>JAJEKV010000042.1:7966778-8552148 GCA_021234155.1 Isoetes taiwanensis | reverse complement strand
TTGTTGTACTTCGTTCAGTTACGTATTGCTCTAAATGAAAATGGCATAAGACAAGAATACGTTGACGCAACCCGGTATCGACAAACCGAGACATCGATCGCGTGTTGCCCGGTATGCTATAATGCAAGTGGCTTTTTTAGGCGCCCGCGTGTTGCATCGGTTTGTCGATAATAGCAATTAAATACATATGGCACCATGAATATGCGTCCCCTTATTAGGAGAATATTCAAGTAAATCACCGTAATTATGAGAGTTTGGTATCTAGGTGGCATGAGGAAAAGGAGAGGCGGGAAAATGGCGATGGAATGGTGATAGGAGGGCGTTTTGAGACCCCAAATCCGCCCTAATGAATTGAGAGCTTTATGTGCCAAAATTGAGTGAGAATTACATTGAAGGCTTGAGCGAGGAGATCGAGGAAGGCTGGTGAAACAATAAAGGCGAGAACAAGCGTCGAGCTTGAGTCTAAAGCGGTGAGCTTACAGGAGCGGGTTGCCAAGGTGGTGGGCGGAGGCAGCGGTACTACTCGGAGGACAAGGGGAGGGACTCAGGGGAGGCTCTGACCCAGAGCAACAAGCCCTAGCAGGTACTGAACCTCGATTACAATGCAAATTATGAAAGCAAGGGAATGCAAATTTTGGCAAAGCCGGGGACAAGAAGCCGGTGGACTTCAAGGGATAAAACAGCGGTGGTTTAAACTACTCAAAGCGTTGAAGCCGGTTCCCTCTGATCCATCCCAAAGGAGAAAGGGGCAAAAATGTATTAAAAGCAATTGTGCTTGGTGCTTCCAACCCGGGGACATCAGAGCACATAACTACCTATTTGTGATGAATCTTGGATTAGCGAGCTAGGAGGATGGGAGACACCCCCAAAATCGTGAAAAGAAATGCTGTGACTACATCGAGGGGTGAGTGCCACATCTTTTGGCGCTATTGACTCAGAATGTTGAGAGTCGATTGCGGTCATATCGACAATTGGGAAAATTCAGAGCCAAGTCCTTCATAGTGTTGATGAACCGCGGGGGGGCACCTATAATTTCAGTTGCCGGGGATGGTAGATATTATTGAAATTTGAAGCCTTTGAAGTCAAGCCTAGACCGGTTAATGTTGGCAAATTGGAGCAATCCGGAGCACACAGCGAGGGGAAAGGATCAACCGACATAGACTTGTCGGTATCAACATTGGAATGGGGCGGAAGTGATGTGAACATCGGCAAAATGCGATTTGATCCCGGCATGGAAGACCTTAGCCCGGCTGGGCTGTGATTGATTAATGAGGGAAGCGGAAAGTAACCTTAACAGCTAGATGGCAAGATCATTAGATAGCGGGTAAAAAGATCACCCCAATAATGCAATGCATGTCACTAGTAAGTTACTTAGATGTATAAAAAGGGCAAGTGGCATATGTCTTTAAGCTTCGAAGTTGGCGAGCGAGAAGCGAGAGGAAGACAAAGGAGGCCAAAGCGAGCAAAAACACACGCCAAAGCCTATAGCCAAGTTGGTGAAGGGATTCCATGATTTGTTCCCGGATGAGATTAAACAACTTCCACTTGGGCACAAAGTCCGAGTGTGAAATAGCGCCAGGCGGGGCAGAAGCCAACAAGCAAGAGCCCTATAGGATGTCACCTCGGGAGTTGGGCGAAATTGAAGAAGCAATTACAGGAGTTGCTAGATCTAGGGTTTATAAGACCTAGTGTCTCACCATTTGGGCGTCGATACTTGTTGTCAAGAAAGAGGATGGAAGTCTCGGAATGTGCATTGGCTATGTCGTCAATTGAACAAGCACACTATCAAGAACAAGTATGTGCTACCTACGATCGAGGATGATTTGATGGATCAAGCGCAAGGCCGAAGGTTTTCTCCAAGATAGACTTGAGAATTGAGGCTACCATCGGATCAGAATCAAAGAAAGACATCCATAAAGGCGCATTGGGGGCCGAATATGGCTATTATGAGTTCATAGTGATGCCATTTGGATTGTCCAGCTCCGGCCCAACCTTCATGAGGCTCATGAGCGATGTTTTCATGAGTTTTTAGATACATTCATCATAGTTTCTTTGATGACATTCTAGTCTGACAAATCTTTAAAGGAACATGCTCAACACTTGGGGAAGGTACTTGAAAAGTTGAGGAGGCTTTACTTTATCGTTAAATTTATCAAGTGTCACTTCACAAGGTACTTGGGTATGTGATCCGCAGCGGAAGGATTTCCATCAACCTACTTGAAGATTCGCGATAATTGATTGGCGGCACCAAGAACATCCATAAGGTGAGAACTTCACCGGCTTAGCGAGGGATATTATAAAGTTAGTCAGAACTTTGCAAGAATAGCAACACCATTAACGGACCTCACGAAAGCGGAAAAAGATAAAAAGGTGATTAGGCGAGTCATTGGCAAAGGAAGGCCTATGCAGCGTTTGAGGCGTTGAAAAAAGCCTTAACAACTGCCCGATTTTAGTGTTGCGACTTCGGAGAAAGATAAGTTAGTGGCAACAAATGCTATGAAGATTGCTTGGGAGGGTCTTAATGCGAGGAGGGAGAGGGTGGTAGCATATAATTCCAAGGAAGATGAGCGGCTGAAAGCGTGTTACCCAACCCATGACCAGGAGTTGCTAGCAGTGGTGAGAGCATGAGAATATGGGAGGCATTACCTATTGGGAAGGAAGTTCCAATTGGATCACAGGACCATCAAAGTCTACAATATGTCTTCACCCAACCACATCTCAACTTGAGACAAAGGGAGATGGATGGAGTTCCTAGAGGTACGACTTTGTCATTATATACAAGCGAGGGAACTTCAAGCTCTCAATGTGGTTGCGGATGGCTCTCAAGGCATCCCTTGATGGCGAGAGTCCTTGCAATGCCATATCGACACTCTCGCTCGATTGAGTTTGGCAAAGAAGATAGAAGAAGGCGTTGCCTCTAGGACCGAGACTTCAAAGAAGCATGGGCAAGCCTTTCTAAAAAGAGGCAGAATAGACAAAACAGGGAGAAACCTTCAAGCATTTTTAAGAAGGAAGGTAACCTGTGCACAAGGCCCCAAAAAGAATCATTACTAGATTTTTTAGCGGTTTTTACACAAAACCACTAGAATAAAATGATATTACTAAGTGGGTTAATGTGTTGAATAACCACTACTAGTTACCTAGTGTGTTTCTTATTTATGGTTTATTATTCTAGTTTGTTACCACAATTCACCTTCATGGTAGTTTGTTTTATTTGGTGGATAATAGTGCTTTATTATTGTGTTTGTGGTACAATCAATAATTTAGACCATAAACAATTGATGGATTTGCTTTGATTGTTTGTGCAACCTAAAGTGGTTTCAACATGGGTTGTCTATCTCTTTTTCATAAGAATCAGGTCTTGATACAATAAAATGTGTCAATTTTCCTTTTTTAAAATATTTAGGCTAAATGATAATGGTTTTGCCCCCCTTTTTTAGGGTAGAAATTTTTTGATTAATATAAAAATGGTACACGACCTTCTTGTGGGCTCACAATAGGCGGATAGGAAGTAGTAATAAGCACATGGTCACGGATAGAAAAAATTAATTCAAAACAAAGGCGGTCTCGGCCCTAGCGCATTGATATATGATGATGTCTCGTACTCTGTCAATGCATCTCGATCCTTCCATATAGTAACGAGGAAAATATGTATCTCTCCACTCTTCTCATTCGATTACTAGGGGCATGGCCTCTTCCATCCATTGGAGGTACTATGGAAAGTCACATTTGCATTAGCGAGCCCTACTATAAATGATACCTCCAAACGAAAGAAGCACACACTCAGAAAGATATGTCTAGAAGCACAAATATTTCAGCACGGAGACCACGCACAAAAATGCACTCTCAAAAATTCCCATGTCTTCTCCTATCTCTAGTACTATTGAAGGTGTAATCCCTTTCCAAGAGTATATCTCACCACCGAGCTTCTGGAGAAGTATTTCAGCAGAAATAAACATGTGTGTACTAAGGAGGCCCGATCTTTGTCTTCCATAGAGAGGATATTATAAGAGGTGGCACTCCAAGGTGTACTTCAACACAAAGTTCCCATCCTCCCACTTCAACAACCACCTCAACCTCTTTCATCAGGCTACTATGGACCATGGCATGTTTCCATGAACAAGCAGGAGGAAAAGACACACATATTACACCGCAACCACATGTACTACAGAGGGTGCGTTTAGCGTCTAGAAGGCATCACCCCAGATTGACTTCAAGCAAGATCGCAACCCCAAAGTGCTATAGCGCCCACATCAAATGCACATAGGCGAGAATTGTAACATCACCATCCTAAACCCAAGCATGGCATCGAATCTGCAATGATTCACAAAATCCCGGGGAATCAAGGGAAGTCCCTTAATGCCCTAGAGGCAATGCCACCATTTGCTCCATCTCAGAAAGTGCTAGAAGCGAATCGGGGCAATGAGATGCTTCTCCCCTTGGCGTTAACTAGGCCGAGTCTCCACACTTGCTTAATGGTACTAGAAGAAGATCCTAATCGGTTCAAGTTGTATTCTGAGCAAGATCTCAGATCTTCCCATTAAGTAAATGCACACAAGCCTCCCCAAAGGGTGGTCCACAACCTCCATACCTCTTCCGCCTTCTAGTCTTGGGCTTTGGCTCCATTATACTCTACCATGTCGTGATCATGATGGCTCTTAGTCCTCCGTACCTCAAGCCTCCTAGACTTCTTCCTTCAATTTTGATCTTCTTTCATATAACCTCTTCTAGGAGCCACACCTCCTCCTAGGCTGGGATAGGGGCGGGCAACATGAAAGCTATACACGCAACTAGAGCTCACACCCTATAGATAGAAATGCGTGTAGCAAAGCCCGAGAACCAAAATCTGTGACCCAGTGTAAACGCAACCATGCGCATACCTTTGTTAGGCTTGCGGCATTTTGCTGTTTCACCATATCGATTCATATATCCTAGAGTATGGGCCCATGGAAGAAATGCTCTCTCTCATGTCTCAAAGCTGGGATGAAATCTCGGTTATCAAAGCGGTGCATAAATCTTATCCGGTGAAGAATACCCCATGACCAAGGTTAACCATAGAGCCATCTTTGCCGGTGAGTGCATTAGATTTTCTTTGGGTTGCGGTGAGTGCACCCATCCCTACCCATTGCGGTGAGTGCGGTACACAACATAACTACCATGTGCAACCATTGCAAAATCTCTGAAAAGAAACAGCGTGACAAGCTCTCGGAAGAGAAAAATGTGGCATACCATAAGAACTTTTAAGCAGAGATATTAGGTGCAACACGAGCAACAAAGCCTCTTTCTTGCTGTGCAAAGTGCGTCCCTGATGATCGAAGCTACTTTGAAGAAGGCGGGGAGGTACATCTATGACAAGCCACGCACACAACAAGAGAATGGACATTTGGCGTGGAGGCAGCGTGGCGTCGTGCGGCGTGGCGGTCGCAAATGCGTCCGTCGCGGCGTCAAAGCGGCGTCCGCGTCGCGGAACCACGTCGCTGTCTGCGGCGTGTAGTCACGACGTCGACCTACGCCCGGTGGGCGCTTGCGCCCGAGGTGGGCCGGCAATTGGCAGTGTCCGCGCCCGGTGGATGTTCTGGCGTGGCGTGCGCTGTCGCGGCGTCGTATATCTTTCAAGCGTATGTGTGGTATGTGGCGTATGTGGCCATTATATGACTTTGTCGATGCAGTATATGTGGCGTATATGACACCGTCGATTTATGTATATGTGGCGTATATGATACGTCGATGCGTATATGTGGCGTAGGTGGTGCATGTGGCGTATATTTTTTATACCGCGAAGGTTAATGGTTTTAGGATTACAAATTCAATGCAATGCGATTGATACACAATGCGAAAAAGACTCGGCGACCAACTGCGGCTTCATTTAAAGCGTGTTGCTGGCGCGTGCATCATCCGCGATGGATGTGCTTTCACAGCTATAAATTGTTCATTATAAAGCGGCGTTATGCGTGTCAAAATCTAGTTGTTCCAAGTTTACAATCCTTGAAGGTAACTTGACAATAGGCTTGTTGTCAATCATTGTTCTTTGAGAGGAAACGGGATAAAGCCTTAAAAATTTGTGCAAGAACACAAGAAAAATCCACACTTTTACCTTTTGTCCCCGGAAGCATTATAGTGTTTAATATGACTTGCGGTAGCTTGTCAGGCGATCACGATGGCGATTCTGGAGTTTACCTCCTTCATCTAGACTCTTCAAAAAGCGAGCTGAAAATGGTTTTGGGGGCTTTGAGAACTTGCAAAATTTGGAAAAATATTATGCGGAACTATATCGACCAAACCAAAGAAGCACATATGGATCGTCGTCGGGGGAAGAGAAGGTTATGATCTAAAATCCTCATCTTTGGGTATCTGAAGTAATTCTAATGGCACTATGAAGTTGAAGATAAATCATCGAGGTTGGAATCCAATGACAATGCTTGAACTTGCAACTTTACGCATAAGCGTCGGATGATTTTGTGATATATGATGGTGGAGGAATTTCGCGTTTCAATTACCACAAGTTCCATATGAAGCCGACCCCATTGATGAGGATTTTGAAAGGGATTACTATGTGGCTACACGTTGATAGCCTTGTTTGAGATCCATACATGGAAAGTGGAATTGGAACATAACAAAGGGCTATGCGGTAAATTATCTAAAGCCGGTAATTTGTTACCTTGGAAGTCTTCAAAGTAGAGCATGTCATGGTCTGCAAAGGAAAATGGGCTTGACACGGGCTTAGGGATCACAAAGGCGTTTGAGCTTGCCGACATGTTGAGGGGGTTCTTCCACGAACACCCTGTCACAGAAAAGCAGACCTCTATTACAACTCCTACATGCCAAAATCGGATCCTTTTAGTGCGGTTTTTAGCGCCATGCTTTCAGTTGTTTTAAACTTCACGCAGAAGCTCATGAAGACATTTAGTTTGGTAAAGATTTTATGGGTTCTTCTTTGCATCGATTGTATGATCAACCCAGTCCGCGACATCACAATGACAAAAATCATGCGCTTTTTAGAAATCTCTTAAGCTGTCTTTTTTAATTTCTTCATTATGGCCATTTTGAGGTTGTGGAGAACATTTGCCTTCTTGGACAAGTTGTTCATCAAAAATCAAAGAGAATTGTGGAGTTGGTTGAACCAAAATATTTTTTAATTGGTCATCTAGCAAAATGCTTTGGGAAGAAAATAAAGCGTATTCTCTACACTTAACATTCATTTCTAGAACTTTCTACAACGATGCGGAATTTTCTAGAAGGATTCATTAGAAGCTCACCAAGATTCTCTTATATTTTAAAACTTTTTTTAAAACTTTTCAGAACATTAGAATTTTCATTATATATGGCATTATGTGACTTTATGTATGTAATAGAAAGATTGCATGTTCGAGAAAGGCACCATCTTCATTTGTGCCCTTAAGCCCGACAAAGCACATGAACTTTTAGTGTGAGCATTTCTAATGGATTGAGCTTCATGGGAGAATAATTCTAAACCACCTAATGTTTTTGTGTGCCCCTTTGGGGGCTGCTTCTTTTCATCCTCTTAGGATGAAGCTACGTAATTGAACAAATGGTTCCATATGTAGTAAGCACAATGTCGTGCTTACAAAAGTTCAACATTTGTTCTTCTCGATCTTCATGGTATATGTACGCAGGATAGCTTTGCCGGATGGTACTACTTTTCCTTCAATTCATGTTCCCATTGTTTTAAAAGCGATTTAGGGCAAAACAATCAAGGTGCAAACAATCGGGGTTGGCAAAGGGTATAGAAAGATAGTCGCGGCGTCATCTTTTGAGGAGCTTGGATTCGCGTTTGATCTTGAGCCATCTCGCAAGTGCCACAAAAAGTTTCGGCCCTAGAGGATATTATGCTAGACCTCCACGGATATTTACGTGGTGGATCTATTAGCTCTCAAGATAGTGTAGATTGGTTAGATAAGAAAGTCCTTGAGGCGGCATTTCATTTTCGTGCTTGTGCAGCCAAATTGAAGTGACTTGATTTGATAGCGATTAGCGTTGGATTTTTTGTTTTATTTCGTCATTCAAAAATCAGCGCGAAGCACACATTTGCCTTGCGATGGAATTGTGGAGAAAAAAAAAGATGAAAATCAATGCATGTGGAAATTTAGATCTTCATTATTGGGATAGTTCCAAAGTTATGTCTTCACAAAAGGCTGGGGCAGTTGTCCAAGGCAAAGAATTTGCGGTGAATGATGTGGTTTAGTTTGAGAGATATCCAAGGTAAAAAATTTTTTACATCATTTGGTGTGGCGATCCTTATTTGGTCTTTGGAAATTACGGTGTTGATCGCGAGGATCTGACCCTTTCTGTGAGAAAGTTTTAATTTGTTTGGGTCGATATTTGGTATTGAAGCAACTTAAATTCTATCTTTTGATATAACTATAATATGGTAGTTTGAGCTCCAGATTAGCTCTGGTTGATCGAGAATTTTTTTGAGCTCGAATTTAGCTTATGGTTGATCGAATTTTTTGAGGCGCGCCTTATGTATATAAGCATGATGTAGAATACAAAAAGCCTGGATATATGATATGCTATAGATTTACGAAATCATTTTTTCAAAATGGAATTTGAAGATAAAAATATGAAGAAGATGAATATGATCCGGGATGGATATCAAGAAGATGAATGCTTACGATGAATAAGGATATGACAATAATATTGCTTGTTTTAATTTATATAGGCCTATTTGTGCTATGGGTATTTTGAAAAAAAGCGGATGAATTTAGTGATGGACATGGAGTTGGAGATGGTTGATCTAAATTTTTTGCTCATAATTTGGCCACGGTTGATCGGAGAAAGAAAAAAGAAGAATTAGAAATGACATATGGATTTACCCCTAAATTTCAGCGAGAAGATTGGGTAGTAAAAGTGGGACTCCCATATCCTCAGTCCAACATCTTTAGAGAAACAACAAAATGCAATCGGTGAATGAGGACTTGGTGTCCGGCATAGTGGGAGAAGCTACGGCGACTCCTTGCAAATCCAAGGCATTAATGTCCCATAATGTCAAAGCGTCGATCAAATTTGCCTAAAAAGCGCCGCATAAGCCCCACAGCATCGTCGACAAATGTCATCGGAAATGTCCGGACACATCCGCCAATTTGCTACGTGATCGCGACTAATCAAGCTATGTTCAAGTGTTTTTGAGGGTATCTTGCAGTTTTTAGGTTGTTACAAAAAAACTTGCTTTCCGATTTTAGTTTGCTTTCGAAACGGCATAGGTATACATAAATTTCATAGCGACAAATGTCCGCGACAAATGTCGACAAATGTCGACAAATCGTCGGGCGTCGCGTCTGGCGTCATGTGACATTCTGAGAACATAAGAACGCCGGTCACGTATTTGCCGCATTAATGCGCTGGAGTTCATGTGCCACAATTTTTGGCGTTTGGTATATCGTCATGCGGCGTAGTCTGAGAACCGGAGAACAACGTCGATGCGTACTTGCCACGTATGCTGCCAGTCATGTGACACGGATTTTTGGATTGACTATCGTCGCATGCGGCGTGGTCCCTGAAAGCATTATATTGGCGTCACATGCATTACTTGCGAATTAACTGCCAAATGCGTAGGTGACGGCATGTGGCCAGATTTGACCTTCGTCATGCGGCGGCGATCCGCGTCTTTGACGTTAAAGATTCCATATAAACAACTTTTTTCACCGGCCTTCATTTGTTATTTTCTTTGGCTCCTCTTCCGCCTTTCGCCTTTGGTGTTCTTCTTTTAACCATATCTTATACTTGTTGCTGCCCCTACATGGATCGCCATGGTCATCGGCATGATCGGCTTTGGAGATGGCGAGGCAATTGATGTTGTCTTACCACGGGGGGCTGGATATGCGGAGCAATCACATAAAATTCGCGATTCTTGTATTTAGTAGCCTAGACATATATAAACTAGGAAGGGCGTGTCTATGCTTGAGTAGTAAAAAAAAGCGGGTGTTTTTGGTCAAAGGACCGCGGTCAGCCTCCACCTTGAGTGGAAGGGGACCCGGTGTGTCGAGCCCAAACTACCTTATATACCTTACTAAGTACAATGTAGATTACAAAATTGAGGTGTGGCGTAGTCAAGGTCATATGTCGACTTCACCTTGAGTGGAGGGACTCTATGTATCAGGGGGCTAGTGGCGTCTCCAGATCCTTTATTGAAATTGAAACTTATATAAAGTTAGGTACTTCGGGAAAGGGGCATGGTCGGCTTCACCTTGAGTGGAAGGACTTCGTGTCGGGAGCCCAATTAAATCCATTTAGGATTTAGGGTTTAGGGTTTAGGGTTTAGGGTTTAGGGTTTATACTACCATATATTGTATCTATCACGGTAGTTCAAACTATTATGCGGTATAGTACTTACCTTTGTATTGTGAGGGACAAAATAGTTTGCGATTGTAAAAGATGTATGGGGCTGAAGAAACTGACTTAGAAAGCGGTTGTTGAAGACCATCGATAAGATTTGGTACATTTGAACAACCCACCGGATCGATGCTTTCGTCATGGATATCAGGTTGGTATACAATTATTATTTGTTTTTTAAGAGTATCTCGGTTCAAGTATATATTCAAGATGTTTATGATATCTAAATATGTAGGTAGATGATGTCTCCTCCAAACTAGATGTGGATTTTGGTTTAATGTTGTCCATAGAGGCATATGAAGCTTGAGGCGGTAACCCGATTCATCAATAATGTGGATGGGTCTTGGCTCAGCGGAGTGTTCCCTTGGCATTGAGAACCGCGAGGGGCTACAATCGATAGAACATTGCTTGTGGCACATTTCCCAAGAGCGGCTTGGCCTCAGCCCGGCGTGAAATTCTGAAGAATTGCAAAGATTAGTGGACCCTTTGTTAGGCACACATAAAGACATTTGGCTTGTGGCGATGGAATCACCTATCCCTATGGATCGAAATTTGCTTATGTGGGGAAGAAGATACATCATTATCGAGAACGCATTTGTCAATTTGGATTGACCTTATCTCTCGGAAACGCAGCATTATAGAAGTGGAGGCGAGATACCCACATTCCATTAATGCTATCACGGGTCAGAATGCGATTGGAAAACTTGGCAAACTTTGACTAAATATGCTTGGCGTATGAGGATTTATGGATGAATTCCAATCTTTGCGTCGATAGGCTGTGGGGGGCATGTGATGAGAGTTAAGTTTATTGATGAGGCGGCGGGGGTTCATGGCAATGTGCGAGGGGTTCATCAACAGTTCTATTGACAACAAGTGGCGATGCAATTGTGAATTTTTAGAGTGTCAAGGAGGGGGAGGAAGATTTTTTTACAAGATCTGTAAAAGCCTTGAGATATATCATGGTGTGTGCTATTAAAAGCATAAACATTGGAGATGAGTTATTCATCAACTATCGCTATGATAGACCTCTCCCATTTGAGATGGAACAATAATTGTTGTACTAAAAAGGAATAAAGTTTTTTTTTTTTTTTTTTTTAATATGTTTTTGTCATTAGGTGAGTCATACAAATGGTTGTATGTATTTTATACTTATTACATTATTTGACATCATGATGGTTATCGTTACTCTGTTTAATGAACTCATTGGCGGTCTCCATCCGATCCATTAGTTCTAGAGATTCTGAGCCAAAGGGAAACCTATCGTAAATTGAATTTCAAGCGGGCGCACCAATATGAAGATATTGCATACGATCAATATAGGAAGAGGATGAAACTATTAGCCGAACGAGGAAGCGAAGTCTTTAAATTGTGACGAGCCGATGCTCGATATGTTGCCGCGCTCTTCAAGAATTACGATATTGATTTAGATGATGTATGGGGATGGTGGTGGAAGGGATATGGTAGAAGATGTGGGATACCCGCCAGCAAGTTGGTGCGTCTTACGGCGATGACCCTATTGTTATGTCGAAGCATGATTTATTTCTGCGTCTCGAACCCTCGTTTAAAAAGTGCACGCTTTAATTCTCAATCTCCCCAAACCAAGTTCAAGTGGCAATGCAGTGTCTACGCTCGTGAGGGTGACATACTTATCAAAGTCTTTCTATCTTACCACCATCTCCATCTTTTATCTTACCACTCTTAGATCGCTTGAGGTTATTGCCGCGAGAAGATCCTTCGAGGAGAAGAACAATATGCCCTCTGCAAGCCGGATCTCAAGTTAAGAAAATGATGATTCAAGCGTGACCAGAGCCTTGGTTATAAAGTCATACATGCATGTCCAAATGATTGTATGATCTTCTATCCTAGCGAGAGCATGGGAAGTCAATCATTGTCACCGTATGTAATGAACGAGAATCACGAGGGAATGACCTAAAGGAAAAAGCGGTACCTCGAGGGGGTTATTCGACACTTTCAATAATCCCAAAGGTATATGCATCACCACTTCTTACAAATGGTTGTAAATTCACTTATTTTAGGGTACTTATATGTTGCCTATAATTTATAGGTTAAAGTTGATGTTAGTTTGCAAGACATTGGCTAGCCCTAATGGACTTCGCGGCTATGCATCTAGTGATGATGTGATCGCGAGTCCCGGCGGCAGTCACCGGCTTGGAAGCATGTCGATCACGACATGGCGACTTTGAAAAGAACCGTAATATGCGATGCGTTTAGACACAGCCAGATAAAGAAAACCCCCCATATGGTACCCACAATGTTGCATGGTCTACATGGCCCGATGATGATAGTGAACTACAACATACCCCATAGTTTGTTGATGAAGAGTGGGCACATTATGATGACTTTATTGATACGGGAGGAAAAAAACCAAAATTTTAGATGTGTACCTAAGAATAATTGTGGATGAGTTACTCCTTTATTGGAACCACGGTGTTGAGACTCGATGCCCATAAAATGGCGTTTTAATCTTAGAGGTATACTATTGTGGACTATGCATGACTTTCACGGGTTTGCTAGAGTGTTACGGGTTTAAAGACATCGGGGCACTTCCCTTGCATGATATGTGGGGAAAAGTTCGACCACCCGGAATCACTCTAAGCATCAAAGTAGTATCTGAGGGTTTTTAGGAAGTATTGCAGCTCCGCACCCTTAGAGCGGCGGCGTGCACAATTCGGTGTACTTGTAGACTATCTGAACCACCAAAGCGGGGATTACCATCACGAGAATGGGGTGGCGTTGGGGATAAGAAGGAAGAGGGGAAAATCCGCCGAAATCCGTGGGGGCACTGCGGTGAGGAGGTAAGTGGCAGAGCCTAAGGCGGTGAGGATGAGGAATTATCTGATGGTGGCGAGAATGCGGAGGAGGAAGTCTTTCTTTAATATGAAGAGTGATGTTTTATAGACTACCATATTGGACCGACCTATATTGATTCAACACCTTTTAGACTAGATGCATATCTTCAAGAGCGTGGGAAACTCTTTATGGAAGCATGTATTTGGTCAAAAGACCACAACAAATGCGGGGATGGACATTGTAAAGGTAAATTAATACAAAGAAAGGCATGGATCAGGGTGAAGGGCAACCACTTCCTCAGGCAAAATGGGTTATTGCTAGGGCTGACCATCGAGCTATTTATGATGATTTAAGGGCCCTTAGAGACACAAAAGCGGTTACACAATCATTGCGAACCGCATTCACAAGTAGTGAAATTTGGTTGGTTTGTTAGTCTTGTGCCTCCACAGTGCAGGGGGACTATTTATGCATCCCTGACCGAGACCCGAGGTCAAGCTCAAGGATCCTCGATCAATACGGGTCCAGACATCCAGGCTCACTTGAAAGACCAAGCGGCGGAGACCCACCTTGATCCAAAGCAGTGGAAGATCCAAGCAACAGGCCCGCCCTTTCGGACAAGTGGCAGAAGTCCGTCAGCCAGCGTCGTCAGGCGTGATTTCTAGGCACTTCAAGAGGCACGCCAACATTCACACCAAATCAGGGCCTCCTTCAGGGATTTCGGCACAGGATCGTCGGAGTGTCTATATTGGGCCCAAGGCCATTGTCTTATATATGAGTAGAGCTAGCACATGAGTTTTTAGATGAGTTTTTGAGTCTTGTCTCCCTTCCGGTTTTCTCTCTCTTTGCGAGAGCTCATGTATTTTCATCGGTGATATCAAAGGAAGCTTATCATCTTTCTCTCATTTTGTTACGTTTTTCTTCTTTTTCTTCTCTTCTTCTTAAATCCGTGACATAGTCCCGGACTCTCACATTAGATCCGCAGGTCCCTCCACCAGTAGCATCTTCGAGTTCAGAACCCGGACCCCAAACAATGCGGCTACTTAGAGTGCGATTCTATCCTACTTTCTTAAATACATGCAATAAATCCGGTAATTTCACGCCCGGGAAGAACTCCTTTCTCGAATGACCTCTGCTTGGAGGCCATGTCGGCGTCGAAGCTGTTAGCGACATGTATGGATGCGCTTATGACATAGAGGAGGCCATCTTCGATCTAGGGCTCGTCGGCGCCACCCACTAAGTGTGTCGATCGATTCCGCCCCAAAGCGTGCAAACATTGCTCACAACCTGGGTCCCCTCATCACTACTCCGGGGAGCCTTATCAGGCTCAACCTTCTCCAGCAGGTACTTTCCACACCACGAACATGCCTACATCCATCATTCTTGGGCCATAAGCCTCTTCCTTGTAACCATCATCTCCCAGGGTGGAGCACGGCTATCCACATGTCTCCTTTCGCCTACCGGGAATATATCCTTTCCCTCGTTTCCCCTTTGCTCTTCCTGTTTACAACCTTCACGGATCTCAAAACCAATGCTCCGGCTACCCGGTTTCTCAACAGCGGTCACCCCTTTCATCGGGGTCCTTCGGGCACCATGCCATCAACTCAACCTCGATATCCTCACTATCTTTCATTTCTGTCCGGCCGGCCTTTCACATCTACCTTCGATTTCGGCCGGCTTATCCACCTTTGGCAACACGAAGGCAAGCCCGTTAGACCAAAGTGCTTAACGGCCCACATGGAAGAATTTGGGCTCTAGCTGTCCTAAATGGTCATCGCCAACCTCAACTGAAATTCCACATCTTTTCCACCACCACTGGTGGCTCTCCTCATCGATGGCTCATGTCCAGCAAAAAGCCATTGGAAACAAGGCGGTCGAAATCGCGGCGCTTTTACGTCTCATTCTGGGACCACGGGATGATCAACTTCATCTCAAAGCAACTCAATGAACTTCAACAGAGCCCGCAGGAATGCGCGGGATTTTTCGCGGATCGACTTCACGATACGCTAAGTAAAGCTCAAAGGGTACCCACCGCGAGCCAGTTTTGCAGTGCGGGTTTCTCCAAGGACTTCCCTCAGCTATTGACTCATGGTGAATACGCGTCCCAAGACTTTGGAGCAGGCTATCGACCTGTCAATCCACTCGAGTCAATGTTTTCCTCTGCGGTGGCTCTTCAAAGCTCCGTTCATTCCACTGTCATGGTTCCACAAGCGGTACATTCGGCCTCCCACCGTAATCCGCAGTAGCGGTCAAATCGGTGCCATATTTGCAAATACCAAAGGCCATTTGGCCATGTAGTACAAACTCCACTAATGGCCGCCTCATTGCAAAGAGATACAACATGTGCAATCATGCCACGGGAAGAGTGCACTCGCACTCATCCCACACCGTTCACTTAACAAAATGGTTTATCCAAATTACCAAAACCACACCTCACCAAGACTATCCGACCACCTCTTGAGGGTCGCGGCCCGCGCAACTCTATCGACCGCCAGGGACCAACCACGGGGATCAACCAGCGTCCTCTTTGCAGTCCTTCTAAAGCTCAATGTTATCAATTGTCAAGAATGGGGTCATACCACCACGTGTCCTCAACTTCCCACAAGTTCGAATGCGACTTCACGGCACCAATCGGACCGGTCGATTAAAAGCCACCCACGGCTTACCAACTCACGGCTTGCTAATGGCAAAGCAAGGGCGGGACCGGTTCTTAAGAAGCCACCAAGCGCCTCGGCAATCGCTATCAACCCGGCTCAAACAAAATCAACCTCATTTGGATCAACAAGCCAAGAGGAAATTTTCGGGCACTTAATCCCTCCAGTATGATCCAAATTGGGTTGGTTTAGTTTCCGCATGAACCAGGCATCCGTCCATACCGACCATTATTAGAATGGCCGCATAGCACGCCTTTGCGGTTGACACCATTCCTCATGAGGACGAAAAAAGGTTCACTTTGCGCGACTTGAAAAAGCTCATGCCACATGTCATGCCCAAAGTTAAGCCAAAGCATTTTGAACCTCATGCAAAGTGAAGGCATTTAATTGGCAAATGTTCATGCCACCACTAGAGGCTCAACAAAGAGACAAGATACCCTTCAACATCTCAACCTCCGCGCTCGGACCTATCAAATATTGCTGCGCAGGGTTGACTTACTCAAAAAATTCTTTGCTTCCCCCGCGCCTCCGCACGGTGGAACCGTGAGATCCTTTTCTCATGTGCCTCTCGAACTCCGAGGGGCTTCGCCCGAGATCAAAAATTCCTTTAAGCTTGGCAACCATTTTAAAACTCATCACGCTCTCAAGGACCGGTTACCACTCCCAATTTGTTTTAGTTGGAACGTAGCTACCTCTACACCCTTACGGTCCATGCCGGATTGGGTAATCGACAAAGTCAACCATGTTCAAATCGATGGATGGAGTAGCCGATCCAATCTCATCGGATAAACTCAAAACAAATGGGCATCCCCACAACTCTTTCGTGCCCATATATGACATCAAATTGGCTAATGGCCATATCACGCTGGCGTCCACACCTATTCTTCCACATCAACATTGGTGACCTCAGAAGCTTCCCCATGGAATTTGGAGTTTGGAAAGGCGAAGATCGGTGACTATGAAATCTTTGGTAAGCGAGACCTTTTCTCCCCGGGGCAAGAGTATCCATTCTTGGGCCCGCGGACCCGAGTTAGTCATCGATGGTCATCTCAATGCCACCATGGACTTGCAAGCCCGAGGGATCATTTTACATTGACAATCACCGGAACCCTCTCTCGGACGATTACGAAGAAGCTCCGAATATTTATCAAGTTCGGGCTCCACTGCGAAGTGCGCCTCGTCATCCTACCAGAATATCTTCGATCCTTGGGGAAATGACTCTTGATCAGGACCCGGTACGTAGGCGCCTTGCCCGCCAGTGTTGTCAGTGCGTTTAGTGCGATGCGGGTATTATCGTCAGTAACATATTAATACCGTATGCATACCTCGGTTAAAAGTACTTTAAATCGTTTTTTGGAATTATAAAAGTACTTATTAAATCACGTAAAATCACATTACTTTACATTACTATCGTTAAGTACTTTTCAATAATTTTAGAACTATTATTTCTTGTATTGCACTTGAAATAACAACTAGTATGAAGAACTTCAAGTTTTAAATAATGAACCAGAATATATTACTTTAGAAAATTAAGTATTTCTTAAAGTTTTTCAATCAAAAAATATGTCTATTTAAGAGTTTATATATTCTAGTGCGCAATCTACACCCACCGGACAAATAAATTAGAGGTAATTATTGCTCATTTGTTGCATCGGAAGCTATTAAACCCCGACCTTTTTTTTTTCCCTAGCATGAATGCAAGCTATTAAAGTATTAAGGAGAAGGTTTGCCTCCTACCATGACAAAACAAGGAGAAAGGTGGGTTACGCATCTCCATCTCCATTCGATTCAACGGCCGGGGTAAGAAGAAAAGGGGGAAGCATGGGTTTTGGGTTTTATTTGCAAGAAGATTATGTGTTTTTTTTTTTTTTCTTTTGAACTACAATTCCATAATTTCCCTAATGTCTAAAAATCTCCTAATGTGTTTTTACACATATTCTATAATATATAATAATGTATTTTTCTAATGTATAATTTTACCAATTCTATTGGTCTAATGTCATTTGGATGGTTTTTTTTATAAAGTACATTATCATATCTTTATGCGTAATATCGTTAGTCACGATATTAATAAAATAAGAGCTTAATTTGACTGTCAACTTATAGGTATATGCGTATAGTCTTGTGAGGAAGGTGCGAGGCGACGTAAAGCGTAAAAATACGAGATGCGTAAACAACACCGCTTGACCCCTACGGCTCCTTGCAATCGCATCCAGCGTGTTGATCACTTTTCGGATCTTTGAACCTCACGCAACTCTGTTGATGTACCGCGTTATGAAGCAACCTACGCTAGATGCCGGCGAGCAACCTCTCTTTTTCACCGCAAAGTGCGCATCCGGTTATGCTCCAACCTCTACGCACACATTGTCGGGGATCGGTAATACCCCATATTCAGACTCGAAAGTGAGATTGTGGGCGTCGGCAACAATCAACTTTGTCGCATTGCTGCAAATCTTCCGGCTCCTTATCGTAGAGGCCGTCAAGCTGTTCAAAAATTCAAACACATTTTTCGCACTGGAGTTACAAAGATCTTGGGGAATCAACAAAAGCTTGGGGAACTCACCATTTCCTACCAAATCGATGCGACCCGATTGTAGTAGCGGCGATCTGAGGCTCAACCCTAATTACCGGTGATCGTCATGGCGGAAATTGACAAACTCCTTCTTTGCTGCGGGTTTGATCTATGAGGTCAAACATTCGAATGGGTGAGCCCCATCGTCATTGCCCTTAAGCACAATGGTAAGATCCGGCGTACGTGTGGACTATCGAAACTCAATGGGCCCGCGGGCGTGATCATTTTCCACTTCCTTCTTCCGGACCCGGGTTCCGGAAGAAGTGGTGGACATGAGATGTACTCCTTTATGGATGGTTTTCTGGCTACAATCGGATCTCAATCAAAGACTCTGATCAACTCAAGACCACTTTCACCACCCGGTAAAGCACTTTTTGCCTACAAGGTGGTTCCTTTTGGATTATCAACTCTCCATCAACATTTCAACGCATCATGCTTTCGGTTTTCATGATTTCATGAAGGAAAATCCCTTCTTGCAAATTTTTCAAGATGACTTCTCGCCTCTGGTTCCATGGCTGACCATTTGGATAAATTGGAACTTCGTCTTCCGAGAAATGTGATGAGTAGGCATTAGTCTCAATCACGAGAAATGCACCTTTTCGCGTCACCTCACGGTGTTGTTAGGCCATGTTGTCGACCAATGGCGGTATCACCCACCGATCGCCAAAATGGGTTATTGTGCTCAAGGCTCAAGCACCAGCCAATATCAAGGAGACACGCTCTTTCCCGGGTAAAGTCAATTATTACTCCACCTTCATACACGGGTGGCGACCATTGCGCATCCCATTCATAAACTCACGGGTGGCTTAATCCACGGGCTTGGAATTCCCAGGAAGGCGCTTCCAACAAGCTGAAGCTTTTGCTTACTCGAAGGCACCGGTTCTTGTTCCTCCTCAATGGGACAAGCCCTTTCATGTTCATGTCGATGTCACCGGCGTTTGCTATTGGAGCTGTTCTTTCTCAAAGAATATGATCGCGCCAGCGACAAACCCAATCGCTTCGCCACCGAAAACTCATTCTGGAAGCAACTATTCTATTCACCCGCGGGCGTGAAGCTTTGGGACTCATTTTCTGTGTCCAGCGCTTCCGTCATTACCTTTGGGCAGTCAAATCAAGTTCTTTGTGGACCACCAAGCACTACTCTATTTGATCAACAAGTCCACGCCCACGGGCGCATTGCTCGTTGGGTCCTTCTTCTCCAAGAATTTGCTCCTTTTGAAATCGCGTTCATAAAGGTGGCAAATCTCATGTTGTTGGATTATCTTTCCGCATCCACCGCAGGGATGATCCCCTTGGCCCTGGGGTCTCGGGCGCCTTTCACGATGCTTTCGGCTCTTTTTAGTCACGGCAACACCACATTGGTTCCATGATTTTCAGCGGTACCTCCTCACGGGTGCTCTTCCACCGGAAAGGCGAGGCGGCTCTCTCTCTGCCAGCGACAATCCCGTCGCCATCAATTTCTCCAGAGAGGTCCGTGACTACACCATGGTTCTTGGGACATCTCTACAAAAAGGGTAAGGACACCATCCTTCTGTGTTCTACCTCATGAAGTTCGGACATTGTTAGAAGCTCATCAAGGGCCGGTGGTGGTCATTTTCATGGTGACACCGCGCAAAATCCTTCAGCGGGGTATTATTGGCCCCGCTCTTCAAAGATGCTCACGCCACGCCTGCGTGTGGCTTGCGGTGGTGGGGCGCCCACGACGCGTGGCGGCTCTTCCCCTTGCGGCCGGTAGCCGCATACTTCCCTTCGACCAAATGGGGGAATGGACTTTGTGGGACCTATAGATCCTCTAGCGGCGGCACACTCGTGCGATACATTCTGGTTCTCGCGACTATGCCACCAAATGGAAGCTTGTGCACTTCGGACAACACTGCAGCAAAGCGGCTAGAGTCCTCTATCAACAAGTTATCACGCGATTTGCCCCTTCTACCTTGGGCTGGTCATTGACCGTGGTGTTCATTTCATCAATCATACTATCAAGGAACCGGCGGATTATCTCCTCATACATCATCACAAGAGCACACCTTACTATCCTCAAAGGTAATGGTTTGGCGAGAAAGCACCAACAAAGCCGCTGGTCACCATTCTCAAGAAAATTTATGGCCTTCCCGCATGACATTGGCGGGACAAAACTTCCCATTGTTCTTTGGGCCTACAATACTTGTTTCAAGATTGCTACTGGTCACACTCCTTTTAAATTAGTTTATGGTCGGGAAGCTCTCATGCGTTTGAATACATCCTTCCAACACTTCCGTTTTTCAAGCGGCTCTTGCTCATAATCCACCTGGCGCACTCAAAGAAAGGGTCTATCAATTAGAGCAGTTGGATGAACTTCGGCCCGGGATGCTTATATTTCGTGTTCTTCATGGACAACAGTTGCAAAAATCTTTACATGACAAGCGTCGAAGACAAAAACATTCAAAGAAGGCGATTTGGTTCTTCTTTATGATTCCGAGGCACAAAATTTTCGGGTAAACTCAAGTTTCGTTGGCTTGGCCCTTATCAAATTGTTCAAGTGGTTAGACCAAGCGTTTTCCAACTGGGCTGAGTTAGATGGCACTCCATTACCTACATTGGTTAATGGTTTTCGTCTCAAAGCATTTCATCACCACGAGAAAGTGAACATCAACAAAAGAGAGGCAGTTCGGTTTAAACACCACGAGAAAGTGACTAGAAAGGCTGGTATATTATATTATAGTGGAGATTTTTACAAAATGTGGGCGCAAGCGACCGGCTATTTCGCTATGGGCAACGCCCTATATACAAAAACGGGCTCGAGCCCTATTTACTAAGTCCTAAGAGGAAAAACCCTCTACTCAGGGTTGAAGCGAGAGGTGATCGCGGAGGAGATGGTAGAGGTTCTGCTCCGGATCAATGAAGGTGCAGAACCACCTCCATCCCGTTGGTCTTCGGTCGGGATGTTCGGCCATCGGCACACCAGTAGATCCATTGAATGCCGCGGTTGTGGCAGCGCGAGAGATCGGACAATTCATCTTGCAAGTGATCCACTCGGCGGTTAGTGGGCATCGATGCGATCTTCGTTCAAGCCCGGCGGCAGCCATCGCGGCGCCATCGGATGCCTTCGTTTTCTCGGTTGGTTCGTCTTATATAGCCAAGCCGAGGAACTCCTTGTCGGCGTGGACCAATCACACAAATCGCCAGCGTGTTTTGCAATGCAAAGGCTGTTTCTAAAATGAGAATCTTTTCTCCACGCATATCTAGCCATGGTACCTTGACACATTCCTTTTAATGATATCCCACCGAGTTGCCCGGCATTGAATGCCATTTAATGATCTTTCTTTCACGTCTCATCCTCACTCAGTTCATTGCTTCTCCCTTCGTTTTTGGGACTTAGCCAAATTTTTGCCTCTCAATACCCTTCTTGGCATCTTTTGACTGGCACCATCAGCGGTTCGGTTTAAGCACTCTTCATACCTCTTAGCCTCGGTTATTAAGCCCTAAAACAAACCTTTTCGTTCCTCTGCGCCTTTGTCCTCCGTTGCTTTCGACTTTCGTCTTCCGCCTTTGGCATCACTCTTCGTTTACGCACATCATCCCCATGGCTGCCCCAAGATTTTCTACACTTCAAGCCTCTTTGCTCCCAAGGATCCGGCCCTTTTTGCATCGTATCCTTCTTGGCGCCCACTTTCAGGTGAAGCCCTTGTTGGCCCAAATAAAGAAGTAAGCTGAAGCGACACCAGCTTTCACGAATTCTCTCAAATGGAACTTCCGGCTCCAAATCGACCCGGTTAGGCGGTTCATCGCCAATATCGTTAATAGCCGCAAAGGCTACACCAGCGTAATTCGATGGCACCACTATTTCGTTGACTCAACATTTGATTTCTGAGGTATTTCATATTCCCTTGCACACCCCTTGTGTCTCATGGTCTGCTATACAGGATCTCGATGTCACAGAGTTTGGTGCCCCTGCTTATCATGCCAATGTCCATCGTCTGACCAATATCGACAAGCCTCACGAAACCTTTGTTAAATTTCTGTGGCGAAAATTCCTTGGGTATTCTATCAAGAACACCCATATCAATAAGCCTTTCTATAACCTGGTCCTCACTGCTACACACTCCAAACACCACATTGATTGGCCCCAAATGATGTTCTATCGTCTTCTCCAAGAATTGGACCGCCTTAGGGGTACCACTTCCATTTCTGAAGTTTCTGTGGGAGGCCACTTTCAAGCTCTCATCCGTCATTACTTCCCTCCCACCCCACCAAATTCTCATAATTCCACTCAGCGCTCCCTTCCAATCACTCACCAAGTTGGCACTTCACGCCCGTCTTCCACTGGTCATGTCCACAGTCACACCCATGTCCTTTGTCTCCTCCTCGCTACACCATCCACTTCACACCATTTTTCCCAAACATCCCAAACCAGGCAACAGCAAGCTCCACCACCACAACACCCTCGTCAGTTGTTGTATCAGTATCAGCAGGATGCTCAAGCTGCTGCTCTCAAGTTACAAGAATCCCAAGGCGCTCTTATGGCCGGGGTTCAGCGGGCACTAGAGGCCTCACGATGCGGTACACGGGGACCTTCCATTTTTGAAGCGCCCAAGTTGCAACTTTGGAAGCCAAACTTCAAGACAAGCATGAAGCTCTCTTACTGGGGCTCATGCGGATCTCAAAAGTGCACAAGCTCAAGTCAGCCAACTTCGCCGAGATCAGCGGGCTCGGCTCGGTCGGAAATTCAGACTTTATTGGAGCACAACAAGTCCAAAGCAGCTCTCGAGGTACCAGGGCCTTGAGATATTGCTAAGCTCAATGCCTTGTACTCCGGCGTGTGAAAATTTCAGCACTCAAGTTCAAAACCTTTCAGCTACGGGGCGGCTCAAGTTGCCTCCTTTGGCTCGGCTTTCGACCACCGGAACCTCTCGGCTCACCTCTCTTCAAGATCGGCTACGGAGGTGCAAAAGCGAAGATCTTGGATGGCGAGGAGATTGCGTGCCGTCTCAATACTCAGGAAATCCTCCTCCCGGTCAACACTTCACCGAAGCGAATTAAGGTGACCCGATCCGCTTCTTTGCTTTCGAAAGGGACAAGCGGATCGTGATCTCGAACAACATTTGCGGCAAGCTATTGATCTGGCGATGAGGCTCAAGCAAAACTTGGCGCCCATCTTGCCATTCTTCCGCGAATGCTGTTGACTTCAGGTTCCTCACGCTATCGCGATTATGTGTTTGCTTTCGGCGCCACCTCTTCCTTCCCGAAGTGGCATGCGGCGGATGGCCACAATGGATATTCGGCGGTCTGCAGTTTTTCTTGGTTTGGCGAGAACTCTCCATTGAAGACAAAGGGTTGTGTTGTGCCCTTGTCGTCTTTGATCTCATACTGCGTGCCGATCCGGACTTTATCACCTTCAGAGTGGTTCAGCCCATGGCTTACATATTTCATGATTTCTATATGCGGGTGATACGGGAACACTTTGGAAATGGGCCCCGCCCGGCTTTTCGGGGTGATCCCAGCGTGCAATGGGTGCCCGGGATAACAATCAATATCTTGCGGATCTGCTCGGACCCAAACTCTTCATCGGTACATGCGAGCTTGCCAATCATTTCTCTCTCGGCGGAGGCGGCTAACAAACAAATCAGGAAGTATCTAGGACATCAGGGATCTTCCCTATGCACAAATTTATATGCGACACCTGCGGTTACAATCGGTTACAAGCTCTGTTGGATAGCAAGGCGGTCCCCACGGGATGGGATAGCCCTCTGTCAACTCTCGGCTCTCTGCTTCTCTTTGGGATCGTTGGTGTCGGGCTCTTGATCCGGATCTTGTCGGTCAATTCGGGGAGCTTTCGGCAACCCATACGGGCATGGTTCCTTCTCCCTATGCTTCCTGGAAGTACCTCCGCGCCGGGTTCTGACTTCGATTGGCCTTCCTTTTTGGACCAAGGTCATGGATGGTCATGCGGTGGACACCACCTCGGATCTCGGCGGATCTCGGTGGGATCCGCGTTTTGTTAAGCGCTCACATTGGGAAGAAGGTGCCACTCACGGACAACACCACCAATTGGATCTACATTGCTAATGGCGTGGTTGGCAGCGGCCCGCGGATGCGCTTCATGGTCTCGACACCTTCTTGCGGAATGCCTCCACCTCACGATCCATACGTCCATCTTCAAGCAGGATTTTGCGGCTCTCAAATGCATTTTGCTAAGCTCCTTAAATCGGCGTCCCATTTTTCAACGCAATCGAATGCGGTGTCGGTGCCTTTGGCCTTGAGGACTGTCTCCTCATGGAATGTCGGTACATTTCTTGAGGCATACGCTGCCCTTGAAGACATGTAATGCGCTCGCTTTCTTATTGATCACGAGATCACGCCCTTGGCCAAAACACTCCTCAGCTCTTCAATCGCCCCGGGATCTCATAAGCCCGATTACCATGGTGGTGCCCGTCCTCACTCCCATGAGGATCACTTTCGAACCGGATGGCTTCGCCCTCGAAGCGCTTCCTCCTTTTCTTCACTCACGGTGTCGTTTGGTGGGGAAGTGTTGAAGTCTGTGCCTCTGATACAGGGACTATTCATGCATCTGACAGACCAGGTCAAGCTCAAGGATCCTCGGTCGACCGATTCGGACATCAAGGCTCATGAGAAGACCAAGCGGCGGAACCACTTGCTTGATCAAAGCACGTGGCCCGATCAACAAAAGCCTTTCGGACAAGTGGCGACCCGTCACAGCCAGCGTCGGCGTCGGCGTGATTCTAGGCACTTCAAGAGGCACGCCAACATTCCTGCAAATCAGGCCTCCTTCGAAATCGGCGCAGAGATCGGTCGAGTGTATATTGGGCCCAAGGCCATTGTACTATATATATGAGTAGAGCTAGCACATGAGTTTTTAGATGAGTTTTGAGTCTTGTCTCCTTTCGGTTTTCTCTCTATTGTGAGAGCTCATGTATTTTCATCATTGATATCAAGGAAGCTTATCATCTTTCTCTCATTTGTTGTTTTCTTCTTTTTTCTTCTCTTCTTGCAAATCGTGACATAGTCCCGGACTCTCTGTTAGATCCACGGGTCCTCCACGGAGAGGCTGTCTTCGGAGTTCGAACCCGGACCCCAAAAACATGCGCATTTTGCGGGGTGCGATTCTATCCTACTTTACAATGCGCCATATGCATTAAAGGTAATTTCCGCGCCCGGAAGAACTCCTTTCTCGAGGCGGCCTCTGCGGCTTGGGCGCCATCGGCGTCGGGGAAAGCTGTTGGCGACATGTATGGATCTGCTTATGACATAGGGAGGCCATCTTCGGTCTAGGGCTCGGTCGGCGCCACCCACCCCGTGTCGATCTCGTCCGGTTCCGCCCCAAAGCGTGCAAACATTGCTCACAACCTCGGTCCCCTCATCACTATCGGGAGCCTTATCGGCTCAACCTTCTCAACCGTACTTTCACACCCACGAACATGCCTACATCCATCATTCCCCGGGCCATCGCCTCTTCCTTCGCAACCATCATCTCCCGGGTGAGTACGCGGCTATCCACATGTCTCCCTTTGCCTACCGGGGAATATCCTTTCCCTCGTTTCCCCTTTGCTCTTCATTTTACAACCTTCACCGGATCTCAAAACCAATGCTCCGGCTGCCGGTTTCTCAACCGCGGTCACCCCTTCATCGGGGTCGCCGGGCACCATGCCACATCAACTCAACCTCAATATCCTCACTATCTTTGTTCTGTCCGTATTGACACTTTCACATCTACCTTTCGGACTCACGGCCGACTTATCCCACCTTTGGCAACACGAAGGCAAACCGTTAGACCAAAGTGCTTCAGGCCCACATGGAAGAATTTGAGGCTCTAGCTGTCCTAAATGGTCATGCGCAACCTCAACTGAAATTCCACATCTTTTCCACCACCTGCGTGGCTCTCCTCATCAATGGCTCATGTCCAACAAAAGCCATTGGAAACAAAAGCGGTCGAAATCGCCTTTGCTTTTACGTCTCATTCCGGGACCGCGGATGATGATCAACTTCATCTCAAAGCAACTCAATGAACTTCAACAAGAGCCCACGAGGAATGCGCGGGATTTTCGCGGATCGACTTCACATTACGCTAAGTAAGCTCAAGGAGTACCCCACGAGGCAGGTTTTTGAGTGCGGTTTCTCCAAGGACTTCCTCCGCTATTCGACTCATGTTGAATACTGCGTCCCAAGACTTTGGGCGCGGGCTATCGACCTTGTCAATCACTTTCCGTCAATGTTTCCTCGGCGTGGCTCTTCAAGAGCTCCGTTCATTCCACTGTCATGGTTCCACAAGCGGCATTCAGCCTCCACCGCTAATCCACAGTAGCGGTCAAATCTGGTGCCATATTTGCAAATACCAAGGCCATTTGGCCAATGAGTGCAACTCCACCAATGGCCGCCTCATTTGCAAGAGATACAACATGTGCAATCATGCCGCGGAAGAGTGCACTTCGCACTCATCCCCACCGTTCGCAACAAAATGGTTTATCAAGTGCAAACCACACCTCGGCACCAATCGCACTATCGGTGACCACCTCTTGAGGTGCAGCCCCGCCAACTCTATCGACCGCGGGACCAACCCCGGGGGATCCAACCAAGCGTCCTCCTTTTGATCCTTCTAAAGCTCAATGTTATCCTTTGTCAAGAATGGGGTCATACCACCGCGGCGTGTCCTCAACTTCCACAAGTTGGTGCGACTTCACGGCACCAATCGGACCACATCGGTCGCCTCGCGGCTTACCAACTCGGCTTGCTAATGGCAAACAAGGCCGAGACCAGTTCTTAAGAAGCCACCAAGGCGCCTCGGCAATCACGCTATCAACCAGCTCCGGCAAATCAACCTGTTTGGATCAACAAGCCCAAGAGGAAATTTTTCGGGCACTTAATCCTCCAGTCCGGCCCGTCAAATTGGGTTGGTTTAGTTTCACGCCGGACCAAGGCATCCGTCCCTTGACCATTATTAGAATGGTACGCAACTTTGCCTTTGCGGTTGACACCATTCCTCATGAGGGACGAAAAAAAGGTTCACTTTGCGCGACTTGGAAAAGCTCATGCCACATGTCATGCCCAAAGTTCGCCAAAGCATTTTGAACCTCATGCAAAAGCTGGCTGAAGGCGCACATTGGCAAATGTTCATGCCACCACTAGAGCTCAACAAAGACAAGATACCCCTTCAACATCTCGACCTCCTCGGCTCTCGGACCTATCCAAATATTGCTGCAGGGTTGACTTACTCAAAGTTCTTTGCTTCCGCGCCGCGCACTCCATACCGAGGTGGAACCGCCGGATCCTTTTCTCATGTGCCTCTCGAACTCCAAGAGGAGCTTCGCCAAGATCAAAATTCCTTTAAGCTTGGCAACCATTTTAAAACTACGTCACGCTCTCAAGGACCGGTTACCACTCCCAAGCTGTTTTAGTTGGGGCTGTGGCTACCTCTACACCCACGGTCCATGCCGCGGTGGGTAATCGGCAAGTCAACCATGTTCAAATCGATGGAGGTAAGCTTTGATCAATCTCATCCGCGGATAAACTCCGCCAAACAAATGGGCATCACACAACTCTTTTCGTGCCCCATATGACATCAAATTGGCTAATGGCCATATCCGCGACCTCAAGGCGTCACACCTATTCTTCACATCAACATTGGTGACCTCGGCTTCCCCATGGAATTTGGAGTTTGGAAAGGCTGGCGAAGATCCGGTGACTATGAAATCTTTGGTAGGAAGACCTTTTCTCCGCCGGGCAAAAGTATCCATTCTTGGGCCACGGACGATTAGTCATCAAGCGATGGTCATCTCAATGCCACCATGGACTTGCAAGCGGCGAGGATCATTTTACGTTGACAATGCGGAACCCTCTCTCGGATAAAGTGCGATTACGAAGAAGCTTCGAATATTTATCAAGTTCGGGCTCCACTTCAAGTGCGCCTCTATCATCCTACCGAATATCTGATCCTTGGGGAGAAATGACTCTTGATCGAGGGACCCGGTAGCTGTGGCCCTTGACCCTACGGCTCCTTGCAATGCATCCAGCGTGTTGATCACTTTTCGGATCTTTGAACCTCCGCAACTCTGTTGATGTACGGTTGTTATGAAGCAACCTGCTGCTAGATGCCCGAGCAACCTCTCTTTTCACCCGCCAAAGTGCCCGCATCGGTTATGCTCCAACCTCCGCACACATTGTCCGGGATACTGAAGTAATACCCCATATTCGGACTCGAAGTCGAGATTGTGGGCGTCGGCAACAATCAACTTGTCGCATTGCTGCAAATCTTCCGGCTCCTTATCGTAGCTGGGGCCGTCAAGCTGTTCAAAAATTCAAACACATTTTTCGCACGGGTTACAAAGATCTTGGGAATCAACAAAAGCTTGGGGGAACTCACCATTCCTACCAAATCGATGCGACCCGATTAGTAGCGGCGATGATCACGGGCTCAACCCTAATTACCGTGATCGGCGTCAAGGCGGAAATTGACAAACTCCTTGCTGCGGGGTTTGATCTATGAGGTCAAACATTGCGAATGGGTGAGCCCCATCGTCATTGCCCTTAAGCACAATGGTAAGATCGGCGTGCATTGTGGACTATCGGAACTCAATCGGGCCCGCGGGCGTGATCATTTTCCACTTCCCTTCCACGGACCAGTTACGGAAGAAGTGGTGGACATGAGATGTACTCCTTTATGGATGGTTTTTCTGGCTACAATCAGATCTCAATCAAAGACTACGATCAACTCAAGACCACTTTCACCACCCAGGTAGGTACTTTTTGCCTACAAGGTGGTTCCTTTTGGATTATCAACTCTCCATCAACATTTCAGCGCATCATGCTTTTCGGTTTTCATGATTTCATGAAGGAAAATCCCTTCTTGCAAATTTTTCAAGGCGAAATGTGATGAGTCCGGCATTAGTCTCAATCACGAGAAATGCACCTTTTGCGTCACCTCTCGGTGTTACGTTGGCCATGTTGTCGACCAAAGCGGTATCACCCCGATCCTGCCAAAATGGGTTTATGTGCTCAAGGCTCAAGCACCAGCCAATATCAAGGAGACACGCTCTTTCACGGGTAAAGTCAATTATTACTCCACCTTCATACGGGTGGCAGCCATTGCGGATCCCATTCATAAACTCACGGGTGGCGAATCCACGGGCTTGGAATTCCCGGTGAGCTGCTTTCAACGGTGAAGCTTTTGCTTACTCGGGCACCGGTTCTTGTTCCTCCTCAATGGGACAAGCCCTTTCATGTTCATGTCGATGTCACCGGCGTTTGCTATTGGGCTGTTCTTTCTCAAGAATATGATCGCGCAGCGACAAACCCAATCGCTCGCCCGGTAGAAAACTCAATTGGCGGCGCAACTATTCTGCCGCGGGGGCGTGAAGCTTTGGGACTCATTTTACGTGTCCAGCGCTTCGTCATTACCTTTTGGGCAGTCAAATCAAGTTCTTTGTGGACCACCAAGCACTACTCTATTTGATCAACAAGTCCGCATACGGGCGCATTGCTTTCGTTGGTTTTAGATCTCAAAGCATTTCATCACCGCGAAAGTGAACATCAACAAGCGGGGCAGTTCGGGCGCAAACACCACGAGAAAGTGACTAGAAAGGCGGTATATTATATTATAGTGGAGATTTTTACAAAAATGCCCTTGACCGGCTATTTCCGCTATGGGCACCTTCCCCTATATACAAAAGCGGGCTCGAGCCCTATTTACTAAGTCCTAAGAGGAAAAATCCTCTACTCGGGTTGAGCAGAGGTGATCTTACGGAGGAGATGGTAGGGTTACGCTCCGGATCCCAGGTGAAGATGCGAGAACCACCTCCATCCGTTGGTCTTGGTCGGGATGTTCACCATCGGCACACCAGCCATCCATTCGAATACCCGCGGTTGTGGCAGCGCCCGAGATCCGGACAATTCATCTTGCAAGTGATCCACTCGGCGGTTAGTGGGCATCGTGCGGTCTTCGTTCAAGCGGCCGGCGACCATCGCGGCGCCATCGGATGCCGCCGTTTCTCGGTTCGTCTTATATAGCCAAGCGAGGAACTCCTTGTCGGCGTGGACCAATCACACAAATCGCCAACGCGTGTTTGCAATGCAAAATTTGTTTCTAAAATGAGAATCTTTTCTCCCGCCGCATATCTAGCCATGGTACCTTCTGACACATTCCTTTTAATGATATCCCACTTCGAGTTGCCAGCATTGAATGCCATTTAATGATCTTTCTTTCACGTCTCATCCTCACCGTTCATTGCTTCTCCCTTACGTTTTTTGGGACTTAGCCAAATTTTTGCCTCTCAATACCCTTCTTGGCATCTTTTGACACTGGCACCATCAGCGGTTCGGTTTAGCACTCTTCATACCTCTTCGCCTCCGGTTATTAAGCCCTAAAACAAACCTTTTAGTTCCTCTGCGCCTTTGTCCTCCGTGCTCGACTTTCGTCTTCCGCCTTTGGCATCACTCTTCGTTTCTGCACATCATCCCCATGGCTGCCCCAAGATTTTCTACACTTCAAGCTACTGCTCCCAAGGATCCGGCCCTTTTTGCATCTGTATCCTTCTTGACGCCCACTTTCCGGTGAAGCCCTTGTTGGCCCAAATAAAGAATTTGAGCGACACCAGCTTTCTGAATTCTCTCAAATGGAACTTCCGGCTCCAAATCGACCCGGTTAGGCGGTTCATCGCCAATATCGTTAACGGCCTTAAAGGCTACACCAGCGTGGTCGATGGCACCACTATTTCGTTGACTCAACATTTGATTTCGAGGTATTTCATATTCCCTTGCACACCCCTTGTGTCTCATGGTGCGCTATCTACGGGATCTCGATGTCCGCGAGTTTGGTGCCCCCGCTTATCATGCCAATGTCCATCGTCGACCAATATCGACAAGCCTCACGAAACCTTTGTTAAATTTACGTGGCGAAAATTCCATGGGTATTCTATCAAGAACACCCATATCAATAAGCCTTTCTATAACCTGGTCCTCTTTGCTACACACTCCAAACACCACATTGATTGGCCCCAAATGATGTTCTATCGTCTTCTCCAAAATTGGACGCCTTAGGGGTACCACTTCCATTTTGAAGTTTACGTGGGAGGCCACTTTCAAGCTCTCATCCGTCATTACTTCCCTCCCACCCCACCAAATTCTCATAATTCCACTCGGTAGCTCCTTCCAATCACTCACCAAGTTGGCACTTCGCGTCTTCCTTTGGTCATGTCCACGGTCCACACCCATGTCACTTTGTCTCCTCCTCAGCTACACCATCCACTTCACACCATTTTTCCCAAACATCCCAAACCCGGGCAACAGCAAGCTCCACCACCACAACACCCTCGTCGGTTGTTGTATCGGTATCGGCGGGATGCTCAAGCTGGCTGCTCTCAAGTTACAAAGAATCCCAAGGCGGCTCTTATGGCCGGGGTTCAGCGGGCACTAGAGGCCTGCGATCGCGGTACACGGGACCTTCAAGGCTGCAAGCTGCCCAAGTTGCAACTTTGGAGGTCAAACTTCAAGACAAGCATGAAGCTCTCTTACGGGCTCATGCAGATCTCAAAAGTGCACAAGCTCAAGTCAGCCAACTTCGCCTTGGATCAGCGGGCTCAGCTCGGTCAGAAATTCGGACTTTATTGGAGCACAACAAGTCCAAAGCAGCTCTCGAGTACCAGGGCCGGATATTGCTAAGCTCAATGCCTTGTACTCCGGCTGTGTGAAAATTTCAGCACTCAAGTTCAAAACCTTTCAGCACGGGACGCTCAAGTTGCCTCCTTGGCGGCTCGACTTTTCGACACCTGAACCTCTCAGCTCACCTCTCTTCAAGATCGACTCTGGAGGTGCAAAAGCGAAGATCTTGGATGGCGGAGATTGCCGTGCTTCGTCTCAATACTCGGGAAATCCTCCTCCCAGGTCAACACTTCACCGAAGCGGGTCCGTGACGACCAGTTCTTTGCTTTCGAAGGGACAACCGGATCCGTGATCTCGAACAACGGTTGCGGCAAGCTATTGATCTGGCGATGAGGCTCAAGCAAAACTTGGCGCCCATCTTTGCCATTCTTCCGAGAATGCACGTTGACTTCCCGGTTCCTCCACCGCTATCACGATTATGTGGTTTGCTCGGCGCCACCTCTTCCTTTCGAAGTGGCATGCGGAGATGGCCTGTGGATATTCCCACGGCGGTCGCAGATTTTCTTGGTTGGCGAGAACTCTCCATTGAAGACAAAGGGTTGTGTTGTGCCCTTGTCGTCTTTGATCTCATACCTTTGTGTAGATCCGGACTTTATCACCTTCGAGTGGTTCAGCCCATGGCTTACATATTTCATGATTTCTATCACGGGTGATACGGGAACACTTTGGAAATGGGCCACGCCCGGCTTTTCGGGGTGACCCAACTGTGCAATGGGTGCCGGGATAACAATCAATATCTTGCGGATCTGCTCGGACCCAAACTCTTCATCGGGGGGTACATGCACGAGCTTGCCAATCATTTATCTCTCGGCAAGCAGGCGGCTACAACAAATCGAGGAAGTATCTAGGACATCAGGATCTTCCCTATGCACAAATTTATATGCGACACCTGCTGGGGTTACAATCGGTTACAAGCTCGTTGGATAGCAAAGGCGGTCCCCACGGGATGGGATAGCCCTCTGTCAACTCTCGGCTCTCTGCTTCTCTTTGGGATCGTTGGTGTGGGGCTCTTGATCCGGATCTTGTCGATCAATTCGGGGAGACCATTTCGGCAACCCCATGCGGGCATGGTTCCTTCTCCCTATGCTTCCGGGCGTACCTCCGCGCCCGGGTTCTGACTTCCGATTGGCGCCTTCCTTTTTGGACCAAGGTCATGGATGGTCATGCGGTGGACACCACCTCCGGATCTCGCCGGATCTCGGTGGGATCCGCGTTTTGTTCGCCCGCTCACATTGGGAAGAAGGTGCCACTCACGGACAACACCACCAATTGGATCTACATTGCTAATGGCGTGGTTGGCAGCGGCCAGCGGATGCGCTTCATGGTCGACACCTTCTTGCAGAATGCCTCCACCTCACGATCCTTACGTCCATCTTCAAGCGGGATTTTTGCGGCTGCTCTCAAATGCATTTTGCTAAGCTCCTTAAATCGGCGGCGTCCCATTTTTCTTTGCAATCCAAATGCGGTCGGTGCCTTTGGCCTTCGGACCTGTCTCCTCATGGAATGTCGATTACATTTCTTGGGCATACGCAGCGCCCTTGAAGACATAGTGCGCTCTCGCTTTCTTATTGATGCAGATCACGCCCTTGGCCAAAAACACTCCTCAAGCTCTTCAATCACGCCGGGATCTCATAAGCCAAGTACCATAATGGTGCCCGTCCTCACTCCCATGAGGATCACTTTCAGTGAGATGGCTTCCAGCCCTCGAAGCGCTTCCTCCTTTTCTTCACTCGAGTGTCGTTTGGTGGGGAGTGTTAGTCATGTGCCTCACAGTGCAGGGACTATTCATGCATCTGACGGACCAGGTCAAGCTCAAAGGATCCTCGGTCGACCCGCGGGTCCGGACATCCAAGGCTCCATGAGAAGACCAAGCGGCAGACCCCCTTGATCAAAGCCTGGCCCGGGGTCAACAAGAGGCGCCTTTCGGACAAGTAATGACCCGTCACGCCGCCAGCGTCGGCGTCGGCGTGATTCTAGGCACTTCAAGAGGCACCGCCAACATTCCGCAAATCAGGCCTCCTTCGAGTCGGCACGAGATCGGTCGAGTGTCTATATTGGGCCCCAAGGCCATTGTACTATATATATGAGTAGAGCTAGCACATGAGTTTTTTAGATGAGTTTTGAGTCTTGTCTCCTTTCAGTTTTCTCTCTATTGTGAGAGCTCATGTATTTTCATCATTGATATCAAGGAAGCTTATCATCTTTCTCTCATTTGTTCTGTTTTCTTCTTTTTCTTCTCTTCTTGCAAATCCCGCGTGACATAGTCCCCCGGACTCTCCTGTTAGATCCACGGGTCCTCACAGAGGGCTGTCTTCCAGGAGTTCCCGAACCCAGACCCCAAACATGGTTTAAAGTCCCATGACTGGCATAAGTTCTTGCATGCAAGCAATTGAAGTCCACATATATATGCACTACTATAAAATGTAACCCATAACTTATATTTGGTGTTTGGATCATGCAGTTCTTCATGCCCCTGACCTTTAGGGGAGTTTTAGCCAAGGGACCATTGGAGGCAATAAGTGCCCTATCAAAGGTCATAAGGTTGTTACCCATGTTGATTTAGTGGCCCCCCGTCTATTTTATTTGTGGCTAAGTTTTTTGTTTTGGACCTCATAGGTGGATGTGTAAAAAAACTATACCGAAAGTCGAAATTGAAGAGATGAAAGTGAAAATGGCAGAGGCATGTTGCTTGTTGGAGAAGGAGTTTCCTACGAGCTTTCTTGACAGTCAAACCCATCTTTTGGTACATCTTATTGAGGAAGTGGATTTCTTGAGGGCTGTACATGCGGATGGATGTTTTTCTTGGAAAAGGTTTATGAAGGTATTGAAGGATATGGTGCGTCAAAGAGCACGTCACGAAGGTAGTATGGCAGAGGGATGGCTTACTGCGAAAAGAGTCACTTTTCTATATGTGAGAATATATTTCATGGTACATCCAGATGCACCTCGCTTATGGAGTGATGAAGGGGACGAGAAGATTGTGGGGGTAGTGGCAGAAGGCAATGGTATGCAGAAGTCATTTCCGCCTGATATGATCATTAAGGTTAATCAATTTCTTCTTTACAATTCGGCACCAATGGCAAAATGGATTGCTCGTTATGAGAAGCGCAAAGGAAGAAATGGAAGAGAAGAGGCATGAATGGAGCGACATAATAGGCGAGCCCCGTACCCCGATGGATATGAACCCTTGCGGGACAAGATGGAAAGAGAATGGGTACTACTGGGGCTTTTGGCCGATGCATATCACAAGGGGAGTATATTACAGCTCTGGAATGGGCATACGCACAAGGTGTCATGAAAAAGGTAGTTGCAACAAATTATGTTGATGTGAAATCGAGTATTTTCTTTTGATGTTATTGTATCTATTGACATTAATGGTGCTTTTGGCGGTATATATCTTACTCACCGATATGGTGGCATGGGACCCACTATCGTGTGAGTTCTCTTGACATACAGGGAAGACTTGTGATTTAGCTGAGTCATGGCATCATTCACGATGGAGTTTCAATCAAGTGTTGCCGTCGTAATCGTCGAGGGAAGCCACACGTGATTGGGTGGGAGGTTAAAGACTATAATGGAGGTGGATGTTGGTGGCAATTTTAAGACCTTCATATTCGATGTCGATTGGTTAAAATGACCTTCAATTAAGGGGGCGGGCCCCTACGGTAAAAAGTATGATAGAACAAGTGGCTTTTTACATTTGTCAACTCTAGCAAGATGTACCTGGTAGTGAGGCGCTTGTCCTTCGGACAAGCTGTGAACAGGTACACACATACACATATCCACTTCAAAATTTAGACCATCAATATCAATCTCCGTCCGACTTCTTTGACCAGTTTTTTTCTTTACCGATCGACAAGACCCAACATGGTGGTTTATCATACAAACTACACTCAGGGGCGCCCAATATTCCAAGGTGTTGTGCTAGAGGAGTCAATAACGTCGAAGAGCCCTCTGGCGGATCAAGGCATTCAAACTCACTTAAAAGCGAGCATCAAGAGGTTGGACCACCGGCTCTCATCGACATCTTACACGAGCAATTCCACGAAATCTGGATGTGCCGGGCATTTTAATACAAATGTTGGCAATGCTAACAATGGCGACTCCTAGTTAGCACCTAGAGGAGGCGATCATTAAATTCTATATGTCAAATATTATGCACATCCTCGATTGCAATCCGCCGATAGGCTATGTCTATTGGTCTTCGTGTGCAATAAAAACCCATTCAATTCAATTCTTTTTCTTCCCCCCTCCCCCTCCCCCTTTTGGTATACATTATATCGGAGGAATAAAGAGCGGCTGGAACATGGGCTCAAAGAAGCCACATAGGCTCAAGCATTGCCTCTAGACTAGAACATGCAAAGAGTCTTCAATGGTATCTTAGTTACTTAGATTTTCTCTAACCTTAAACCCGGTACCACCACCAAGTTAACACGATCATTGCTTAATTTGATGCTATCCACTAGCTTTACATTTGTGGATCAACTGCTCTACCTTTCAAGCAGGATAATAATAATGGTATTTTGTAGGGTGAACAAGTCCAAATACATAGAGTGAAGCATGAGGAGCCTGGGCGTTGAACATGTAGGCGTTGCATTTCCTTTAGGGTCGAACATGCTACCTAGGTTCAAACAAGCCTCTTAGGCTCAAGCATTGTCTAGGCTCAAACATGCCCGATTATCAAACATGTACACAACAAAAATAAAAATAGTTAAGCGGCGTCGCTATAACAAAATCACGTCGCATCGGCGTATTAACGTCATGCGGCCATACGGCGACGTTTAAAACTCATTTCTTAGTTGGGTGAACATGAGTGGTCTTCGGCCCGCGGAACTTGGTCCCGAGGGCAGCGTCGGCGTTCTCGGAGTCCATTGGCGAGAGTCAAATCGTGATTAGGAGGGGAGGTAAGCCCGTCAGGTCCCAGGGCCTTGGGGGAGAGGAGTCCGGGGCAAGCGGCTTAGGGGGATTTTAGGGTGTGCTCCGGCGTCAACACCCCACTCCGCGTCAAGTCACGCGGCGCAAGGTCCCCCGAATCGACAAGGGAGAGGGCCTCCAAAGCGTAAACCCAGTGGGTTGCAGGTTCTAGAAGGGTTTGCATTTTGGGGGCGAGACTTGGTCATTGCACTTGGGACCTGGCGGCTGCAAGCCGAGAATACGGACAAGGAACTGGCCGGGCCGGAGTTTGGGCACTGTCCTCCTCCCGATGTGGCAAGTAGAAATTCGAGCTTTTTGCGATGGCAAGACATTCATAAATTACTTAATTAATGCATTATGCGAAAATAAATTCTGATTTTTTTGCCGGCTGGAATCCTAATCCATTTCCGGCACACGGCCCAATTTTTGAAATTTTAGGAGAAGGTCTAGGTCAAAGGGTTAGCATTAGAGCGGTCGGGGCAGTTCGGGAGAACAGAGGCTGGCACCCTTCCCCAAGTCAAGCGAGGCCGGGGACCTTGCGGGGGGATCCCTCACAAGGGGAGAGTCAGGACCCCAAGAGGCGGGATCAAAAAGTTCGAGGCAGCCCTTCTGGCGGCAGCTCCCAAGGCTGCGCTAATGACCACCACCCCCGGGCCGGTTCCCCTATCCGACCCGTTGGATCCTCCGTTCGGGGGCCCCTCTTGGGGAAGGCCCAAAAGATTCCAGATCGGTCAGGAGAACTTGTCAAACCTGGTGGGGAAGCGTCCTGGTCGGCCTTGTAGAAACCGCATTGTCTTGTCGTTCGACACCGGGAGGCTCGGAATGGCAAATCGACCTGCCAAATCGTCGGGAATGGCGAAATTACCCTATGGAGCAAGTTACAAGGTCGGTTTTGCAAAAGAAAGAAACTCCGCCCTCCACGGACGGTATCCGCATCCCACATCCTAGGCCAATTGACTACGAGTGTGATGGGGTGAGCTACTTTGGCGCTTCTTGGAGGTCGGGTGGTCTTCTGGCCCGCGGAACTTGGTCCCGGGGGCAGCGTCGGCGAGTCCATTGGCAGAGTCAAGTCAGCGATTCGGAGAGGGAGGTCGCGGGGTCGATCCCCATGGCCTTGGGGAGAGGAAACCCGGGGCAAGCAGCAGCGGGGGGGATTTTAGGGTCCGTGCTGGCGTCAACACCCCCTCCCACGTCAAGTCAGCGCAAGGTCCGCCCCGAATCGACAAGAGAGGGCCTCCAAAAGCGTAAACCACGTGGGTTGCGGGTTCTAGAAGGGTTTGCGTTTTGGGGGCGAGACTTGGTCATTGCACACTGGGACTGGCCAGAGCTGCTGGCCAGAGAATACGGAGCAAAGGGAGGCCCGGCGGGCGGAGTTTGGGCCTGTCCTCCTCCCGATGTGGCAAGTAGAAGTGGGGGCGCTTTGCGGTGGCAAGACATTCATAAAGTCGCATAATTAATGCATTGTACGAAAATAAATTCTGATTTTTTGCCCGGTGGAATCCTAATCCATTTCCGGCCAACGGCCCAATTTTGAAATTTTAGGAGAAGGTCTAGGTCAAAGGGTTAGCATTAGAGCGGTCGGGGCAGCCCGTTGCGGGAAGCAGCGAGTGGCACCCTTCCCCAAGTCAAAGCGAGGCGGGGACCTTGCGGGGATCCCTCACAAGAGGAGAGTCCAGGACCCAGAGGCGGGATCCAAAAAGTTTCGAGGCAGCCCTTCTGGCGGCACTCCCGTGCCGCTGCGCTAATGACCACCCTCCGGAGCCGGTTCCCCTATCCGACCGTTGGATCCTCGGATTCGGGGGCCCCTCTTGGGGAAGGCCCAAAGATTCAGATCGGTCGGGAGAACTTGTCAAGCCGCTGGGCGTCCCCGAGGTGGGCTTGTAGAAACCGCATTGTCTTGTCGTTGAGAACGCAGGGAGGCTCCGGAATGGCAAATCGACCACGCCAAATCGTCGGGAATGGCGAAATTACCCTAGGGAGCAAGTTACAAAGGTCGGTTTTGCAAAGAAAGAAACACTCCACGCCCTCCACGGCGGTATATCCATCCACATCCTAGGCCAATTGACTACGAGTGTGATGGAAGTGAGCTACTTTGGCTTCTTGGAGGTCGGGTGGTCTTCGCCCCCGGAACTTGGTCCCAGAACGCGTCGGCGTTCGAGTCCATTGGCGAGAGTCAAATCAGCGATTCGGGGAGAGGGAGGTGGCCCGTCAGGTCCCGGGGCCTTAGGGAGGAAAGAGGGGGCAAGCGACTTAGGGGGATTTTAGGGTCCGTGCTCGGCGTCAACACCCCCCTCTCCACGTCAAGTCCGCGGCGCAAGGTCCGCCCGAATCGACAAGGAGAGAGGGCCTCCAAAGCGTAAACCACGTGGGTTGCCGAGGGTTCTAGAAGGGTTTGCGTTTTGGGGGCGAGACTTGGTCTGTTGCACTGGGACTGGCGGCTGCAGCCGAGAATACGGAGCAAGGGGGCCCGGCGGGGCGGAGTTTGGGCCTGTCCTCCTCCCGATGTGGCAAGTAGAAGTCGGGCGCTTTGCGATGGCAAGACATTCATAAATTCGCAATTAATGCATTTATGCGAAAATAAATTCTGATTTTTTGCCGGCTGGAATCCTAATCCATTTCGGCCACACAGCCCAATTTTGAAATTTTTAGGAGAAGGTCTAGGTCAAAGGGTTAGCATTAGAGCGGTCGGGGCAGCCCGTTGCGAGGGGCAACCGGCTGGCACCCTTCCCCAAGTCAAAGCGAGGCCGGGGACCTTGCGGGGATCCCTCACAGAGGGGAGAGTCCAGGACCCCAAGAGGCGGGATCCAAAAAGTTCCGAGGCAGCCCTTTCGGGCGGCTCCCGGGGGCTGCTGCGCTAATGACCACCCTCCCGGGCCGGTTCCCCTATCCGGCCCGTTGGATCCTCCGTTCGGGGGCCCCTCTTGGGGAAGGCCCAAAAGATTCCAGATCGGTCGGGAGAACTTGTCAAACCCGCGAGGCGTCCCTCGAATTCGACCTTGTAGAAACCGCATTGTCTTGTCGTGAAGACGGGAGGCTCAGGAATGGCAAATCGACCTGCCAAATCGTCGAGGAATGGCAAAATTACCCTAGGGAGCAAGTTACAAGGTCGGTTTTGCAAAAAGAGAAACACTCACGCCCTCCCGCAGCCGGTATCCCGCATCCACATCCTAGGCCAATTGACTACGAGTGTGATGGAAGTGAGCTACTTTGGCTTCTTGGAGGTCGGGGTGGTCTTCGCCCGCGGAACTTGGTCCCGGGTGGGAACGCGTCGGCGTTCGAGTCCATTGGCGAGGAGTCAAATCAGCGATTCCAGGAGAGAGGGAGGTCGCCGTCCGTCCCCGAGCCTTGGGAGAGGAAATTGAACAAGCGACTTCGGGGGGATTTTAGGGTCCGTGCTCTGGCGTCAACACCCCACTCCCACGTCAAGTCCGCCGCAAGGTCCCCCGCCCGAATCGACAAGGAGAGGGCCTCCAAAAGCGTAAACCCCGGTGGGTTGCCGGGTTCTAGAAGGGTTTGTGTTTTTGGGGCGAGACTTGATACATTGCACGCAGGACTGGCGAGAAGCCGCTGCGGCGAGAATACGAGCAAGGGGCCCGGCGGGCGGAGTTTGGGCCTGTCCTCCTCCGATGTGGCAAGTAGAAGTCGGGCTTTTGCGTGGTGGCAAGACATTCATAAATTGCAATTAATGCATTGTCACGAAAATAAATTCTGATTTTTTGCCAGCTGGAATCTAATCCATTTCTAGCCACGGCCAATTTTGAAATTTTAGGAGAAGGTCTAGGTCAAAGGGTTAGCATTAGAGCGGTCGGGGCAGCAGGTTGCGCAGAACAGCAGAGCTGGCACCCTTCCCCAAGTCAAGCGAGGCCGAGGACCTTGCGGGGATCCCTCACAAGAGGGGAGAGTCAGGACCCCAAGAGGCGGGATCCAAAAAGTTCCGAGGCAGCCCTTCTGGCGGCTCCCGGGGGGGCTGCGCTAATGACCACCCTCCGGGCCGGTTACCCCTATCCGGCCGTTGGATCCTCCGTTCGGGGGCCCCTCTTGGGGAAGGCCCAAAAGATTCAGATCGGTCAGGAGAACTTGTCAAGCCATGGCGGCCCTCGGTCGGCCTTGTAAAAACCGCATTGTCTTGTCGTTCGAGACGCAGGAGGCTCAGGAATGGCAAATCGACCACCAAATCGTCAGGAATGGTGAAATTACCCTAGGGAGCAAGTTACAAGGTCGGTTTTGCAAAGAGAAACACTCACACCCTCCACGACAAAGATCCCGCATCCACATCCTAGGCCAATTGACTACGAGTGTGATGGAAGTGAGCTACTTTGGCTTCTTGGAGGTCGGGTGGTCTTACGCCGTGGAACTTGGTCCCGAGACAGCGTCGGCGTTGAGTCCATTGGCGAGTCAAATCGCTGATCGAGGAGGGAGGTCGCCCGTCCGTCCCCGGGGCCTTGGGGGAGAGGGAATTCCGGGGCAGCGCTTAGGGGAGATTTTAGGGTCCGTGCTCTGGCGTCAACACCCCCACTCCGCGTCATGTTCTGGCGCAAGGTCCCGCCTGAATCCCGACAAGGAGGGCCTCAAAAGCGTAAACCCCGTGGATTGCAGGTTCTAGAAGGGTTTTGCGTTTTGGGGGCGAGACTTGTCATTTGCACTTGGGACGGCCGAGAAGCCGCAGCCAAGAATACGGAGCAAGGGGCCCGGCCAGGCGGAGTTTGGGCCTGTCCTCCTCCCGATGTGGCAAGTAGAAGTCGGGGGCTTTTGCGATGGCAAGACATTCATAAATTATAATTAATGCATTGTACGAAAATAAATTCTGATTTTTTGCAAGGTGGATTCCTAACCCATCTCTCAAACACACAGCCCAATTTTGAAATTTTAGGAGAAGGTCTAGGTCAAAGGGTTAGCTAAAGGTCAAAGGAATGGAGTTTGTGGGATCGTTGTACTTGGGGTTGACCTTGGCCCCATTTGGGCGTTATACTTGGTCTAAGATTGCATTGAGAATATAAGCATCATAACTATTAGAATGAAGATAAATGATTCTGAGAAAAGCATCATAACTACTAGAATGAAGATAAATGATTCTGAGAAAAGCAAAAGACTAGTGCGGGTTGGGGGGTTAGATTTGGTTGCTTGTGATGATGGTTGTGTTTTTGATTTATCAAGGCATATGGATAGCGAGAATGCCCTTGTTCAGCGGATTTGCTCCCTAAAGCTATTTGACATGGATGGCATAATTAACACATGTAATGAACTGAATTCGGGGCAAGCAACTTAGGGGGAGTTTAGGGTCCCGGCCAAGCGTCAACACCCCACTCCCATGTCAAGATCACGGTGCAAGGTCCCGACCAAAATCGACAAGGAGAGGGCCTCCAAGCGTAAACCCTGTGACTTGCCAGATTCTAGAAGGGTTTTTGTTTTGGGGGCGAGTTTTGGTCTTCGGCCCACGAACTTGGTCCCTAGGGCAACGTCGGCGTTACGAGTCCATTGGCGAGTCAAATCCTTGATTCGGGAGAGGGGGAGGTGCCGGTCCGTCCCCAGGGCCTTGGGGAGAGAGAAATCCGGGGGCAGCGGCTTAGGGGGGATTTTTAGGGTCCCCAACTCTGGCGTCAACACCCCCCTCCACATCAAGTCCGCGGCACAAGGTCCCGAATCGACAAGGAGAGGGCCTCCAAAACGTAAACCCCGTGGGTTGCGGGTTCTAGAAGGGTTTGCGTTTTGGGGGGCGAGACTTGGTCTGCATTGCACTTGGGACCTGGCGAAAAAAGCTGCAGCCGAGAATACGAACAAGGGGAAGCGAGGCGGAGTTTGGGCACATCCTCCTCCCGATGTGGCAAGTAGAAGTCGAGGCTTTTGCAGTGGCAAGACATTCATACATTCTCCAATTAATGCATTGTACGAAAATAAATTCTGATTTTTGCCAATTTGGATTCCTAATCCATCTCCATCACACGACCCAATTTTGAAATTTTAGGAGAAGGTCTAGGTCAAAGGGTTAGCTAAAGGTCAAAGGAATGGAGTTTGTGGGATCGTTGTACTTGGGGTTGACCTTGGCTCATTTGGGCGTTATACTTGGTCTAAGATTGCATTGGGCGTAAACCACAGTGACTTGCAGATTCTAGAAGGGTTTTGTTTTGGTTTTCTGCTCCCTAAAGCTATTTGACATGGATGGCATAACTAACTTGTAATGGGCTGGTTTTGTTTTCGAAACAATTGTACCTTGATGAAAGATTGCTTCATAGTTTCAAGTGAAAATTTTTTTGTACGGAACTTGGTCCCAGGGGGTAACGTCGGCGTTACGAGTCCATTGGCGAGTCAAATCGCGATTCGGAGGGAGGTTGCCCGTCCGTCCCAGGGCCTTGGGGAGAGGAAATTGGGGCAAAAGCGGCTTAGGGGGATTTTAGGGTCCGTGCTCTGGCGTCAACACCCCACTCCCGTCAAGTCGCGGCGCAAGGTCCGCCCGAATCGACAAGGAGAGGGCCTCCAAAAGCGTAAACCACAGTGGGTTGCGAGGTTCTAGAAGGGTTTGCGTTTTGGGGGCGAGACTTGGTCTGTTGCACTTGGGACCTGGCGAAAGCTGCGGTAGAGAATACGGGCAAAGGAACCGGCGGGCGGAGTTTGGGCCTGTCCTCCTCCCGATGTGGCAAGTAGAAGTCTGGGGCGCTTTTGCGGTGGCAAGACATTCATAAATTCGCAATTAATGCATTATGCGAAAATAAATTCTGATTTTTGCCGGCTGGAATCTAATCCATTTCGAGACACAGCCCAATTTTGAAATTTTTAGGAGAAGGTCTAGGTCAAAGGGTTAGCATTAGAGCGGTCGGGGCAGCCCGTTGCGGGGCAACCGGTGGCACCCTTCCCCAAGTCAAGCGAGGCCAGGACCTTGCGGGGATCCCTCACAAGAGGGAGAGTCAGGAGCCCAAGAGGCGGGATCAAAAAGTTCGAGGCAGCCCTTCTGGCGGCTCCCGGGGGGCTGCGCTAATGACCACCCTCCGGAGCCCGGTTCCCCTATCCGACCGTTGGATCCTCCGTTCGGGGGCCCCTCGCCGGGGAAGGCCCAAAAGATTCCAGTCGGTCGGGAGAACTTGTCAAAGCCGGGCGTCCCGAGGTCGGCCTTGTAAAAACCGCATTGTCTTGTCGTTCGAGACGCAGGGAGGCTCGGAATGGCAAATCGACCCTGCAAATCGTCAGGAATGGCGAAATTACCCTAGGGAGCAAGTTACAAGGTCGGTTTTGCAAAGAGAACACTCCGCCCTCCACGGCGGTATCCGCATCCACATCCTAGGCCAATTGACTCACGAGTGTGATGGAAGTGAGCTACTTTGGCGCTTCTTGGAGGTCGGGTGGTCTTCGGCCCGCGGACTTGGTCCCGAGGACAGCGTCGGCGTTACGAGTCCATTGGCCGAGTCAAATCGCGATTAGGAGAGGGAGGTCGCCCGTCGTCCCAGGGGGCCTTGGGGAGAGGAAATTCGGGGCAGCGACTTAGGGGATTTTAGGGTCCGTGCTCACGGCGTCAACACCCCCACTCCCGTCATATTCTGGTATAAAGGTCCCGCCCGAATCGACAGGAGAGGGCCTCAAAGCGTAAACCACGTGGATTGCCGGGTTCTAGAAGGGTTTGCGTTTTGGGGAACGAACAGTCTGCACTTGGGACTGGCGGCTACAGCCAGAGAATCTGAACAAGGGGCCCGGTGAGGCGGAGTTTGGGCCTGTCCTCCTCCCGATGTAGCAAAGTAGAAGTCGGGGCGCTTTTGCGCAAGACATTCATAAATTCGCAATTAATGCATTGTCACGAAAATAAATTCTGATTTTTGCATTTGGATTCATAACCCATCTCGGCCACACGACCCAATTTTGAAATTTTAGGAGAAGGTCTAGGTCAAAGGGTTAGCTAAGGTCAAAGGAATGGAGTTTGTGGGATCGTTGTACTTGGGGTTGACCTTGGCTCATTTGGGCGTTATACTTGGTCTAAGATTGCATTGAGAATATAAGCATCATAACTATTAGAATGAAGATAAATGATTCTGAGAAAAGCATCATAACTACTAGAATGAAGATAAATGATTCTGAGAAAAGCAAAAGACTAGTCTCTTGCGGGTTGGGGGTTAGATTTGGTTGCTTGTGATGATGGTTGTGTTTTTGATATCAAGGCATATGGATAGCGAGAATGCCCTTGTTCAACGGATTTGCTCCCTAAAGCTATTTGACATGGATGGCATAATTAACTTGTAATGGGCGAATTCGGGGCAAGCAACTTAGGGGGAGTTTAGGGTCCCAGCTCAAGGCGTCAACACCCCCACTCCATGTCAAGATACGGTGCAAGGTCCGACCAAATCGACAAGGAGAGGGCCTCCAAACGTAAACCCGTGACTTGCGGATTCTAGAAGGGTGTTTGTTTTGGGGGCCGAGTTTTTGGTCTTCGGCCCTGAGAACTTGGTCCCTAGGGCAAGCGTCGGCGTTCACGAGTCCATTGGCGAGTCAAATCGCGGATTCGGAGAGGGAGGTAAGCCCCGTCCGTCCCGGGGGCCTTGGGGAGAGAAGTCCGGAGGGCAAGCAACTTCCGGGGGGATTTTAGGGTCCCTGCTCTGGCATCAACACCCCCACTCCACATCAAGTCACGGCACAAGGTCCCACCCGAATCTGACAAGGAGAGGGCCTCCAAAACGTAAACCCTGTGGGTTGCCAGGTTCTAGAAGGGTTTGGGTTTTGGGGGCCGAGACTTGGTCTGTTGCACAGGACACGGCGGAAAAGCCGGCAAGAAAATACGGAGCAGGGGCCCGGCGGAGAATGGAGTTTGGGCACAATCCTCCTCAGATGTGGCAAGTAGAAGTCGGGGGCGCTGCGATTGGCAAGACATTCATACATTCGCAATTAATGCATTATGCGAAAATAAATTCTGATTTTTTTGCCAATTTGGATTCCTAATCCATCTCCATCACACAGCCCAATTTTCGAAATTTTCGGAGAAGGTCTAGGTCAAAGGGTTAGCTAAGGTCAAAGGAATGGAGTTTGTGGGATCGTTGTACTTGGGGTTGACCTTGGCTCGCTGGACGTTATACTTGGTCTAAGATTGCATTGGACGTAAACCCTGTGACTTGCCAGATTCTAGAAGGGTTTTTGTTTTGGTTTTTCTGCTCCCTAAAGCTATTTGACATGGATGGCATAACTAACTTGTAATGAACTGGTTTTGTTTCTCAGAAACAATTGTACCTTGATGAAAGATTGCTTCATAGTTTCCAAGTGAAAATTTTTTTGGCCACGGAACTTGGTCCCCAGGGTAACGTCGACGTTCTGAGTCCATTGGCAGAGTCAAATCGCGATTCCGGAGAGGGGAGGTTGCCCGTCCGTCCCCAGGGCCTTGGGGAGAGGAAATTCAGGGAGAAAGCGGCTTAGGGGGATTTTTAGGGTCCATGCTCAAGGCGTCAACACCCCCACTCCACGTCAAGTCACGGCCAAAGGTCCCCGAATCGACAAGGAGAGGGCCTCCAAAACGTAAACCCCGTGGGTTGCGGGTTCTAGAAGGGTTTGCGTTTTGGGGGCGAGACTTGGTCTGTTGCACTTGGGACTGGCCGAAGCAGCTGCAGAGAATCTGAGCAAGGGGAACTGACGGGGCCGGAGTTTGGGCCTGTCCTCCTCCCGATGTGGCAAGTAGAAGTCGGGGGGCTTTTGCGGTGGCAAGACATTCATAAATTCGCAATTAATGCATTGTAACGAAAATAAATTCTGATTTTTTGCCGGCTGGAATCCTAATCCATTTCAGCACACGCCCAATTTTGAAATTTTTAGGAGAAGGTCTAGGTCAAAGGGTTAGCATTAGAGCGGTGGGGGCAGCCCGTTGCGGGCAACCGATCGGCACCCTTCCCCAAGTCAAGCGAGGCCAGGACCTTGCGGGGATCCCTCACAAGAGGGGAGAGTCCAGGACCCCAAGAGGCGGGATCCAAAAAGTTCCAGGCAGCCCTTCTGGCAGCGCTCCCGGGGGCTGCACGCTAATGACCACCCTCCCGGGCCGGTTCCCCTATCCGGCCGTTGGATCCTCTGTTGGGGGCCCCTCTTGGGAAGGCCCAAAAGATTCCGATCGGTGCAGGAGAACTTGTCAAACGCGGGCGTCGAGGTCGGGCTTGTAGAAACCGCATTGTCTTGTCGTTGAGACACAGGAGGCTCGGAATGGCAAATCGACCCTGCCAAATGCCGTCAGGAATGGCGAAATTACCCTAGGGAGCAAGTTACAAGGTTGGGTTTGCAAAGAAAAAAAACACTCCGCCCTCCCGCGGCGGTATCGCATCCACATCCTAGGCCAATTGACTACGAGTGTGATGGAAGTGAGCTACTTTGGCGCTTCTTGGAGGTCGGGTGGTCTTCTGGCCACGGAACTTGGTCCCCAGGGCAACGTCGACGTTCTGAGTCCATTGGCAGAGTCAAATCGCGATTCCGGAGAGGGGAGGTCGCCCGTCCGTCCCCAGGGCCTGGGGGGAGAGGAGTCCGGGGCAAGCGGCTTCCGGGGGGGATTTTAGGGTCCGTGCTTTGGCGTCAACACCCCCACTCCACGTCAGAATCCGCCAAGCAAGGTCCCTTTGAATCGACAAGGAGAGGGCCTCCAAAAGCGTAAACCCCCGTGGGTTGCCGGAGTTCTAGAAGGGTTTGCGTTTTGGGGGCGAGACTGGTCTGTTGCACTTGGGACTGGCCGAGAAGCCCGGTAGAGAATACTGGAACAAAGGGAACCGGCGGGGCGGAGTTTGGGCCTGTCCTCCTCCGATGTGGCAAGTAGAAGTCGGGCGCTTTTGCGATGGCAAGACATTCATAAATTCGCTTAATTAATGCATTATGCGAAAATAAATTCTGATTTTTTGCCGGCTGGAATCCTAATCCATTTCAAAGACTGACCCAATTTTGAAATTTTGAGGAGAAGGTCTAGGTCAAAGGGTTAGCATTAGAGCGGTCGGGGCAGCCCGTGCGGGGCAACCGAGCTGGCACCCTTCCCCAAGTCAAAGCGAGGCGGAGGGACCTTGGGGGGATCCCTCACAAGAGGGGAGAGTCCGGGCCCCAAGAGGCGGGATCAAAAAGTTCCGAGGCAGACCCTTCTGGCGGCTCAGGGGCTGCACGCTAATGACCACCCTCCCGGAGCCCGGTTCCCCTATCCGACCGTTGGATCCTCCGTTCAGGGGCCCCTCTTCGGGAAGGCCCAAAAGATTCAGATCGGTCAGGAGAACTTGTCAAACCGCTGGCGTCCTCAGGTCGGCCTTGTAGAAACCGCATTGTCTTGTCGTTCGGGCGCTGGGGAGGCTCCGGAATGGCAAATCGACCCTGCCAAATCGTCCGGAATGGCGAAATTACCCTAGGGAGCAAGTTACAAGGTCGGTTTTGCAAAGAGAGAAACACTCACGCCCTCCACGGCAAAGATATCCGCATCCACATCCTAGGCCAATTGACTACGAGTGTGATGGAAGTGAGCTACTTTGGCTTCTTGAAGGTCGGGTGGTCTTCTGGCCACGGAACTTGGTCCCGAGGGGGCAATGTCGACGTCTGAGTCCATTGGCGAGTCAAATCGCGATTAGGAGAGGGGAGGTCGCCGGGTCCGGCCCCGGGGGCCTTGGGGAGAGGAAATCGGGGCAAGCAGCTTCCCCGGGATTTTAGGGTCCGTGCTCACGGCGTCAACACCCCCACTCCACGTCAAATCCGGCGCAAGGTCCCTTTGAATCGACAAGGAGAGGGCCTCCAAAACGTAAACCACGTGGGTTGCAGGTTCTAGAAGGGTTTGTGTTTTGGGGGCGGAGACTTGGTCTGTTGCACTTGGGACTGGCGAGAAGCTGCAGCCGAGAATACGGAGCAAGGGGAACCGGCGGGGCGGAGTTTGGGCCTGTCCTCCTCCCAATGTGGCAAGTAGAAGTGGGGTAACTTTTGCGGTGGCAAGACATTCATAAATTAAGCAATTAATGCATTGTGCGAAAATAAATTCTGATTTTTTTGCGGCTTGAATCTAATCCATTTCGGCAAGACGGCCCAATTTTTCGAAATTCTGGGAGAAGGTCTAGGTCAAAGGGTTAGCATTAGAGCGGTCGGGGCAGCGCCAGGATTGCGGAACAACCGAGGCCGGGCACCCTTCCCAAGTCAAACGAGGCGAGAACCTTGCGGGGATCCCTCACAAGAGGGAGAGTCGGGACCCCAAGAGGCGTGCTCTGGCGTCAACACCCCCACTCCACGTCAAGTCCGCGCGCAAGGTCCCGCCCGAATCGACAAGGAGAGGGCCTCCAAAACGTAAACCCCGTGGGTTGCGGGGTTCTAGAAGGGTTTGCGTTTTGGGGGCGAGACTTGTTCCCCATTGTTGCACTGGGACCCTAGCCGAGAAGCCGCAGCCAGAGAATACTGAACAGGGGGGCCCGGCAGAGGCGGAGTTTGGGCCTGTCCTCCTCCCGATGTGGCAAGTAGAAGTGGGAAAAGCTTTGCGATGGCAAGACATTCATAAATTCGCAATTAATGCATTGTGCGAAAATAAATTCTGATTTTTTGCGGTGGATTCCTAACCCATCTCCGGCACACTGACCCAATTTTGAAATTTTAGGAGAAGGTCTAGGTCAAAGGGTTAGCTAAGGTCAAAGGAATGGAGTTTGTGGGATCGTTGTACTTTGGGGTTGACCTTGGCTCATTTGGGCGTTATACTTGGTCTAAGATTGCATTGAGAATATAAGCATCATAACTATTAGAATGAAGATAAATGATTCTGAGAAAAGCATCATAACTACTAGAATGCAAAAGACTAGATGCGGGTTGGGGGTTAGATTTGGTTGCTTATGATGGTGGTTGTGTTTCAAATATCAAGGCATATGGATAGCGAGAATGCCCTTGTTCAACTAACTGCTCTCTAAAGCTATTTGACATGGATGGCATAATTAACTTGTAATAGGCTCAATTGGGGGCAAGCAACTTAGGGGAGTTTAGGGTCCCGGCCTAAGGCGTCAACACCCCACTCCATGTCAAGATCACGTTGCAAGGTCGACCAAAATCGACAAGGAGAGGGCCTCCAAACGTAAACCCCGTGACTTGCCGATTCTAGAAGGGTGTTTGTTTTGGGGGGCGAGTTTTGGTCTTCGGCCCACGAACTTGGTCCCTAGGGCAACGTCGGCGTTCGAGTCCATTGGCGAGTCAAATCGCAGTTCAGGAGAGGGAGGGTAGCCCCTCGATCCCGGGGCCTTGGGAGAGGAAATTCGGGAACAGCGGCTTCGGGGGGATTTTAGGGTCCCTGCTCGGCATCAACACCCCCACTCCACATCAAGTCACGGCGGCACAAGGTCCCGCCAGACGACAAGGAGAGGGCCTCCAAAGCGTAAACCACGTGGGTTGCGGGTTCTAGAAGGGTTTGCGTTTTGGGGGCGAGACTTGGTCTGTTGCACTGGGACTGGCCCAAAAACTGCTGCGGTAGAGAATACGGAGCAAGGGAAGGCGGAGGCGGAGTTTGGGCTGTCCTCCTCCGATGTGGCAAGTAGAAGTCGGGGCTTTTGCGAGTGGCAAGACATTCATACATTCTTAATTAATGCATTTATGAAAATAAATTCTGATTTTTGCCATTTGGATTCCTAATCCATCTCCATCCACCTGACCCAATTTTGAAATTTTAGGAGAAGGTCTAGGTCAAAGGGTTAGCTAAGGTCAAAGGAATGGAGTTTGTGGGATCGTTGTACTTGGGGTTGACCTTGGCTCATTTGGGGCGTTATACTTGGTCTAAGATTGCATTGGGCGTAAACCACGTGACTTGCAGATTCTAGAAGGGTTTTGTTTTGGTTTTTACGCGCTCCCTAAAGCTATTTGACATGGATGGCATAACTAACTTGTAATGAACTGGTTTTGTTTCTCGAAACAATTGTACCTTGATGAAAGATTGCTTCATAGTTTCCAAGTGAAAATTTTTTTTAATGTGTCCCGACCGCCTTATTTGCCCCCGGTCAAAGACTCGCTTTTTCGATGCACACTCTTTTTAGTTATGCATTTTATTGCATTTATGGTTTATAAATTCGTAGTTAATACATGGCATGGAATTAAATTATGGTTTTGGTCATCGGCTTCCATGGTCATCACCGGATCTGAGGAAAATTTCCAAAATTTCGGATAAGGTCAGACAAAGCGTTGGGGTTAGAGCGGTCGAGGCAAGCCGTTGTTGGGCAAGCATGGTGGCACCCTTCCCCAAGTCAAACAAAGGCGACTTTGAATGGCCACCTCGGTAGGGGAGAGTCCGATCCCGTGAGGCGGACCCAAAAACGTTCTCGAGGCGACTGTCACAGCGCACCCCTGGGGGATGTATGCTAATGAACACCCTCGGCTTCGGTTCCCCTATATATCCGGACCGTTGAATCCCTCCGTTCAAGGATCAGCCTCGGGGACTGTTCAAATAAGCCTAGGGACAAACTTTAATGAGCTTCACATTAAAAAAAGATGCAAAAACAATAACGTCGCTATAACAAAATCGTCATGGGACGGGGGCGTCGGCGTCGCAGATTTGAAATCGCCGTCGCATGCGGCGTGGCCGTCACGCCATATCTTGCGGCCGCGGCTTTTCGAACTTCTTTTGCCCTACTTCTTGAGGTTCTTGGGCGATCCTTTGGCGCTTAGTACCACGATCTACCTGCAAGCAACTATTCTAAGGTTAGTATATCATGTTTTTAGATTGAATAGGTTTTTGGATTGAATGGTGCATGCCCAACCTTCCCTTTTTTTTTGTTTCCTTTCCTTCCTCTTCTTCTTTGTTCTTGATTTTTTTTCTTCCCATTCTTCCATGCCTCGTTCATTCTTCCTCCTTCTTTCTTTCTCATGCTTCATTTCTTCCTCATTCTTCCTCATGCTTCATTTCTTCCTCCTTCTTCCATGCTTCATTCTTTCCTCATTCTTTCTTCCCATATTTCTTCTTTCCTCATTTCTTTCTCATTCTTTCTTCCTCATTCTTTCTCATTTCTTTCTTCCTCATGCTTTCTCATTCTTTATTCCTCACTCTTTCTCATTCTTCCTCATTCTTTCTCATTTCTTGCTTTCTCATTTCTTTCTCATGCTTTCTCATTTCTTTCTCATTTCTTTCTCATGCTTTCTCATTTGTTTCTCATTTACATTCTTTCTCATGCTTTCTCATTCCTCATTCTTTCCCCTCCCTTCCCTCATTTCTTTCTTCTCTTCCCTTCCTTACTCTTCATTTTTTTTCATTTCTTATTCTTCATTCTTTTTAATTTCATTTCTTCACTCTTCATTTGTTTCTTATTCTTCACAGTTCTTCCTCACTTTCCATTCGATCCTTTTCTTTCCCTTCCCTTATTTCTTCCTTCCATTCTATTCCCTTCCCTTCTCTTATTTCCTCTTATTTTTCTTCATTCTTTCTTGTTTCTTCTCTTATTTCTTCTCTATTCTATCCTTATTTCTTCCCTTCTATTCTCTTATTTCTTTCTCTTGTTTTCTACCCCCCCCCCTTTTTTTCCTTTCTTTCTTCTTCGATGTTTTTCTTCTTTGTTCTTATTCTTCTAATGCTTTGTTACTTCTGTTGCAGCTTTCTATTACGATTTGGACCCGACGGGGATCTTGTACAGCGTCCTTATTTTGGTAAGTAGTTGATCGCACTTGCATTTTATTTTTATAGTTTTAAGTAGGTTAAAAAAATTGATGGAGTGGCTTGTTCAAGGGCACGGGTCGGCTCCACCTAGAGTGGGGAGGACCTGTATGGGGGGTTGAAGTCCACTTTCACTACAATCATAAATGTTTCCTAGGTTAATGAGTGGCTTGTTCAAGGCACGCGGGCGGCTCCACCTAGAGTGGAGAGGACCACGTGCGGGTTCAAGTCCACTTCGGTTCCACTTGTTATTTTTAGGTTTAAAATAAAATTGTAGTGGCTTGTTCAAGGGCACGGTCGGCTCCACCTTGCGTGGAGAGGACTAGGTGTCCGGGTCCAAGTCCACTTTTCTTCTCATTCTTAGGTAGATGTGGCTACGGCAAGGACATGGTCGGCTCCACCGCGTTGAAAAAGTGGGGAGGACCAGGTGTTCGGGCCTTAGTTCACGTTTATTGTCAGTTTTAGCTAGAGGTAGCTAGGGCTAGGTTAAGTTAACAGTAACTGGATGATTCCCTTCACACCCGTGCTAGTTAAAAAAAAATAGGTTAGGCTAACTTAATGTAGTACTAATTCGCACTAAAAGCGTTGGTAAAAAAATAACTTAACTAATTAACTAAATTATTTCGAACATGTCTAGTTAAGTTAGCCAAAGGCATAAAAAATTATATGTACAATTAACTAAACTTAAAGTGACCTCTATAGTGCTAATTTCTAATTTAGTTAATTTTTAGTTAATTTTGCTAACTAATCCGAACAAGGTGCGAAGATAAGTTTAGGTAGTGTTTTTTGGTTAAAAACGTTAACTAAATTTTGGGACTATCACGCTAACTAATTAACTAGTAATACAAATGTAAAATTGGTGGGTAGAATGAATACCCTAATCTAACCTATTTAGTTTTTCTTGTTTCTTCTTTTTTTTTCTTGCTTTTTTGGGGCGGGGAGGGGATAAGGTATTAGTCGCCATAGGGCATGTTATAAGTAATGATTATATGGTGCACGCATACATGTTTGATATTGTCGTATTATGTTGCATTTACTTTGTGCATGCTTGGCTTTTGTATTCATTATTTTGTTTTGTTTGTAGGCATAAAAATGGCCTCGATGGGACGAGAGATGCTTAGTGAAATTAGAAGCATCCTCATCAATCAAATATGCGCCTGAGACCAGGCGGAACGACATATGCAACCGATGATCAGAATTAACCGTTTTGTAGCATCGGTTGAGAAAGAATGTCGGTGCGAATTATGTGGGAGGTGGCGAGCATGAGTCGAGTTGGAAGATATGATGAGAAAGAACTTAAAGTCTTGGGTTTGCAATCCTGAGCGAATTGAGGATGCTACTTAAGTATAAAGTGCCACTTATGAGCCCCTATCTTTGAGGCATCGTGGGACGATGGGCTAATTCGTGGCGAAGTGCAAAGGTCGATGCAAAGATCACAAGATGGCGATGCTTGGTCTCAATGATGAGCGGTGAAGGAGTTAGATAGTCTTATCCATGGTGGGAGCTCTATTGGTGTGCGGGGCTAGATTATCATTACATGCTCATGATAAATGTCTTTGCATTTATTGACAGCATTCTGTGGATGTTGTTGGAGTTGTAAAGTGCATTGGTAGTAAACAAGGCGCGGATATACCAAATCCGGATCTTGGGAACCACGTACTTTAATCAAGATGATTATTATCTTGGCATTGTGTGGAGAGGCCAAGATAGAGCTGCATCATGGTTGTTGGTACGACAAGTATATCCGTTTCAAGAGCCCAAGTCCGGCATTGGCCACACCCCTTGGACTTGCCCACGAGGTCTTTTGTGGAGATGAGCCACGAGGGACCAATGGTAGTCCCCGCCATTCATGAATGGAGGAACCTTTGCAGAATTACTTGACCATCTTCGAGCCAATTCTCTTCTTATAGGAGATGGTCAAATGCAATGCATAGTGCTCCAAGAAGGGCTGATATGAAGATAAGTGCGGAGTGGAAAGCCAAAATGAGACTCGTGTATAAGTACGTCCCAGAAATAGCTCTCGCTCTTGCGGAAGGAGTCTATGCCATCCACGCTCAGGTTGGACACACACAAAGCTCAATTGCAAAGGGTCAAACTCCATTTTGATGACTCCCTTACAAATGTGTGGGTGGCTATTGGTGATTGGGACCACGGCCCTCCGTTTTTTTTGCAAGGGGCGAATGCCTAAATTGAAGAGCCGTTATACACTACAAGATGGAGCGGATGCGATATCCTTGGTGGGAGAAGAGAGTTTTACATCATCATCAGATGACCAAGCATCATGGGGGCATGAGATATCTGACATATATTCCCTGGGCTACATTTACGAGATGCTCCTTGATTTTGTCCAGGCAATGCGGCTTATGGGGTTGTGTGTTGAGATAAACCCAACCGACCGATACTCTAGCACATTGGACATCATCCAACATATGAAGGTCCAAATGATGATGGATAGAGAGCTGGTGCACATGGATCGCCCATCTATTGCTCGGCGTCGTCGATGTGTTCAAAACAGGCGGGGCTTTCTTACGATATAGTTGTGAGAGAGAGGCGACATATGAAGTGTGGTGATCCACTTGAGATGGCTAAGCTCTTTTGTTAAATGCTTGCAAGAAGTGATTAATATAATTTTGTCTTCCTATTTGAGGCTTGTTGCAACCAATAAATGTTTTTTAGTCAAAATTACTAATGAAAAAAGTAATTTATTAATCAAAAAAATTATTATTAATGGTAAATAAATTATTAATCATAACTTGTAGATAAAGTGTCTCTGGGGCGTCAAACCCTAGGTTTTGTGTGCTACATCATCACCTAGATTGTAAATGCCATATGGCACAATCTAGGGTTTGATGATGTGGCACACGCTAAAGCTAGGGTTTGATGACATGGCACTTACTATGATGTGGCAATAGGAAGTCGCGACGTGACACAACCTAGGGTTTGATGATGTGCCACACATAGCGTGGGGTTTCATGATGTGGCACTAAAAATGCCCACGTGGGATAATTTAGGGTTGATTGTATGACATGATACATGGCACGATAATATGGCAACCTAGAGTTCCATATGCACCCCATACATATATCTGAGATACTTTTCTAATATAAATAAGAAGATAAGAATATAAATTTAGGTATTTATTTAAAGACACTTGTTCAAAGCTTTTCTCTCGCTAATTCTCATTATGTTCAAATTAATATATATAGTCATGGCGAGGCTCAATTCTTAGCGGTTTTCCTCATTGTGGCCCTCTTTTCACTGATGCAATATTCATGGCATTATCGTCTCCCCTCCGCCCCGGTCAAGGCGGTCAAGGCTGCGATAAGTCTGCGGGGCTCATTAGTGGCACATTCGAACCATAAAAATACTATTTTTCATCTCTATGGTTTGTAAGTATCATTCTATTATTGCAACCAATATCATTCATGGTTATCAAATGTTTCTCTCACAATTTCTTTTGATCTAGGTGTGCTCTTTTTTCGGCGATGAATAGAGGTAATCGCAATCGTCACGGAGAATGAGCAAGGCGAGGAAAGGTAAGTATTTACATAGTTTTTATTATACGCTTTACCCTCTAATTAGGTATGTGAGTTTATGCATGGAGTTTTAATTTGTTGTGTAGAGGAAAGGGACGAGTTTAGAGAAAATAGGAGGAGGACTCCACGAGGTAGGGGCAATCGTCTTTGATGTTCCTCCAAGGCGCCAACCTCCACCTATCACTACACCGGCAGGTTTGGGTATTAAGATAGTTTTTTATAAAAATAATAAATAAATGAATTGTTTTTTGCATGATATTTGTGCTTCTGCAGCTCCTCCGCCGCTCCCCGCCTTCCTCGCAAACATGTCTCCCGCCGAGAGAGACCAAATTGCAGCATATTTTGCCTCTTTGACACTAACGCCAGTTAAATGACCTCCGCTCCTATTCCCCAATGACATAGTGTTGATTATCGGCCTCCACGTTCTCGCGAGAATATTGAGAATGCTAGACGTAGTATGGACTCCCGTTCTAGGCAAGAGACGGGAACAGATTTTTCTAATGCAAGGAACTTGGAGGAAGATTTCAACAGTGTAAATATATATCCACTCACATTACCAAACATTTCTTTGGTTGCAGCATGTTAAAGATGCTCATTCTCTCATTACTTCCCAGGTCAAGAAGTAGTGGAGCAACAGACTCATAACATTCAAGATCGCGACGATCATCACAGGGTTCGGGATCCGAAGAACATGGTCATTTCACCGACTTGGAGAGGGAAGGATCCCGACGACGTCCACGTGTCACTGAAGAAGAGCATCCATTTCGCTTTGTTTTAGACACGTAAGTCTGCGGGTGATTTGGCCCCGAATATACCCGACTATCATATTAATAATAATTTTTTGATGTAAGTTATGTGAACATATTATTTAAGATATCAACCTTAAATATTAGTACTTTGTCATCTAAATTTGTTTTTTTGTTCATTCTCTTCACTTAGAATACATTGTAAAGTGCTCAAAAGGTTCTTAATCGGCCCGGGATATGTATATTGACGGTAGACATAAACACGCTTTTATATACCCACCATTTATGCTTCAGGGGACGCTCTTCCTAAGAAGGATGATGAGGGAAGTGTCTTTTATACTACACCGAGGGACGCGGTCACAAATAATATCGATCGTTTATGGCCTCCCGCGGTATAGGGGAGTGGCTGGCGCTTATGACCAACCTTGAAATAGAGCGTCAAAAATAAAATGAAACAGAGTTTCCCGAGATAGAAAAAGCAAAGGCGTTTAGCTGGAAGAAGCTCACCGATGATGGGCGAGCTTATCACGAAAAGGAGGTACATGACCTAGTCATAGTCTTGTTTTTATTATTTTGATATGGCGTTGATCTATCGATTTATGTCAAAGGCACCATGTGGTCAAGGAACCGGGCGGACTTGCGAAAAAGAAGGAGGCGATTGGTCAAAAGTCCCTAAACCACTTAATCTCCACAAGGAAGATATCAAAGGTATTTCTTATTTTTTTTTGTCATTCGTTCACTTTAACTTGTGATAATGTTGTGTGCCTTGCAATCAGATTGCATTCGAACATGCAAAGGATCCAGAAAGCAAACATAGAGCTCGGACCGACAAAGCAACTATAAGTAACCGAAAGGCGTTTCATTTGGGCTCCGGCGGTCGAAAAGGGTTTCTCTATAGATTCGTAAGAGCTATATTAGTTCACATTAATTTTAATAAGAACTTTAAATGTCACTAGCTAATACTCGTTATATTGTCATAGGAACATCTATACGGGTTTGCCCCTAACAAGCAAAGACGCATTACAAGTAGCCACGGGCGTGGAGTTTGTTTATCTGTATCAGCAGGTTATCACGACGAGGGAACTCTCTCCCCACTTGGCGGGGAATGCGGGGGGTGCATTGTAGAAAATTATTATAATTCTATGAACTACATTAACGCCATATTCTTTTGGTTTTATAGGAAGCGATGGCGGATATGAATGAAGGTCTAGAGCATGACATGGGGGCGAGGGATCCGCAAACGTCATTTGGAGAGCCATCCAATCAAGAACCGGCGTGGCCGACGGTTTGAGGCGCCCTCTAACTACATTACTCGGATGACTACTCCGAATCACGAGAGAGAGTAGCTCTAGGCTAAAAGGGTGGATACTCCTCTTAACGAGTCTTTTGTGATTATTTAAAAATATAAATACAATTCACTTTTGTGATTATTTTAAAATATAAATATAAAAATAATTTTGTGACTATTTAAAAATATGAATATAAAAACACTTTTGTGATTATTTAAAAATATTTTTATATTTATATTTTTTATATAAATATATATATTTTTTTATTTTTTATTTTTTTTCCCTACACGTCGCATGTGACGTATCCACGTGGCTTTTTTTTGCCACGTGGCTTTTCTATACGCGGATTTTCGAATTTTCCACGTGTATATTCCATGTGTATATTCCACGTGTCACGTGGCTTTTACGCACGTGTATATTCCACGTGTATATTCCACGTGTCTGTTCCACGTGTCACGTCGCATGCGACGTATACACGTGGCTTTTACGGCACGCGTGGATTTTGGTGATGTTCCACGTGTATATTCCACGTGTATATTTCACGTGTCACGTGCCATGCGACGTCTGCGCGACGTCCCGCGGTCACGTCTGCTTAGCGGCGTCTGCGCTGACGCGCTAGCGTCGATAAGCGGCGACGCCGCATATCGACGCGTATGCGTTAACGAACGTCTGCTTGCTGCGGCGTCACGGCGACAGCCGTCGGGCGTCGCGCAGACGTCGCTATTGGCGTCGCTAAATGACCCTTTTCTTGTTGTGGCACAAATAACTCTTCTCTAGAAGCTAAGGCGAGCTTGGACGAAGAGACGTGTGCTCAGGACTGTATCTAATGATCCAGGCCACCTTTCTTGATCTCCAAGAAGATCAAACCGTGAAAGCCAGTGACCAAGGATTGTCCCCTGATCACTCTTCCAGTCGCCTCTAGGAGCTTGAAGAATCTACAAGAAATGGGGCGGCCGCCTGCCGCCGCTTCGAAACCCTAAGGTCATTTTTTCTTTTTCTTTTTTTTCTTTTTTTTTGGGACAAATCAATAGCGGTTTTGGACAATACATCCATCTACTAATACTACTTTGCTATTTGAAATTCGCACTCGTTTCTATAGGAAATTAAGAAAAGCTGATTGAACATTCCATTGTTGTTTTAGAAGTCTATCAAGCATACCCATGCAAGCTTTTATAAAAAAACATGAGGTTTTTTGTATTAAAGTGGCATAAATGTACATAAGACAAGTCAAGGTCCCAGGATTTGAACCCAGGTATTTCCATTGGGCCCATCCAACTACCTCTAAAAAGATTCATCTCTGTAAAGACTTGAAGAAAGGCATCTTACTAATGACAACCGCTTCAATAGAAACAATCCCTGCAAATAAATAAGTGACATTTGAAACACTACAAGATTCTGCGCAGATTTATTTGTTTCTGGCTTTCAACGATTCCCATGTTTTTTGTACCAACACTAAAGTTATGGCTAGTTAAGAAGGGCACGACAGTAGAGCAGAAACTTCCTTTCTCTACAAAATACAACTGGAATTTTTACCTGCATAATTGGAATCATCACAGTAGCAAAAATATCATAGAGAAAATGCATACGTACATCACCATAATTGAGCATTCTTTACCACACCCAATACCTACAGGACATATCAATAGAAAAGCAAGTAAATTACCTCATCGTGCAAGGAGGAAGAGATATCAAGAAAAAAAAAAAAAGTAAATTACCTCATCATGCAAGAAGGCACCTTTAATAAACATATATAACCATTAAATGATCTGTAGAAACATACAGGAGCATCATCATCAAATGCAACATGCAAAAATCAAGGCCTGGGAATAGAACATGCACAAATGTCATACCTTGTTCAACATGTAGGGTACTTCACAGAAATAACACTCAAAATCAGCCAGATTAATCGAATACACGCAAAATCAGCCAGATTTAATCGAATAACTGACTATAGTGCTTAGTTCCTGATGAAATAATACCTAGAAGATTTTGATAATAGCATCCTGATTCCATGTCACATTCGACTGAAGGTCTTTGGATTCTGATGCACACTAGTGACAACATTCTTCTGGTAGAAAAGGAACATCAAAGACCAACCAACCTAAGGATTTGAAGATATAGAGTTTTGTGGATGTTGTAGTGGCTGTAAAAATATCACTTAGAATCATACAACCAAGACAAGGACCATAAAAGCAAAGCAAGAATCAACTCAACAGGAAAAAACTGAGCTTGGCAATGCTCAGCTATGTAGTGCAAACCTAGTAATTTCGGGACGAATGCACTATACAACCCCCCTCCCCTATGTGGCGCTATCGTAGCCCTCCATTTCAAGCATCGACGGCCAGATATCAGCTACTTAGGGGAGGGGGGATGTATAATGCACTCTACCCGTAATTTCTTTCTAACTCCAATAGCCGCTTGAAGATGCAGATCTGTAGATAGCCACTACATTTTGCCAATCTGACACTTAAGTTACTAGAAAATCCAACATAAGTATAATGCGTTTGCAACCTTACCTTCCAGAAAATCTCTTCCTTTATTTCACACTCCCATCGTCATCAAAACAAGCAAAAGAACTAGCAATTCGTTCCTGCAAGGATCTTGAAATGAACGCACACCTCGATATCTTTCATGGCACATCTTCCAAAGTGCAGCTTGCAGCAACATTAAGACTGAAGCAAAATCCGACAAGAAAAAGAGGGAAGAAGAAAGAATGATACTTATTTGTTGACAGATTCTGCCATCGGCTCTTCTATTGCCAGCACTGAAAAAGGCCTCACTATGGCTGCTCTTTCGCCGCACCTCCATCGTCAAGCAGCTAACAGATAGGGTTTCAAGGATTTAGGGCTGTCATTTTTCCCTATTTTGTGTAAGCATTTAAAAATTTAATAAAAATACACCGCTCATTACACCTGCTCCACGGACTATTATGCCCAAGGGGTTAAATTTAGTGGCCCTCTTAGGAGAAAAAACATCTCTCCTTCTCTACTTTCTCGTGGTTTTCTCCACCGCCTAGCCTAAGGCGCCACCGCCTAGCCTAAGGCGCCAGGCCCCGGCCCCTTCAGGGGCCAGCATCAAGCAAGAGCAGGCAAAAGGCTGGAGGGTTTAGCGTCACCGGAGGCAGGCATAAGGACCGGAGGGTTTGGCATCAACCTGATTTAGTGGCAACGTTCAGCATCAAGGCCTGAGAATTCAGCATCAACGTGATTTGGAAATCAGGCGGGCTAGCATCCAGCTTCAGGGAGATCGGCTAAATTGCGCCAGCACATGATTGGATCTTCAAGTTTCGACTGCATCGCCCACTTCTGATTATAGAGGGGATAGCTCCAGGCCATAGAAGCAGCACATCTAGCCATAGAAGTGGCACATCACGCCGATAGCAGCAACAGCTCAGGGGCAACGGATCGGCCTCCAACGATTCATGGGTTCATGAATTCGTCCACTTCATAGCAACCTGTAGATCCAGCAAGAGCCCTCAGCCCAATTCTTTTGCCATTCTAATCTGGTTTGGTTTGGCCCCTGCCAGAATCAGGTTTGGATTGTTGTTATTCTTAATTTGGATTGTTGGGGTTTTTGCTGTTGTCAGATCAATTGTTGCCCTTGTCCACGGCAACAAACAGCCTGCCATATTACATTAGATTTGAACCAAGCTTCCTTTATGCCCAGGAAGTTACGCGAGCTTAATCTAGCTTAGCAAGTGGCACGCTCGCATGCAAGGTTTTACGCCATGACCAGACGGGCTCGGTCTAAAAATGCTAGCACACCTGGTGGGGATCTTCTCCAGCAGTTCCTTGAAATTAGAGATAAACTTTGCCCATGTCTCTTAGCAGCAGAACATGACATGCTATCTCCTGCCTTAGAACAGACAATGTTTGCCCCTACTGTTATGATAGAAGCTAAGCAGTTCCTTCAGATACTGATTACGCTTTCTTCCAAGACCCTGCCGAATAGCCCTATAGAGCCACCACCCTTTCCGTGCCGCAAGGTGTCGAGATAGCGATATCTGATCGAGCTACAACTAGATAGGCCAGAATGCCTGAGACCGATCTAGGGCGAACATGAGCACGGATGCCGAAGCGGAGGCGGCTCCAGCCTCATGCAAGGACACTATAATGGCCGAGGTAGGTAACCGTGTTCGGAACATGACGCAGCTTCTCACAAGCATGGGGAGCGGGGTCCCATCACCGATAGATGATCCCGAGCAAGATAGAGGCCTCAATTTGCGCGATAGCGGGGTTACACGAAAGCGATTCCGCCGGATCTTTGAGCAGTACTGCAAAGTTTTTCACTGATATCATGCATATTCAGCAGCCTAGTATTGCCACAGCCCGGCGAGTTGGGGCCCAGAGACCGGACAGACCTCGTCATATAGTCGTACACTTCAGCACCTCTCAGGACAGATTATATGTGCTCCAGCATGGCAGTCATTTGAAGAGTACTAGATTCTCTGTTCAGGAGGATCTCTCCCCTGTACAGTTAACTAGGCGACGGGGGGAGTTGTGCAAAGTCCGAGAGGCTCGGATGCAGAGCAAATGGGCAGTGTACAGAGGGGGCACGGCTATCATTCGCGACCATTGGCCTGAGAACCCTTGGCTGGGATACGTATAGTGCCTTATTAGTTAGTTCTTTTTGTTATTTCTTTCACGTTTTGTTACGGGGCTTTGTCTCCATGTTGTGCTTTGTTTAGGCTTATGCCTTTTTGTTCTGTAGGGGGCTCACGCCCTCTTTTCTTTGTTTGGGTCCCATAACCCGATAGGGTTCTCGTGGACGATAAAAACTTATCTTTATCTTTATCTTTATCTATTTCCCGGATTTCTTTTAAAAAATAGCCTGAAAATCGCCCAATCTTTTGACCTCGTTGAAAATTTTTAAGGATGGCCGAATTTTTCGGGGTGAAACCCCCTATTTTCAAACCATGCATGACCTCAAAATTTGAATATTTGTGCTCTTTTTGAAGTTATGCCAATTGACTGCTAACAAGGACGGTTGTTAGCCCTTTGGGCTAAACATATGTATGAGTGGCATAGGCCACATGTATTCATCACATTGGACCACTTGATCTAGGGCCCAGATTTAGCCCATATATGTGGTAGGTGGCATAGGCCACATGTATTTGTCATATTGGACCCCACAATCTATGGCCCACATTTAGCCTAGATCTGTGGACGGTGAGATGTCAGTTAGGGTTAGGGTTTTGCTCTACTATTTAGAGAGAGCATTTCCTCTCATTATTTAGGTTTTTGCTCACGTTTTGGAGCACCTCCTTTTGGAGCATCAATATGATTCTGTTTTGTTCATTCTTTCTTTTGTTCTTGTTCTTGGAGTTTCTTCCCATCTTCTTTTGTTGATCCATGAGCATTTGTGGCAGCCTTGTGGCATCCAAATCATGGATCGGCCGCTGCAAAGGTGATGCCAAGAACCCCAAACATCAACACCGGGCGCCGTTGTCGGGTCTCTTGGGCTCATGATCACCCTCTTGTTTTTTCTTTCAAGCATCTCCAAAAGTTTTCAAGAAAAAATTTGGTTCTACATCGACACTGTCTTCACTCCTCACCTCTGCTATATCTGCCCACGTTTTTTAAAAGGGGCGAACTAAGATTGTTATTCGTCACATATGGGTTCATTATCCACCTTGTTTTTACTATCCATACTCTGTTCTGTGTAAACATTCAAGCCACGAGCATATATTTGTTCCATTTATTTGGGTTCCTCATAGACACATTTTATTTTTGCTATCCTGTGTTTTCTGTGTTCTGTCTATACATTCAGGCCTAGAAGCCCCATTTCTTCTGCGACATTTGGAACAGAGAATGGTTCTTCTGCAATTTTCTGCCAGCACAGATTTTCTGCACAGAGGCCCAACGGCTCTGCACAGATCTTCTTCTTAGCACAGAGGCCCAACGGCTCTGCAATTTTTCCTGCTCAACGGCTTGCAGAAGTTTTTAAGCTGCGGTAAAAGCCCACCATCACGGCCATCTCGCAGATGTATTTTATTGTGGAATGGGACTATGTTTTTGCACCGACCGTAGCCCATAATCATTGCTCGTTTGCTTCACCACTTAGTTCTGCATTGAAGTCTTTTTGCATACTCTGTTATATGTCAGCACAGGCAACGCTATCATTGGGAATTCTTCCTGATTGATCCTTCCATAATGGTCTCTACAGACCCAGTCAATCCATTTTCAAGATTTTCTGCCTTCTATGTCTTTCCACACAGTAGCTGCAAGTTCGGCAAAAAGATCAACAGCCTAGTCACTGTAAAGAAATCGGATCTGCATTGGATTTGACGGCCATGACCTTGCTTGGGCAAGCAACGCACTTAAGACGCAGCCCAACGGCTCATCTGCAGGTATTTTGGCAGCCCTGTCTTGTGGGCTGAAGCTCTGTTTTTTTTGAAGAGCACAGGCATTCTTATTCTAGCATATTCTTCATCTCAAAAACTTGTTGAGCCACGAGCCGACATTCACCACATGCAACTTCGTTCAATTGGGTTTCTGGACATTCTTCAGGCAACATTCTTTGGATTGTTCTGTGCCATGCAGGGAGCTGGATTTGCTTTCTGCAGCAAATTGGGGCAAAAGCCCCATCATTTCATTTCGGCAGTTTGCTCCATTATTAGACAGCCTCACATGTGGTAGGTGGATGTTTGCGGACCAAAGCAATGTTCTGCTTGCAAAATTCGATGCAGAAAGGAACTGATAATCCTGGAATAGTGGTGCTAACAAAACAGCTGGCTCTCTTAAAAATTTGAACAGGAACTCTTCTGCAGCAACAGACCTACATGATTGCAAATATTCCTTTTGTTTTTTTGTTGATGCAGGTGCAACGAAAGATGTGGATTCTTTGCTGTACTGATGAAGAAGTTGGTCCGATTCGCCTGAATATGGCTAATGCCTCGAATATTGTTCTGACTTGGTTGATGAAGCAAGGGCATGCAAGCTCCGGTGCTGTTGCGTTGCTCTTGAGGAAAAGCCAGATGTACCAATAGCCCTGATTTCGACTTTAACAAAACGGCAAAGTGCCCTGTTTGCACATACAGCACCAAGGCTCAACCGAGAAAACTGGCTGCCTTGTCCATTGGGCACAAGACAACCACAGTAAATTCCACAAGAAGAGAGCACCTTGTTGTATACACAGAACAGAGGATATCCAAAAATAGTGTCCAGAATGAACCAAAAGTGACAAATAAGAACCTTAGATTGCAAAAAATCACTTACAGTGACAAATAAGAACCTTAGATTGCAAAAAATCACTTGCCCCCGTTTGAAATGTGGGCAAATATCACAGATCAGGATTTAGATATCAGAGATGAGGATTGAAGAAAGTGTCGATGTAGAACCAATTTTTTTGCTTGAAAACTTTTGGAGATGCTTGAAAAGAGAACAAAGTATGATCATGAGCCCAAGAAACCCCGGCAACGGCGCCAGTGTTGATGTTTGGGGTTCTTGGCATCACCTTGCAGCAGCAGTCCATGACTGCCGGATGCCACAAGGCTGCCACAAATGCTCATGGATCAACAAAAGAAGATGGGAAGAAACTCCAAGAACAAGAACAAAAGAAAGAATGAACAAAACAGAATCATATTGATGCTCCAAAAGGAGGTGCTCCAAAACGTGAGCAAAAACCTAAATAATGAGAGGAAATGCTCTCTCTAAATAGTAGAGCAAAACCCTAACCCTAACTGACATCTCACCGTCCACAGATCTAGGCTAAATGTGGGCCATAGATTGTGGGGTCCAATATGACAAATACATGTGGCCTATGCCACCTACCACATATATGGGCTAAATCTGGGCCCTAGATCAAGTGGTCCAATGTGATGAATACATGTGGCCTATGCCACTCATACATATGTTTAGCCCAAAGGGCTAACAACGGTTATCGAAAATAGTTTTGCAAGCTATAGGAATTTTGCCTTCTCAAAGAATGTCATACTGGATTTTAATGAAGGAAATCCTTATTTTCCACAATGTTCTTTCAAAAATTGACTAGAATTTTGCCTTCTCAGAAAGATCAAGTCGGGGTTTCTATGAAATGCCCAAATTCTTAGGGAAATAACCCCCCTAATTTCGAATCATGTGACGGACTCAAGTCCCATTTTCTCGTTTAGGGATTATTTCAAGCACATATGATGATAAATAGAGAAGGCTTTATGTTTTCAAACATCTCCCCTAGGTATAAAGAAAATGCCATGTTGCTGCATTTAAAGTCCCTACAATTTAAAGTCTCCAAATCTTAGAACATATGACAAATACAAATGTAGTGCCAGACCATGCTAAAACATCTTTCTCATCCTTGGCAATCCATAAAATAATACCCCCCTTATTGCGTATATGCATAAGTGACTAACAAGAAAACATGCAACGTTATGTTAATTATTTTCCTAAAAATAACTCTATGATGTATCCATCAGTCAAATATATTATGTTCTCAAGCATAGAAAAGTATTGTGGCCATAGCTCATTCATAACGTTGGCAAGTGCTTGTCACAAAATTTTGGTTCGAAAAAAAAAAAAGAACTTCCCTCTCGAATTTAGATGGAGGTGGTGAAGCAGGCAAGAATCCAGAGCAAAAGTCTACATCTGAAGGTGCGAATCAACACCTTCCATAAGCAGCCGAAGTTTTTGGAAGCCTGAGCAATCCGAGCAAGGCGAATCTTATCTCTTCTCTACCACCTCCATCTCTTCTTTCTAAATAGGGCAAATATTTGTACATAAAGGGTACTCGAAAGATTATGAAAAATGTTAGATGACTCTCGACATTGCCAGCACTGAGAAGTGTGGTGGTGTGCTTGAAATGAAATACTACAATATGCTAACATTTATTGTGCTAGATGTATTGAAAGCCCAATAGCATAAGAGGCAAGGTTGGGGATGTTATAGCGATGCTAAGTTTCTCTTGAATAATTAATGGAAGTCTATATGCTCCAATAACAATTCTTGAGGTGGGGCGCCATTCAAGGGATGCTAAGGATTTTTTACTGATGATCTTTGCCCTCTAGGATGCTAGGCAAGCAAGGCTCTCATGTATCTTTTTTTTGTCCTATGAAATCTGAGTTTTGCTGATGGGTTTCCCAATTCTAGGGCTAGATCTACTCATCTTGTCTCATCAAGTATGCTTAAGGTAGCTTATAGGTGTCTCATTACTGCCTCCATGGTTAATATGGCCCTTGGGGTGATTTGGAAACATCAATGTGATGTGGCATTCAGGGGCCATGTAAATTCAGTAGCTAAGTTAAGGAATCTCTTCAATACTAAAGCTTTTAATGGCCTTATTCGATCACATGAAGATGGGGTGACATATAATAAAGAATTGGATAGAATTGACAGATTGCAGGGATTCTACAACTACTTCAAATGTCATTGATTGAATGCAGAGGTTCCAACCCCCACAGCTGTGGGTTGATAGCGGTGATCATATTCTTGATAATTGAGTGTCGGGCCCCTTAGTTCTTGGATATGTGGAAATGGGATAGCACGTCTAACAAGATAAATTGAATTTGAATTGAACTGGGAAGAAAATAATAACTCATAGCGGTAACTTTTGGGGTTAAAATTAATTTTATTTGACACTCAATGGTGGTTCAATATAGCCTTGAGGTGGTATGGAACCAATATTTCTTATTGTTCATTCACCAAAATCATGTCACCAAACATTAATACCACCAAAATGAAAAACCATGTTACCAAACCATGTCATAATTCAGGATAGTTTCACATGTTATCACTAGTTTTAATGAATCAGTATTATATCTAAGAAACTATCTCGTAAACCAAAAGTGGTTTTAATGAACCACTATAGCAGGCGCGGGATAGTCTTACCCTGGTTTGGGGGATCCCGGAGGGGTGATACCAGACGATGGGATACCCAAGAGGTGTGATCCCGGAGGACGGGATCCCCGGTTACTGCGCAGTTACTGCGCAAAAATCCTGGCCCTATAGGGATTTTTGGGGCAAACTTGATGTGGGATTTTCTCCCTCGATCCAGCACCGAATCGCATCGCATCGGTTCGTAGCTGGTCAGAATCGCTGGGGCAAGGGAACCAGGTAGATGCAGAGGAGGAAGCAGAACGAGTGCCACTTCATTGGCCTCGCTCCAATCCGGTCAAAAAAAATTTAAACAAGCTAGCAGTTGAAGGCGTTAAGCTAGCAAGAATTAAAGCGTGGGATCCCGGAGGAGGGGATCTCGCGTGGGGATCCCCGAGTAGGGGATCCCATTTGGGGATCCCAGAGGGCAAGATCAACCCAAACCAGGGTAAGACTATCCCCCGCCACTATAGCATAGATATCCACCCTTAATAATGATGTGACAAACCACTACCAATTTTAATAAACCACTATTGCATGTGGTTTTCTTCTATTAAATAAATACATGCATAAGAAACCACATATATCATGGTTTTTTAGTGATCTAGTATTGGTTAATTATAGTAGTTTATTATTGGGCTCCTTATGTTGTACCATAAGAATAAATTGTGTGTACCAGAGTCATCAGGAGTCAATAAGTTGATACTCCATGACACACACAATAGCCCAATCGCCGGACATGCAGGGTTTATGAAGACCTATTTTAAGATCAGAAGTAGCTACTTCTGGCTCGGCATGAAGAAGCAGATAGCCAGGTATATTCGCGAGTGCCAGCTATGTCAGCAGATGAAGGCGAAACAACTTCGAATTCCTGGAGCATTAGAGCCATTGCCTGTGCCGAATGCGAAACGGGAGGTAATAAGCACGAACTTTATCACAGGGCTCTCGAGAACCATAAGGGGCAAAGATGCCCTAATGGTGGTAGTGGACAAGTTGTCGAAGATGGCACATTTCGTGCCGTGCAGGACCACAGACACGGCGTTGGACACTGCCATATTGTTCACCAAAAAGATCTCGGATAGAGATTTAATCTCGGATGCCGAGAGAAATAATCTCGGATGGAGATTTAAAGTTCATGCGCGCATTCTGGCAAGATTTGTTCAGCACGATTCAGATGAAGCTCTCCATGAGCACGGCATATCATCCCCAAACGGATGGGCAGATGGAGCGCACAAATCGAATCATAAAAGATATGTTGAGAAACTATGTCTGGAACGAGCAGTCTAAGTGGGATGACTTTATTCACTTGGTGGAGTTTGCCTATAATAGCACCAAGCAAGAATTTTCCCAGATGTCCCCCTTCATGATTAATTATGGGTATCAATGCTTGACACCAGATACGTGGCACAATCCAATATCCAAAGTTGAAGTCTCCCAACAGATGTTATCGGATATGCAGCAACTAGTGGAGGAGGTGAAAGGATGTCTCCTAGCAGGAAAAGCAGACAGAAGAGCATAGCTGATAAGCATAGAACAGTAAGAGAGTTCCAAGTTGGGGACAATGTATGGCTGAAGATCAAAGTCAAGCAAGCGAAGCTCCGCATCGGCAATTGCAAGAAACTTGCTCCAAGATGGGGTGGGCCATTCAGGATAACAATAATTGTAAGTAGCCAATCCTACAAGTTGGACCTGCCAGCGCATCTCAAAATCCATAGGATCTTCCATGTAAGTCTCCTGAAAAGGCACACTCCTAATCCAGAGGAAGTATTGGAGATAACAGAGTTACTGGAAATGACGGACGATCAGCTTGAAATCGTCCCAGAGGTTCTTCTTGACAGGTCCTATAAGAAGACAAGAAGATCCCAATTTCTCCAATACCTAGTGAAATGGACGCACTTGCATGTGGAAGACGATACGTGGGTACTACAATCAGATTTGGAGAAGCAGTACCCACAATTCATGGAGCAATGCAAGGGTCGGCTCGTCACCGAAGTAGTCGACATCGAACCGATAGGTGAGTGTGAGGTAGGTTAAGAAGTCTACTTCCGTCCCACGGAAGTAGACGACCTTGAGAGATAAGAGGTCATTCAAGTATGCATTGATAGGAAAGCACCTCTGGACAATGCCTACTATGGGAAGGATGCCACCCTTCACGTCAAAGGCAACTAAAGGTGTAGGCATGAGTGATCATCCTAGACATGATAGGGCGGTGTCTCCACGGCCAAGATGGAAGAAACATCATCTTCCTACGCTGGGAGATTAGCCTTACATCCATATAAATTGTAATTAATGGGTGGTTCCCTAATAACCAACTTTAAAATAATTAAATGTATACTGACGTAGTGTTGGACCTGCAGGCCAATAGGGAAGTCTAGCGGTAGGAAGGTCGCACTGCGAAGACTTGCAACACATGTTTTGTCATAATGTGTTGCAAGGAGATCAAATGGAACCTTAATTAGAGAATTTTGGAACTATGTTAATGATAATGGTGTAAACCATAAAATTTTGTGAATAATAGATGATAAAGTAAGAAGGTGAGAGATCATCTTATCATAGTATGATATCGAACAAGGATGTGTTTTTGAAAAATTAAACTTAAATATTACCTTGGGGTAATTGTGTTGTAAAATTATATGCATGAAATGTGTTGCAGGGTTTATGCAGGTTTCTAAGGTGGGGAGACACCTGATGCTGAGGACAGCATCAATTCAAGGTGGGGAGATTGTGACGTTTCAGCATAACATACAGTCCGAATACGTATATTATACTGCCATGTCACACGTACATGTCACCATGACAAGTACTTGAGAGACGTAAAGAGTTGCGCCTAGGGGCCAACCTCGTATGTTGCACATGTATATTAAACATATGCAATTAAACCCCCTTGCCAAGTGGCAATACCCCATTTGGTCCCTTCCTAACCTAACCCTAAAAATTCATGTATAAGGAACAAAAGGGGAAACCCTAAACCTTTCTCATTTTCGCATTTTGGCTTCCCTGAGCCATTCCAGACAAGGCAAGCTGCTATTCCGCATTGTCAGGCGCCGCCGAGCCGCCTTTGGACGCGATTCGGGGAGCTGGAGCAAGCCAAGGATCAGGTAACCTGCGATTCTGTTGTGCAAAGCCGACTCTTAGCCCAGCAATGAGCTAGGAATTATATATGTGTCATCTTGCTTCGCTTACTCCATGGCTGGTTGAGTGGGTTCATTTGTTTTGGGTTTGTTCCTCGAAAACCCTTCGGGGCGGGGGGTTTTTAATCCTGACAGTAATACGCTTGCTGCTCTCTTTTTGTTTGGGTCCCATAGGCCAATTGGTGTCCGTGGACGACAAAAAATCTATTCTATTCTATTCCTTTAGTCTCATTATTCTTGTTTGGCTTTGTTGTTTCATTTTCCTTTGCTCATAGTTTCATTGCTAATATTCTCGACCTTCGATTTTACTTGTTCAATTGGCCTTGCGAGTCAGACATTCATGTTTTCTTGTAGTTGTCTTTATCTAGGTTGCCCAATTCGTTAGAGTCTATTTTCATCACTTCGTTTTGTTAGTATCATTTTCTATATTCCTGTTTAATTCCTTGCACACCGCTAGGTTCTTGTGTCTTGCTGATCCCTAGTATTCTTTTGCCTCATCAGTTTGCTGGGTTCTATTCATTTTTTTATCCCTTATGGGTCCATTTTATTTCTTTTAGTTCTCATCATGCTTTTGATTATGTTCAAACTATGGGGTGTCATCTTGTATCTCTTGTCCTTTGCTGAAGCATCACTTTTTTAAATCATTCTGTGTCTTTACCTTGGCCTTCTATTATTTAGCCTATGTTTGTCACCAGGGCTTTTTTTTTTTTTTTTTTTTTTCCTGTGGTTCTTGTGCTTCTTTAGTTCCATTGCTCATGTCTTATTTTGGTTGATTCCGAATTGCTTTCTAGTCCAACTGATCCATTTCGTTGCGTTATCTTTGGTTGCGCTCTGTTCGCACTGCTTTATCCTTTTATCTCAGTTATTAGGGTAGTCCCAGTTATCTCCTCTATACCTTATGGTCCCTCATACCTTTGGCCTTTGTTGAGTTTGAGATTGTTCCTCTTATGTGGACATTAATGTTTTGTACATAGGATCTTTCCCAAGAATGCAATGGTTCTATTTAGCATGAATAGAACTATCATTCTTGGGAAAGGAACGTCTTCTTTGGCTCAGGCCTCATTTAGCTCATTTCTCTCCTATATATACTATATTAGATATCTCTCAGTTCTCATCGACGTTCTCTCTGGATCTTTGATTCTTGGTATCAACATCCTTCCCCTCCTGCCCTTTTCTCTCTTGAGGTCGTTGAGTAGTTGTGTCGGTGTTGCTTGCATAGGGAGGATCTATGTACATATGGTTGCTCAACCCTCTTTGTTCCGACGGTTGTTGTCATGATAGATTAGGACCCTGAATTGTGGACTTGGTTCGTCATCTCTCATATTCTTTCTCGGCATAGCATCGTGACTTCTGATAGCACTTTTGGGGTTCTCTCTTTTTCCATGGGGTTATCCCTTCGAATTTTTCCTATTGGTCATGCTTCTACTCTCTCTCTCTCCCTCCCTCCCTCCCTCTCCCTCCCTCCCTCCCTCCCTCCCCCCACCCAGAGTGGTTGCTTGTTGCTTCTGGGTGGGCTCCAAGGGTCTCTTCTATTGAATGTGCCTATTTTTCTTCTTGGTGTATCTTTGTGGTTTTTAGAGTCTCTGTAACTTTCAAAGTCTTTCTCTTATCGGCATAGCTTTATGGCTTCGAGCTTCTGGTTGGACGTTTTTTCCTTTTGATATTCTAATTTCCTTGAAGGTCTTAGCAAAGAGTTTTATTTATCTATATTAATGATCCTATTGGTAAAGACAAATAGAAAAGCAGTGTCTTTTGCCACCCCTTCAATGTAGACCGCATATCCTTCTATATATGAGTGCATTCCTCTTGCTAAATTTGACTTAAACTCGAGTTGTTCACCACGAAATCCAACCAATACTGTAATCTAAAGCGTTGCCCCACGCAAAAAAAGCTCCCTGATTTTGCCAGATGATAAAAGCTTTTAACAAAATTAGATAAGTACTAAAATGTTGGAAGTAGAAATGCATAAATATCGTATCGATGTATAAGGCAATTTTAAAAAAATAGCTACCATTTGAAGGATATCTTAAGCTTGTGATCATCCAACTATAAGTGCAGTGGAACTGAAAGGGATTGTCGGCTTTGCAGAGATATGTAGTTCTCCAAGTTCATGGTAGATTATATATAGGCGAAAAATTATCTGGTGAAGGCTGCAGAGTTTTTTGAACCCTGCGTGCAGCCAAATGATTTGGTATGAAGAGTCTAGTATTTGCCGTACGGCCTCGGAATTTCTTGGCCACATGGCCACTCGGCCATTTTCCTGAGCCATAACGCCTCGTGGGAGGACGTTATCGGCCTTAACGTTCTGGGCCGAGTCCTCTTGCAGAGAGTTCTTGCAGATCCGGCAGACTGTGGCAAGAGCAGGGGGAGATTTTGACTGCAGGGATGAACACAACCACCCAGAGCTGCCAGTTCTTGGCCGAAGGAATCATGAATCCAAATGGGCGCCGAAGATTTGTGCAGAAGACGAACCAAAAGCTCCAAAAAATGGTATGGATCAAACAAAGCTTTCAAAAAACTGTCCAGATCAAGCCCAATCTGATCCGGCAAAGAAGCCAAAAGAAATAGGGGTTTTCAAAGCGGAAGAATATTTCAAGGATCACGGTTTGGCAGCAGATCCGGCAGAGTGTTCTTGCTTCAAAGTGGAAGAGAGATTGTCTGGCTCAGAAATCCGGCAGCAAATCATGGTTTGGCAGCAGATCCGGCAATCAAGGTTTTAACAGCAGATTTGCCAAGGAGGGCGGATCAAAGGGGAAATAAGAATGAGTAAGAAATGGAGCTGTAAGAAATGGATCAAAGGGGAAATGGAGCCCGTTTTTTTTCTGGTCTGTTTGGGAAGAGCGGCTCCAACAGAGGTTCACGATTGATCACGACGCGGGATCGATTGGCCATGCCTTTACAACTTGTTTTAAATCTGGCGACACAGAACCAGGCCCCAAATCCGGCGATCCTTCTGCATCCTATATGCGAAATCTCTGTTTCCCTATTTTTGCACAAGACCAGCAAATTTTGAGCACGATTGTTATGGCCATAACATGCTTGTTATGGCCATAACAAATTGGTCCAATAATGTTACTGGATATAGCACTTCAAAACGAACGGCTGAGATTAATTCCTAGAGCAAAAGGATGAGGACCAGGACGTTAAGGAGTGAAAGCTAAAGCCCTGCAACAAAGCAGGGATCCGACAAAAATTATCCTACTATGGTACTTATAAGTCGTATTTAATTAAAGTGGGACTCATTCCATTCCCACTTTTTTTCGGAACCCTGTTATTTTACACAAAAAGGAGCACCCCGACCCGAAAACTGTCCATAATTCGAATTTTTGTCTGTTAGTGTGCATCTAAGCTTTCTTCCAGTTTTGTCTTGATAGCGAGTCGAGAACAAGAACAATGCCACAAACATAGGAATTTCATTACAGATTGAAACCAAAGTTCTAGTTGAAAAAGATTCTTAGTTGAACATTTTGGCTCTATTTTCTTAGGTGGGTAGACAAGAGATCACAAATTCCAACAAAAATTTCGCAAATTGTTTACTTAATCACCAAAAAATACTAGTTTTGAGATACCTTATATTTATAAATGGGCTCATTACAATATATATTACAGTGGGTGAAGAGACCATAGTGGTCGTATGGGCACAAAGATTACACCCTCTTCACACATGAACCAATTGCCGTTGGGATGGATTTAATTATAACAACTAGCAATCCTTTTATTTTTGGCCTTTCAACTGTCTTCCACGAAAGCTCAAGTACTGCTGCTTCGTGACAAATGCTACTGGCTTTAATGCCACAACCGGAGCAACAAAACGTTTGCCTGCTGCCAGATTTGCAAAGGTTTAAAGCGAAGATAGTATAATGTAAAAAAACTTATTGTTTTTTACACTCACATCAGCGATTCTTAAATGCCAGCAACAATTAAGCCGGATGCATTTGATAATGCCTTAATGATGGCGTTCCCCATGGCTCAAAATCACAATAAGAAAATGATAGTTTTCTCAAAAAATCACAATAAGCAAATGATGGTTTTCTGAAAGAGAATAGCATAAGCATGAAAATCTTCAATTTCGTCATATGCTAATTCTCTGCAGTTGTTGAGATTAATCTTTTTGAGATTCTTGCAATGGTTTGCCACCTGCCTATAACTGGAGTCCCTTTGTTGCATTTAAAACCCAGGTTGGTTAGATGATCAAACGTAAGAGCATAGAAGGCAGGCTTGAACTAGTCCATTATTTGCAACAAAGAACAAATTCTTTTGCTCGCTGGTTGACTAGATGTGTCTCCAAAGCTTCTTTATGCATCCAAAGTACGGCTTTGATTTCTCAGATACTCTCTTTGAATCATTTAATACTGCGTGTTAATGTAACTGAAGCAAACAAATAGATTAATCACGAAATAGATGTGCTATGCAAAGGATACATACATCATTGTTCTACTAAACCATGCTTTAAAGCCGAGCAAGCTCCAACTATAAACTACAGGCATTTGAGCATTTCTGACTCAAAATTTGAATCCTATATCTAAAACTCACATCCAAAATGCAGGGCTCAGGCCGGGAAATGGCTAGCAATACAGAAGGGCCTGTAGCAAGTTAAGAATGCAGCTGCCTCAATTGCACAACTCAAAAGGCAATCCAGGCCATCGATTAATAAAATCAAAATTAAAATGCTTCAATCCAACTGCTTTTTCACATGCCACTGTAAGAAGCCGGTTTATGTCTTGGATCTCAGCCTTCTGGATTGCAGTATAATCTGCAAGTACGAAGATGACTGCTAATTGATTTAAATGCTTCAATGGGTGGCTCATGCCTATTGCATGCAGCCTCTGCAGTTCTGAACGAATCAACTCACAGTCTCAAATTGGTCAATTGACCTTGTTAGTCTACTCGCGCCAAATATTCTGTCACGGGCAAATTTGCTACAAATTTATTGAGACTGTGGCAGCATGATCGGCCGTTTGGGTTAAGCATAGGAGTTTTGATCGGTTCCATCTCGTTCCACTTCAAACCTTCGTCTAATCCAAACCGCAAAACCAAAATCCGGTACCAACGAGCCGATGCTCTTCCCCTCCCTCTGTTCTTTACACTTTGTTGAATCGAAGCAAAGTGCCAGCATTCATCGCCCTCCATCTCTTGCCCCGCCTCCCGTGACAATACCCAAAGGCATGCGCAGGACACCAGGGGCAATAAATGAGAAAAATTGACACGTCAAGGGGTCATTACTTTTTGCAGCCCCATGCCCTCTTCAAGAACCCATGCCCTGCCTAAGCCTGCTCTCCCTAAGCCTACTACTCTTCTTCGTTTAAGAATCTATGCAAGAACCCCTGCTCTTCCTAAGGCTGCTCTCCCTAAGCCTGCTGCTGCAATGCACAAGAGTGCGTGGTCTAGAAGTGGACACCTAGACAAGGATAAGATGCCTAAGAAGGGACCTATCACCAAGCAATTGCCCCTTTAGTTGGCCAAGGGGATAGGGATAAGGCATTGCACATTGCAGCTGCTCTGCTTCGTTTAAGAATCTTTGCTGCTCTACTGCAATTTCCAAAGCCTGCAAAATTTTTGTTGCGCTGCTGCAATTTCCGTAGCCTCTGATGCAATTTTCATACCCTCTAGAACACAAATGCCATAATCTTGGAGCACGAAGAAGCACAAAAGCGGGAAAAAAGAAGACACGAGAAAGAAACTTTTTTTTTTTTTTTTTTTTTTTAATATTGAAAGATGCTTTCATTCATAGTGGGATTATGTATACAACTTAATTCTATGTGATATCAAAACCTCCGCAACGTCTTGACGACTGTGCAGAGTTAATCACATAGCGCGGTTAAACATGCCACTCATCACAACTGACTAAAGAAAGAATCCCATAGTTGACGAGCCACTCTTTGATCTGTCGCAGCTTGAACCTGTTTACTCAGTTTAGATTTAAGAGATATCAGGACCCTGGAGGAATGCGAGTAATTCTGTGCCGGCGTCTCTTCCAAATAATCCAAAGCAGCCATCCCTTACACAAATGCGCAGCCTCCCTTTTTAATGCAGACCAACCTCTAGGATAAATTCCCAGCACGACATTTACAACTGTGCAAGATAATTCAAAAATTTCTTTCACTCGGTCCCAAGCTGATTGGATGTCTGTGCATTCTATAAAGCAATGCTCAATAGATTCCTCCGTACAATCACACATAGGACAAATAGGACTAACTTGTGAGTTGAATCTGCTGACCACACTGTTAGTTCTTAATGCCCTGTGTATTATCTGCCATGTGAGGACTTGTACTTTAGGGGGAAGCCGATTCTTCCATACCTGTTTCCACATACGCTTCAAATCCCCTTCCTCACATTGCAGAGACCACTTCGGCGATAACTGTAATACCTCATTGGAATGAAGAAGTTTATAACAGGCAGAAACTGAAGGATGCTCGTGCAAAGCTTCATGAGATGTCACAAAATCCCCCACCAGTGGTAGTGCATAATACGGAATGCTACCTACGACCGACCGCCAGATTGTTTCATCTTGTGGATGCAGCTTAAACTTCTGCTTGAAGTCTTCCCATGATAAAAGCACCCCCTGTGAGTACCAATCACCAACAAAATTGATTCCACATGATGACCACCTTCTCTGAGTTCTCATATCCACTAAAGAAAATAGGGGTTTTGGATCACCATCCGTTTCTATGACTAACCACCACACCGGCATTGCGACAGAGTGGCAGTTCACTACATTCAGGTGCCATAAACCCCTCACTGATTCCCATGCTTTAAGCAATCCCTTCAAAAAAGGTGAAGCCCCTGAGAAAGGTTTTAATTTGTAAAAGAGGGCCCATGGCAACTCCACTCTCATGGAGGCTTTGTCGCATGAAATGCAATGTAAAAGTGATTGTTTCAAAGAAATTTGAGTACCAGGAGAATTTACCTGCCCATTCAACACCTGCCAAATGAGTTTGCTCGCCAAAACTTTAGTGTGCAACGCAATATCTAGCATCCCTAATCCACCCTGGTTTTTATGAATGCAGCACTTATCCCAAGCCACCTTCACATCCGCTCCCTCCTCATTTCCACCCCATACAAAATTCCTTATTGAATTCGTTAATTGCTGAGTGATACTTTTTGGGGCCAATATCACTGAAGCTGCATATACGTACGTGCTACAAAGTACTGATTTAGCTACCACAATCCTGCCAGCCATAGAAAGCTTACCTATTTTCCACCAATTTAAATGTTTTTCCAAACCAAGTAGGATCTCATCCCACGTCTCTATTGTTGACCTGTTAATACCAATCGGAATACCCAACAATTTGGATGAGGCACCGCTTGGTATTACTTTCCAAGGATATTGGAGAATGCACTCAGGTATGGTTTCATCTAAAGGCCACAATGCAGCACATTTGTTCCAATTCAAAGAACAGCCGGAAGCCATGGAAAACATGTTAAGAAGCCTAGTGGCGCAATATAGATTCTCCTCTGTTGCTTCCAGGAAAAGAAAAGTGTCGTCCGCATATTGGCTACATACCTGTTGAGTTCCATCCTGCATAGCGAGACCATTAATGATTCCATCATCTGTAGCTGAAAGAAGCAACTGGGAAAGACCCTCGGCTACAACGTTAAAGAGAAATGGTGCCAATGGACAGCCTTGCCTGATGCCTCTGCCGATTGAAAAAATAGAAGAAGATTCACCAGAAAAAACCACTGATGCATGACTAGTATCAAGAAGCTTCATTACCACTGATGTGAAGTTTGAACCACACCCTAGAGCTAGAAGCATCTTCTGAAGAAAGGACCAGCTTACACTATCATATGCTTTCTTAAAGTCCAGCTTCAAGTATATGACCCTCTGTTGCGTTTTTCTTGCCCAATGCAAACCTTCGAAAGCTGCGGCAACATTGCTAAGAATGCTTCTTTTGGGCAAGAAACCAGACTGCGTATATGAGATGTGTTCCATGAGAATTGGTTTTAGCCTCTCTGCATATGCCTTAGCCACAATTTTGTAAAAGGAGGACAACAATGTAATCGGTCTCCAGTCATTAATTGATCTAGGCTCTTTCACTTTTGGTATCAATGTAATGACGCCAGTGTTGAGTCTCTTGTCCAAGTATTCCCTTTCCAAAAAATCTGAGTATGCGCTATAAACAAACGGCTCTATCCATTCCCAGTTGGTCTGAAAAAACTCAGCGGGAATTCCATCCATACCTGGGCACTTGTCTTTAGCCAACAAGAAGGCTGCTTCCTTAATCTCTTCCCTGGATAGAGGTGCTCCCAGCACATCTCTTTGTAGTTGAGTTAATTTAGATTTTACTTTAGCAAGGATCATGCTTTCAAAACAATCCTGAAACTCCACCTCCTTCTGCTCAAAGAAACACCTAAAGTAATTATATAGATATTCTTTGATCAGTTGAGGTTCCCTGACCTCCAACCCATCTTCCATCTGAATATGAGTAAGAGTAGCAGCATGCATTCTTTGCCTCGCAACCTTGAAGAAAAATTTAGAACATCTGTCCCCTTCTCTTATCCAAGTAAGGCCTGCTTTTACTTTAGCCTGAGTGATTTTGATTGTTTCCAAGTTTTTTATCTCTTTTAAAACTTCCTTCTCACGGTTTCCTGCAATAATTCCCCCCCTTCTAAGAATGGAGAGCTCCTGATACAAGGAATCTAATCTCGCATTTTCCTCTCTTACCTTGGTTCTGCCCCACTCTTTAGCAAATTTCTTAATAGCTGCTAATGAGGAGATCATTGCCTCCATTCCCATTTTATTTGAGCTCGTCTCTAGCCATATTCTCTTGCATTGCAACTTGAAATGAATATCCTTCAAGTATCGAGTGTTCAATTTAAAAACTGTCTTTAAAGGTTTAAAGTTGTCCAGAATGCGACCACTTACCAATTGTGGATTGTGATCAGAGATGGAATTATCCAACAGATTTTGACGATATAAAGATGGGCACCAAGATGCAGTGATCTGATTGATATAACATCTATCGTGGCGAGCATATGCCCTTCCTTCCGCTACCCGTCCATTGTGCCATGTAAACCCACCATCTCCATGCAATTCTGATAGTTGCAGTTCTGCTAACAAACTAACCCATTGCTCCTTCTCAAAGCCAGACACAATTTCTGCTACATTGCCCATTCTATCCTCCCTACTTTCCACCATATTGAAGTCACCCAGCATGATCCACGCGATGTTATTGCCACCAAAACGTCTAACCTTATTTTTTATTGAGGCCCACAGTGTACCTCTCTTTCTTGCAACATTATGCGCATAAACGTTTAGGAGAGGCACCATAAGCATCATTCCAAGCAAGCCCTTAATTCTTTCAGAGAGGCCCTCTGCAAAACCATACTAGCTCTGCAAAACCATACTAGAGCCTCTATGTTTACACAGGTATTTATTTAAGGCTGCTGTTATACAGCCGACCACCACCATGGCCCTGCCCTCCAAACGGGTTCCGCCAATTCGTGGCTTACCTGTAGTGAGAGCTTGCTTGGCTACACGAGTAGCAATTGTTGTTTGATACTTCCTCTAATCCCACCATGTTTCCTTGCAACAGCCCTTCCGGCCGCCTCCTGTTTATCTGTAACAGACCGACCTTCCTTCTGTCAAATCCGGCTGCCTTAATCTAATCTGCTGCCACCGTGGCAAGGCCACGTGGCGACCACCCAGCAGTCAGGTGGGTTTGCCGGATCGCAGGTCCGGCCTGCTGCCAAGGCCTCTCAGGCTGCCGTTCCAGTAACAGGGTGGCATCCCCCGATTTAAGGGGTGCTCACCCTTTAAAAGGTCAATGGTTTTTAAACCATTCATATGCCCTTTTTACACCATGGTCATTTAACCGTTATAACAATGTTATAACTTTAAGGGTTATTTGCCCCTAAGGCCCAATGGTAATTTACCATCCTGACCATTCAAGCATTGCCCTTTACATTATATTCATAATGTATTTAGAGCAACCACGCAACTAAATCTATCATCCATAAATAGTTGCGCCCCTAGTCTAGGATCTACTTGGTGCACCATACCCTAGGCTAGAGAACAACATGCGACCATTACACATCTATGGCCCAACTACCATAGAACATTCTATTATGCCAAATATTAGCATGCATGCAAAATATCCAACAATGGTCTGTAAAAATATTTAGGCATAACAAAAAACCAAAGAGCTAAAAAGATAATCCAGTTAGTAGAAGAAGCTCAATCCACCCAACCGGGTTCACTAGGAATTCTTTATCCTAGAGCAAGAACAAGCTTGGCTATGGAAAATTGGAAGTAGAAGGGAAAATCAATAGAAGAAGAGAGGTAGGGCTATGGCGGTGATTCCTTTTTCTCTCGCCCCCCTATGTATGTTCTTTTATAGTCTCTTGAAAGGCCCTTAAAGGTAAATTCCCTTTTCGGCCCTTGCCTTTTTGGAAATGCACTCAGCTTTTTTTTGTTAAGTCTAACATTGGTGTCTTGCCTAGGTGCTTGGACTTTCAAGCTAGAGACCAAGGTTTGATACCCTGTGAGAACAAGTTTGGATGGGTCGATATCAGGTCCCGTTATCAGCCATAAACATTTTAATGAGCCAATAGTTTCATTTAAGTCACTTGTTGGTTGTGAATCATACCCCTGAGCTAGTATTTTGCTTCTCAATTGGGAAAATGGAGAAATTCTTGATCCCACATTGACTGCACTTACAAAAAATACAAATCCTTCTTGAAATTCACTCATGCCTTGTGGACAGAGCAGCCCTCTCGACAATGCACTTGTGCTTGAGATTTTCTCTTCATGTGCTCTCTGCAGCTTCCCTTCAAGTCTGACTTGCACACTTGGCAAGTGCAGCTGTAGTCCTTTGGATGCTTGTTTCTCATTAGATTGAAACCATCAACAAGCCTTTGCATCCTTACATGGTGAATACAGCAGTAGGAATTGAATTCCTTCAACTTCACTGCAAACCATGGCTTTAATTTCTCGAACATCTTAAGTCCAATGTTTATGCGGGGTGTTCTTCCTTGAACTTCTGAAATAGCTGCATCTGCAGGATTTACAATTGAGAGTGTCATCAATTTGTATACACAAGCAATGCTGAAGTGTTATGTAATGTGGCATCATGAACCACATTCACCATTCAAGCTATCATGTCCCATAGTCACCACATATTACAGCCACCATACCAGCAGGCATCACAATTACTACATAACACATTCAACAAATCATCTTGCCCTACATGCATGATGTATCATAATATCCTGCAACATTAGCATCATATCATATCATCCTACAACACATCTACCATATGCATCATACCTCATTTACAACACATCTGCTATGCATCATAATCCTGCCTGCAACACATCTACCATATGCATCATATATTACATCATCTAGCAACACATTTGTCATGCATCATATATGACATCATCATACACCACATCTATCACAAAAAAAATATATTGATTGCAAATAGCTCATCAAATGCATCGAAGGAAGTCCCATCATATTTCTCACCATCTGCAACCTGTAATATATGCATCATACAAATTGCATTCTCATCATAGATTATGCTTGCATTCACTATGCCATATGAAATGCACAACAATATAGTGGATGTATCTGTTCATAATACAATCACCACAACATGTATCGAGCCCTGATATAATGTACCCATTTGCCAATAGTTTGTGAACCAATCTCTTCTCTTTTCTTCTTTGCCAATGTAAAATTTCTGGGATGAACACCTAAAACTTTGCCCCTTCTTCTGTCACTAACATGTATAGTTTTCTCGCAAGTAATAGACATGGCAAGACAGGATCTTTTGGCTGCTAATCTATCATTTGAATTGGATAGCAAGACATATTACATGGTATCCCTGATGTTTTGAAGAATTACGTTTTTAGCTTCTAGATCCTTGGTCTCTTCACCAATCACATATTGTCTTAAGGCACGCAAATTAAAAAAGCAAACACGTGGCTGTGCATATTAATAGAATCTGCTGATGTTATTAAATAAAAACAATCATTATAACGATAAAGTCTATTAAAGTCTACGTCTACGTGTAACTAAAACAATAAAGGTTGTTGAACCCCTTCTTCTTGGCAAGAATCCTGCCTATTCAAAAAAAATTTCTCGCATTCTAATATTGTTCATCTTCGTTCTAGAATCTCTTCAGCTGCTTCAAGGATTATGAATTTGCAAGAGGTAACCTTCAAAAATTAGTAAAACAAAATCAGAGTTTGATAAGAATCTTTCTAAAAGATCTATTGCGAATCTGCATGGCCGACCTGAGATTCAAACCAGCCTATTCAGGTTATAGCAGAAAAGAATGAGGCTCTGCACATCTTTTTCTCCAGATCTTTTAAATCTGGTTGCATTTTTCGAGACAGAGCAAAGTAAACAGCAAAGTAAACATGTATCTCAACACTAGTCTGAAGTAGTCCGAAATGAAGTAATAAAAAACAAAAGCGGGCCATAGCCGCTCTACAGGGGTCTGATCTGCTTGTAGTTACAGATAATCTCTCAGATGACGTTGCTCAGTGGTTGGCTTACAAGGATTCACTAGTAATTTCGTGAAAAGGGTTTGTATGAGAAGGGCATAGAATCGTGAAAAACTATACCAGCATAAGCGCCGTAGGATCTAAATATCCAGAACCAGCAGAAGCAAAGCTTATACCCTGCACAATATTTCTCCCTTCCGCCTTCAGAGACAAGAAAGCGGGGGCGATGGCAATCCCAGTCTATAAGCTGTAAAGATAGCGCAAGATCCATAAAAATGAGGCTCTAAAGATGCTGCTGAAGCTTAACGAACATTTTACCTAGAAAATCGACAGCTAAATGGACGATTTCAAGCTATGGAATCTCTGATAAACTGTGATAAATTTCAGGCTCTCTGATTTCAATCTAAACTCTGATACAGGCTGGCCGACTATTCTGATGTAAAGACTCTCACGTCGCTGTAGCTAAACCTAATCGGAGGGTAAACCTAAACTTCGGCGCCGCTGTAGCTAAACCTAATTGGCCTATAGCTAAATCTAAACCCTGGCCGACTCTTCTAATGTACTGATGTATGCTTCTTTTTAGGTTTCGATTTAGTTTTAAAAAATTTACCCTAGAATAATTTTCTAGTTTGTAGTTTCGATTTTAGCCTATTTTGGATAGCCTTTTTTTTTAATTCATTCAACATGTGTTGGAAGTTCACGTTAGGGATAATGTTCCCCAGGGGCGTGGACTTCCTCTGCATTTGGGTTCTTATACCTTCATTTAGTTTTTTTAATTTTAGGTCACCATAGACAAGTCCGGCAAAGTCTTCGACCAAAACCAATAACCCAAATCTGTAGTTCAATAGAATTTTTTTTCCCTTGCACAGAGCAAATAGAGCTAACACAGCTCCGTTACACTTGCTTCGCCCAGTCTTCTGTGCTAGTTGTACCAGATTCAGTGTATCACGCTTGAATCTGCTTGAGTTTTAGCAGCTAAATGGTAGATGTCGGGTCCTATTCTATACAGATCCCAAAACTGGAGGCAAATTTATTTATTTTTTCGTAGATCCATGTGGATATGGTGTCTTTCCACCTATCTAAACCTTGACACATCATATTATTGGGGCATAGCACTACCAGAATCGAGACCCTTCTGTTTCTGAAGAAATTGTTTCCTTGAAGCAAGCAATCAAGGATTTGATGAAGGAGGAGTCAGGATTTGGAAAAAATAGCAGGGCCAATTTTACTGGACATTCCACTGTGCATCACAAATACACAGGAAATTACATAATGTAATCTGGGTCTGAAGCCCAGTTAAATTCTCCCACTGGCCTTTACATATATGTATGGTTCTTGAGTATTTGCGTGTCCTTTTTCTTTCATCCAACATGCGTTAGAACTTCACTAAAATGGTTCTTGAGTAGCTTCACTTATAAACTAATACCATTTTTACTCATTCTGATCACTTCGACATTTGCATAGGTTGGCGCTAAAAGAAGCAAACCAGTTCATTGTGATTTTTAAGGTGCCTACAACTACTTATTTTAATTACGTAAGTCATGTATTAAGCTCTCCATCCCCACTAATATTTGGAATTTTTTATTGCACGTTTTCCTTAGATGCTATTGGGCAATGCTTTTGTATATCATGTATTGGCCTTGTAACATTGAACATGTGTTGGAACTTTTTCCTCTAGGTTCAAGAAGCTCGAAAGAATTACATATTGCGATACACATATAAATATCAAGGCCATTATGGCGTCTCAGGTGTGTATCTCGTTAACTAGTCAAAATAAGATATCAAATATCTTATCATGAGCATTATATAATCAAGCAAAATGCTACTTACACAGAGCAAGGAAGTCCAAGAAGGAATGGATGTTATGCTCGTGGAAAATGGTACAAATGTAGCACAAGGAACTATATTCACCATGGATCCAACTAGATATTGCCACAACAAAATGTTAGGTGATGGATATGTGAGCGTTCAAACTCTGCTCATTTCAAATATCTGCATACTACTCTGTAATCTACATGAATTTTGAAGCTATATTTGGAGGACTATAGTCAAAATGCATCAACCAAAAGCTCAAAAGCCCAATTATAAATGCACCTCAAAGATACATTCTTGAAATGAGACATGCATGTAACATGTAGGACCAGCTCTTTATATTGTTGAAATCATTACCGGATTCCTCTGCAGTTCCAATTCTACAACCGAGAAAACACTTCAGATTCTACATCTATCAGAAGCTCTAAGTGATAATAAGAAATAATAATAAATGTAGAGCATAATATAAAGTCACAAATATAGTACCCCTAACTTGGCCGTGACAAATTGATGATGCCAAAATGGAGAACACAGATATTATGAATACGAGGACGACTGCCAAAATAACTGAATGGATTTATACAAAAGCACACATCTTCTCTTTAAAAGCTGAAGCAAATAATTCAAGGTTCTCCACATGTTTAGCGGATTCCATGTGCATAAAATAATCAATAATTCAATGTTAGTTTGTATACTATCATTGGAACCTAGAGATAGCTCTTGGAAATTTATTAGGTTGCCTAATCCCGCCGGAATAGAGACTAAAGCTTAACCCTGTATAAATTAAGAATTTCAAGATTGGCAAGCTTGGAAAAATCTGATGGAAAAAACACCGCCAAGCCTACATAAATCTTCCCCATTTGTGGAACTTGTACAAGACAGATCCAGGTGTTTGAGATTAGAAAGGCCAAAGAATTCCGCAGGGATGCCCTGTATTGGATGCCAAAAATTCCAAAAGCCCACGGAACGAACTAAAGAATGCCGGAATCATGCAAGAGAGATTGGAATTATCATAAATGGACAGTTTTCTGAGCTTGGTTAGCTTGGAAAAGGAAGTGTGTATTGCACCATTGAAGCCTTCAGAGCTTGCATCTAGGATTTCAAGCTCTGTAAGACCTGTTTGACATGTTTCATTGCAGTTGCATCAGATCGGTCTACCTTGCCACTTGCCAGTTGCCCCGTTGCAACATCTGTGATCGAGAATGCACGAAACTGCCAGTTTACAGGGAAGAATGGGTTTGGAGCAGTCACCAGCATATTCTAGGTATATTCCAGCATATACCTAGGATATGCCATAAACCCACATAAGCAAGGGTTTGCCCCCCTAGGGGCAGCCCAAAAAGACAGTAACCTGGCAATTTATATGTTACGGAATAACAAAACTAGCAAATTTCTGGAAAATTTATGATAGTGCTGGGAAATTTTATTAGGTTAGTAGTAATTAAACTTTAAACCAAAAACCCTACTGATGGTGACCATACGAGTGAAGCAGTACAGTTCGTACTCATTAGTTAGAGAATATGAAGGGAGGTCTATAAAGCAGAGGGGCGCCCCATCCAAATCAATTGAGATATCATAAACTTAGAGGGGTTATTAACTAGAGGGGCTAATTGGTCTCCGTAAACGATAAAAAATCTATTATATTCTTCAAAATTTTGAAATTGATAGGCATTTTACCTGTACGGAAACGGTTTCGTACATGTCTCAGTTTCTTATTGAAGGCCGCAAATTTTCTGGTATTAAGCGGGGATTTCGAAGCCTTCAGAAGTGGCGCCATTTGTCCTTTTCCTATTGTAGGCAGCACTACTGGAATTATCTATACAAAACATAGAACCATTTAGAGTAGGGTTTAGCGCAACATCAATGATCCGGCAGCGTTTTTCACGTCGCTTGCTACCTCGCATTATCCTGTTTTCTGGCCCTCAGATTCATCCAACACAACATGATCACATAGGAAACATTGAGAGAGTTGAAAAAAAAAATCCATTTCTAGCTAAATTTACGGCAGATCTGACAACGCTCAGCTCAGATTGCAAACAGCAAAGGATTGGGAAACGGATAGATAGCGGGCTTCTTATGTTTGAATTGCGGTTTTTGTTGGAAGGACAGCAGGTGCATTATTCGACCTGGGCCCCCATTGTTAAGGATAAGAAGGATTCTGAGAAGCAGGTTAACGAAATAACTGAAGCTTGGATTATAAGAGTTTTGCCATCAACGCTTAAACCATTTGCTTATCTTGCTCGCCTGGATAAGCCTATTGGCACTTGGCTTCTTGCTTGGCCTTGTTTCTGGTAGGTAATCTCTTGGTCTAGATCAGATACGAATCACTTAGCAGAAGAATTGTTTTCTCTGTTGCTATGCAGGTCTATAGCATTGGCTGCAGAAGGGGGTAGTTTCCCAGATTTTAAAATGCTCACCCTTTTTGGAATTGGGGCAGTTCTTTTAAGAGGTGCCGGTTGCACTATAAACGACTTGCTTGATAGGGACATCGATGGGAAGGTTAGCTTATGTCCCAACTTTGCTCATTTGTTCCTCCATGAAATTGTCTCTCGAGTTTATGTTTTCCCATATGTTGGGCTTTTATTCTTACTTGTTTGATGTCTATATCAGGTAGAGAGGACAAAGTTAAGACCAATTGCGTCAGGTGATTTGACACCATTCCAAGGATTATGCTTTTTGGGATGCCAGCTTCTATTCGGTCTAGGTGTGTTGCTGCAATTAAATGACTTCAGGTTAGCAGAGAAATATATGCTAGTTACCAATGAAGACTTCTTTAATGTACAAACCACAGAACTCCAACTAAGATCTATAGTGAAGAAAATAAAAAAGCGCATGATGATGATGTGATAAATGTCTAGGCAATTAGATCCTTTAGGAACGAGATTACAGGCATATTTGTTCTTTCAGTTTTTATAGTAATGGTAGTTTATCATGATGAACTTAATTTATCAGTGGAGAGGTAAGCTATAAGGGCTTATACTACGATTTTAACTTGCCATCTTTTTCCTGATATACAAAATGCACTGTTATCCATGCTTGATCAACCATAAATCATTATATGGAAAATCATGCCATTTTTCTGATACTTAGTTTCTAAATGGTTACCTTCAGTTTTAATATTTTCCAGGATTTTTCTGTTTACATTTGTGCAGCCGCATGCTAGGAGCTTCTTCTCTATTGTTAGTTGGAACATATCCATTAATGAAGAGATGGACATTTTGGGTAATGCATTCTGTCTCTTATTCATAAAAGCATTTAACATGACATTTATATGGTGAATAGATTGTTTATCCTGGTAGCCTCAGGCATATCTGGGACTAACATTCAACTGGGGAGCCCTATTGGGCTGGGCTGCAGTAAGAGGAAGCCTGGACCTATCAATAGTTTTGCCATTGTATGTCTCTGGCATATGTTGGACTATGGTTTATGATACAATATATGCCCACCAGGTACTGTTACTATTGTTGTCTTCAATGGGCTGTTTGCAAGTTAGTAGGTTAATAGGCACTTTTATGGATTTAACAGGATAAGGATGATGACATTAAGGTTGGAGTTAAATCAACTGCTTTGCGATTTGATGGAAATACAAAGCTTTGGCTTGCAGGCTTTAGTAGTGTTTGCATTACTGGACTTGCGTATGCAGCCTACGATGCGGATCTTAGTAATATGAATAAACAACTCTCCTGTATATGTGGTATTGGTTTAGTGATTGAATGATGCCTCTTTATTTTCAGGCCTCCTATTTTATCCATTTCTTCTAGCAACAGCAGCACATCTGGCTTGGCAGGTTTATACGGTTGATATTTACAGTCGAGCAGATTGCAACAAGAAGTAAGGTTTGCTTCGGTTGCAAAACAAATTAGGTGTAAATGACATTGTTAAATGACGTTAACCTGTTGTGCTATTAATATATAACAGCTGGCTACTAGATTCATATCATTTTGTGCACATTGTCTGAGATATGTTTCAGGGCATTTTCATTATCCAACAGTGGTCCTAAAAGACGTGGAATGAAACTAGGGAAAACTTAAATATTATATGGATCCTTTTTATAGAAAATTTCTAATTTTTCGTGGCATATATGGATCCTTTTTATAGAAAATTTCTAATTTTTCGTGGCATCTAAGGTTTTCTTCTTTGCAGATTTGTATCTAACAAATGGCTAGGAGCAATACTATTTGGAGGCTTGGTTCTCGGACGATTAACAGGCTAGCCTCTGTCCAATGTTGCATATCTCTTGAATGACTGTGGAACATTGTCGAAGTTAAAGGATGGCAAGAGAACTGATGTACAATTCCTTACAATGTCTGCCATTTTATGGAGAATGAGCCTATAGGCCATGCATCAAAGTCAGCTGAGAAGTCACGAATCTATAAATGCAAGCACAAACTGCCTTCAAAATTGAAGGTCTTCCCTTTTATCCTGTCAAGTACTTGATTGTCAGCTATAAGTATTAGCAATAAAATGGAGCACATTCGAATTCCGTAAACTTAAATCGCATTAGGAATACCTCTAGAAACATTAGTTTCACATTGACATTTCTCGTTGATTGGAAAGCAATTTAATAAGAGGAAATGCCTTTATTTGAAGTGAAAATTATGGCTCAGCTAGATAAGAAGTGGGTGGACTTGAACCTCGGAAGTTTTTGCTATGTAGATATGCCTTTACGATGACACTATAGGAAATCTGTCCAATTGATGTTAAAAGGTGCAACTCAGAAAACTGTTGAGCTAGGCAAGAAATGAGTGAAGTTGAATTTGGACATGCAGTTCGTCGTTATGATGAGCACATAACAGAAAATGTCTTCCTGACATTTTAGACATGTTAGTATATTTTTCTTTGAAAATTGATGTTAACATTTTAGACATGTTAGTATATTTTTCTTTGAAAATTGATGTTAACACGTGCTGGATTCAGAAGCCTAAGGGTGTATGTCCATTAGCCAGCACCGGCACTTTCATGCAGCAATTTCGCAATCCCAATTACCAGTTTCTGAAGACCACCATTCCTATTGCACCTGTGATGCATTTTAGACAGTTCTGACAGAAACTAGGGAGAGGACAAACGAAATCAGGAAGAGGACAAATAAAATCTTGCTAGGGTACAAACTCAATTTTTATTTAGGGTATCTAGAAGCTTTCAAATTTGGGTGAAGACATTTTTACCCTGGTTAGGGGGATCCTGTAACTGGAAATCTCGTCCTCTGGAATCCCGAGCCATTCTCGATGGGATGTCTTCTGGAATCCCAAGCCATTCTCGACGGGATCTGTTCGCGGACCTCCGTTTCGGGTACTGACATCGGTAGCGTGATCTTGGCTGTCCAAACCCCTTGTGAAATCTCAGCCTTTCGCGGCAGATACCGTCCTCGGGGATCACGGTTGGCTGGGATCCATGGGGCCTGGGTGTTATCCTCTCGATATCGACCATGGCGATCCTCGCCTCTGGGATCACCTCCATGGAATGGTTGTGATCCCCATCTCTAGGATCTTGCAGGGCGACGACTCTGTTATCAGCCATTGAGGTTGGTGATCCTCGTCTTCGAGATCCCAGTCAACGGCATAGTTGTGATCCCCTTCTCCGAGATCCCGCCCCGTTATCCCGTCTCCAGGATCACCATAAAGGGGATCACATGATCCTGCCCTTCGAGATCCTGCCTCTGTGGTGACTGGTCGACATGCCACGCCATCAGCCACGATGTCCACTCATCCACAACTTGGTGCAGATCGTGTTGAAGAAGTCTTGCCAAAAATTGCTGATGAACTTTGGACCCTATCGGAGACGATCGCTCTGGGCATTCCATGTAATCTAAAAATCTTTTTTGTAAACAACAAGGTTGTATCCAACGTTGTGTCTGTGGTACGGCTTGGCAAGAAATGTGCCATTTTAGATAACTTATCTACCACAACCATCAAGACATCAAAGCCCCTTGTTGTCCTTAAAAGACCCGCTATGAAATCCATGCTGGCAATTTCCTACTTGGCATCTGGCACCGCCAAAGGTTCTAAAGCTCTCGAGATTTGAAATTGTTTCGCTTTTGTCTGCTAACACAACTGGCATTCCTGGATATACCTGGCTACTTGCGTCTTCATGCCCGGCCAAAAGTAGCTACTTCTAATCTTGAAGTAATTCTTCATAAATCTTGCATGACCGGCAACTCAGGAATGAAGGTCATAATAATTGACTTTGCCAAGGAAAGATCTGGTCTCCTTAATATTAGCGGGGGGCTTGGGTTGCAGGACGCAGCTGAATTTTGCAGGATCACTAGTGATGCCTTGCTTACTAACCACATGCCCAAGAAGGACACCAGAAGTCACGCAGAAAGTACACTTCTCAGGGTTGATACTGATGCCATATTCATCACACTTTTGAAAGATGAGCTCCAGTTTGAAAAGATGGTCTGCCTCTGTACTGTAAGCCGAGAAATCATCTTAGAAGATTCATCACACTTTTGAAAGATGAGCTCCATTTTGAAAAGATGGTCTGCCTCTGTATTGTAAGCCGAAAAATCATCTTGAAAACCTTGAAGAAAGGCACCTTCTTTCATGTAATCTTGAAAGACAGAAAGCATAATGCGTTGAAATGTAGAGGGAGAATTTGAAAGACCAAAGGAGGATACCACTTTGTAGGCAAAAGTGCCCCCACGACGTGGTGAATACATGGTCTTTAATTGATCCTCTGGTCAGAAACGAATATATTTTGTGGCCAGCTACTTCTTCAAGAACTTGATCCGTAAAGGGTAGTGGAAAATGATCCCACTCCATGGCCTGATTTAATTTTCGGTAATTCACGCAAACGTCGATCTTACCATTGTGTTTAAGAGCAATAACGATAGGGCTCACTCATTCTGATTGTTTAACTTCATGAGACCGACAGCCAGAAGTTTATCGATATCAGCTTTCATCCGGTCACGGTAATCTGGGTTGAGCCAATACTGTCGTTGCTAGATGGGGCGAGAGTCATGTTTGGTAGGTATAGTGAGCTCACCTAATTCGTTCTTGATACCACGTAAATCTTTGTAGTTCCACGCAAAAATATGTTTGAACTTTTTGAAAAGCCGGACAGCTTTTTCTCAAAAATGTGGAGAAAGTTCAACAGTATATTCATGCAAATCAAATCAAAATATGCTTTAACCTGCAAATCAAAATATGCTTTAAAATCATGTGCACATTGTATAGAATTATATCCATACATGCATATTCAAACTAAGAGGACCAAAATCAAATAGCTTTTAAAGAATTGAAGTAGAAATTTCTTGCTCTTAAGAAAAGTCATCTCACTTTTCAGATGCAGTAGCCTACATCATTGTGGCTATAATAAGTAATCACTAAAGATATTAAAACATCATTCAACAAATGTTAGAGCTTCTCTAACATGTATTGTTAGACTGCTAAAGTGATTTTTTGGATTATTTGTTACATTATAGGAACTCCAATACTTTTGCTCGTTGTAGAAGCATCCAGTAACACAAAAAAAATATGCATATATGGAAAAGAGACAAGAAGACTTGGTTCATGAGTCATTGGAGGCAGAGGTGCTTTGTAGCCTTCTTAATTATGTCTATAACGTGTTGTATATTATGTCTGAAGAAAGTTTACCACGTTTGGCTTTGGAGAAGACACAGCTTAGGGGCTGGTTTGCTGATGCCACTCAGTGGATAGCACGATGGGGGATGAATATTCATGATTTAGCTTTGCATAAAAATATGGGTCAAAACAAATGTTCTTCAGAGAACATGCGGCAGTAAAATAGGAGTTTTATATGACTTATATTAATCCTACATTGTAGGAAAAAGTTTCATTGATATTGTGGCCACAAGCAGCATCTGAGATCAGTGACATTTTGACACGCTTGGTAATTGATACAGCAGCCATGTGCTTTAATTCCCATAGGCAAAGAAAGGGATTACCATGCAATGGGTGGTTTGATCAAGAATGTAGAGAACAAAGGCTGAGGTTTAAGAGGGCAAAAGGAGATGCAAAAATCAAAGAAAGGAAAGGATATGTCAAATTGGTTAAGAGGAAAAAAAGGCACATCTGCATAAAAAGCATCAGGAAATGGTGATAGATCTTCTTAAGCATCCAAAAATATTTTGGGACAGGTTAAAGCCATATCAAAATATTGGGGCTACATTGAATACTGCAGCTCTTTTTGAGCAAATACAAAAATTGTACCACATTCCAAATCAGAATGAATCTTGCATGGATGGCAGGTATGATGTAGAGTATCTCTTATTCACTTTGGATGATATACATTGTGGTTTACAAAAGTTGTCTAATAATAAAGCTGCTGATGCAGATGGTCTAGTAGCTGAAATCTTCAAGTGGGGGGTGATGGAGTTGCTGCTATCTTGTTAAAATTGTTTAATGCAGTGCTACGAGAGGGCTTCCCACAAGCGTGGCAAATAAACAGAGTAGTTCCACTCCACAAAGCAGGCGATAAATTGGATCCATCCAATTATCGAATGATCATGGTTAGTAGTTTATATGCTAAACTTTTTGCAGTCATTCTGGATTCAAAAATTAGCATGTGGGCTGAGGATAATAATGCTAGAGCAGTGGGACAAGCTGGGTTCAGACCCAGAAGGTCCACTATTGACCATTTGGTCATTGTGGTGCAATGATAAATTCTGTTGTTGGGAAAAAGAAACCCCTATATGCTGCTTTCATTGACTTCTCCAAGGCTTTTGATATGGTGAACAGAAAAAATCTATGGGAAAGAATGGATGATTTAAGCATTCCTGTTGAATACAAACAAGCAGTTGGAAACCTATATGAAAAGGTATTGGTTCAATTGTCCTTTCCATATGTAAATTCTTGTAATGATTTAGTGGAGAGCAATGTGGGAGTGGTGTCCTTTATCGCATACATTATGTGGTCTTTTTATAGACCAACTTGAATGCTGGATGCGAGACCATAGTGGAGATGGAACGCCTATAAATGGGTACTTTTATATGCTACTTTTATATGCTGATGATGTGGTATTACTATCTAGGAGCATACAGGGGTTGCAACGGCATTTGAATGCACTTTCATTATTTTGTGATGCAAAAGGCATACAAGTTAATATGTGTAAGACCAAAGTGATTGTGTTTGGAAAAACAAGACTGATTATTTAAAGTTTTATTATCAAGGTGAACTTGTAGAAATTAGTACCTTGGGATATTAGTGGATAAGAGTCCAAATTGGAACCAAGCAGTGGAGCAAAAAGTAAACGGTGGCCTCAAAGCACTGTATGCAATGCAGCGTAGATGTGCCAAAGCAGAGATATGGAACTTTAGCTTGAAAAGAATGCTTTATATAACACTGGTTCAATCTGTAGTTTTGTATGGATGTGAAGTATGGGGTCCTGGATCGGCATTGGATACTTGGAAAAAGGTTGAGAAAGTTCAAAAGAAATTCTTTCGGTCTGAACTTGGAACAAAAATGCGAAACTCCCTATGATATGATATTACCAGAATGTGGGATGCTTACATTGGAAGCAGAGGCACTTTGCAGACTCCTTAATTATGTCTATAAGGTGTTGTATATTATGCCTGAAGAAAGTTTACCACGCTTGGCTTTGGAGGAGACATGGGCTAAGGGCTGGTTTGCTGATGCCACTTAGTGGATGGCACGACGGGGGATGAATATTTATGATTTATCTTTGCATAAAGATGATATCTGCACATGGGTCAAACTGAATGTTCTTCATAGGACATGGAGAGATGGAGCCGTAAAAAAGGAGTTTTATAAGACGCATATTAATCCTACATTGCAGGAGGCAAAATATTTGGCAGAGGGGATTTCCACGAAGTATAGACATGCCATCTGCAGGATGAGGTGCGCTCACATAGGCTGGGTGTTGAAGTAGGCAGGTGGAATGACATTCCTCACGAGCTTAGATTGTGTAAGATATGTGAAGCAGGGATACATGCTTACAGAGATATTTGAGAGAAGTATGATATATGTGTTGACACATTGATGGCTTTCTTTGATTTTCTAGGATGACGTATTGGGAGATGTATCATTGATATTTTAGAGCGTAGGGATGATGTTTTAAGAATCTTAAAAGTAGATGAGTTAGAGAAAGGAGAGACTAATGCATTACTATCAGAGAATGCATTAGATGATTTGTTTTATAATGTTGAATGTACAAGTTGAACGTCTTATAGACCTGGCGGTCTCACAGACGTAATAATCAAATTTTATTTCATTTCATTTCATCTCTCTCTCTCTCTCTCTCTCTCTCTCTCACACACACACACACACACACACACACACACACACACACACACACACACACACACACACACACACACACACACACACACACACACACACACACACACACACACACACACACACACACACACACACACACACACACACGTGCGCACGCGTGCGCACACACGCACACAATTTTCTCACATGCAAGCAAATTTTTTATCTCGCGATATATGACGAGAGATAAAATTTGTACATATTTTGAGAGAGACCAAATATCTCTCGAGCCTTAACCCCCTTTAGTTAGTATTTTTGTTGGCGGACGTGAGCTGGCAGGCATGCACGGGCAGCTTTTTCCCTCTCTAGCTATGGCAGGCACTGATCTAGCTATGGCTCTTCTTTTGTCAGTCCATAACCCTGCACCAAAACTGCATGTGTCGCTCTATACAAAACCTGTATAAGAGCTTGGCTATGGTGTTTGGCTATAGCCGCTACAAAAAAGGCGCTTGGCTATGGCTATGGCCGCTGCAGAAATCCGGACAAGCTGCAGAAATCCGCTTGGCTATGGCAAACCGTTTTAAAAAACCCTTCTCATGTGGCCAACATCTGGATAGAATTAACAGTATACTCCAGCATCCTCTTCCGGGTAGTCTACTCAATCTTGACAAGATTCCTACAATCCTAATTGAAATCTGACAATATAATTAAACAAAGGATTATGTACATAAAGGGATTCAATGGATCGCAAGAATTCATTATGTATTGTAAGGAGCCTAGGTAGATAGTTTGAGGTAAGAATTTTAATACAATTTAATTATGATTACGGGTGACCATTAAACTGGTTTTGGAACTGGAAAATACATACGTGTTATGTACATGATGTTTATACAGAAGGTCTATAAATGCTAAATTGTAAAGGATTTGGGGTTTTTTGGAGAATATAATTCATGAAAAGGAGCTTACGGTGAAGGAGATTTGAGATTGCTCATTGGAGATTGGAGCAAACAACCACAAGACAATACCAAACAGGTGGGTAGTAGCTTACATCAAGGGGCATGTAGAATTTTTTGTCCGTCTTGATTATTAATTTGTTTGATTATGGTTGAGGAAATAATTTTGCTTGGAATTGATGATAGTTGAATCAAGAATTTATTTATTTATTTGTTTATTTATTTAGATCTCTTTGGGCCTTGAGAGGCTATAGAGCCTACATACATTGTCATTTACAATTCAGTACAAAGGATCGTTGTGTATCTATTGCCCTCATGTATTGCCCCACAACCATGTGTGGTAGTGTGAACAATGAACAAACATATGTGGTTTCAATATTGAACCTATTTCTAATGTCTATGTAAACCGTACAAGAAGTGAACACATGACCCTCATTTTTAATGCTCCCCATATCACATAACTTACATATCCTTTTTTCCACTGGTATCTTTCTTCCAACACCCTACTTCCAACTCTAATCTATGTAGCCATTAACTGCTTTAAGGATCTTGGGATGTTTGCATTCAGATATTCCTAGCTCTTGTATTGATCCATTGGGTTAACATGCTCTTTATAATGAATCATCCTGCTGCCCAGATTTTCCCACAGATGCTCAATGGCAAGCTTCTCCAATAAGGAGCGCGCATCATCCTTATTATGTGGCCAGTTTCGCTCATTGATGCCCCACTTGCCAGCCCATATTTTCAAGTCATCCAACCATCCTGGATCTGAATTTGCCAATGCCAAATGTGCCAGCCTATTCATTGGTTGCTCTACTAGCCTATTCATATAATTTATGGATTGAAACAATGCTTCCAGTTCTAACGACAGCATACCTGATTCAGCTAGTATAATTGCATAGAGGATTTAGTTTTTAACGCCCAGCTCATATCTCAAGAATGTCTTCTGAATCTGCTCCACTTGGTTCCATAGCTTTGCCGACGTGCTCGATCCCCAAACTGACATGCTATATAAGACAACCATCTGTCCTAATGTTTTGAACATGATTCTCTTAAGCCCCCAATCATGTAGAGCAGCCTTAGTGCACTTGGCAAGCATGCCATATAGCGCTTGCCCCCTGTAACCCGCCTGTTGACACATGCTTTCCAATTACAATTTGAACTAAACTCAATATTCCCAAATATTTGTAACTATCAACAGTCTCCAACTCTTGCCCTTTATATGTGAACGTTGGCCAGTCCCTTGTCTCGAACATCATAACAGTCGTCCTTGTTATGTTGAATTCCATGCCTTCTGTACCACAGAATGAACATGATATCTAGGTGACTCTGTAGCACGCTTCTTTTACTTGCCATCATAGCTACATCGTCAGCATATAGGAGCAGTTAGATTACAAAAATACTTAGTGTAATACCCAGCAAGGAACATGATCTCAGCCATTCGTCTAATTCATCGATGAACAAACCAAATAGTGTAGCAGAGAGTGGACATCCCTGCCGCATGGCAATGGTGCTTTTGATTGTGTCATGCAAGTCATGGCCCAGTTTTATGAGCACCTCTGAGTAGAGATGAGACACCACCCCTCGAAGCTCATTTGGAACCCTAATATGATCCATTCTCTTGCCTAGCTCTTTCCTGGACACTGAATCAAATACTTTTGTAAAATCTATGAAAGCTATATACAGGCGTCTATTCGGTGCTCTTGCTTTCTCAATCAATACCTGAAGCAACAATGTATGATCCAGTCTATTATGCCCTTTTCTAAAACTGGCCTGGAATTCTGAGCGTTATCATGCAATTCAGCCCAGGAACTCAATTTGCTCTCCAAAGGTGTGCCTAGGATTTTTGAAGACATGCTCTCTATCAAAACTGTTCTTTAATTGCTCGCAATTCTCTTATCTCCCATCTTGTGAATGGGACGCACTTGTTTACTTTCCAACTGAATGGCAAACCATTGTTGACACATTGGTTTAGCAAGTGTGTAAGGATCAACAATGTTTTTCTTCCACCCCGTTTAAGTAGTTATACACAAATGTTTTCATAATCATGTGCCTTGTGGTTGGCCATGTTTGCCACTGTCTCTTTCACTTCTCCTTTGAGAATAGGTCTGATTGTGTGGCCACGATGGGCATAGATTCATTTTTGTCTTTTTCATAGATATCTTTGACCACTTTGGCTAGAGACTTTAGACTTAGCTTGTGCTTATCTGGATGGTCACACATCACTGTCCAAAAGTCGTTGGAGCAGTTTTAAGCCCGGTGCATAGGTCAACTTGTCTTTGCCTAAAGTAAGCTTGCTTTTTTGCTCTTATCAGATTTTTGTACCAACATGGCTTTATCATGCAATTACTGGGTCGTTTCGATCTGGCTTCTTGGCAATCTGTGTCCCACCATGAGTTACACGGTCTCCCTTTAGTATGCTTCTTAGTGTAATCAAATGTTCTTCCAACTGCATCAAGAAGGATACCTGTAAAAAGTCCTCACAAGTTTACATCCATGTGCAAGCTTTCTACTAACTTTTGGTATTCTTTACTTCCCGAATACTCTATCGTCAATTTTAGCTGGAAAGGGGCTTCTTGACCGCAAGTTTCTGATGTTGCCATGATTTTCACATACATGGCATGTGATTCGATTCTGGCATCTTGCTTCCAATGTGAAATTCCTCAATTAAATCAAGCCTTTGTGCAAGAAGGTAGTCTACTGTGCTGTTCCCTGCATGATTAGCACATGTGAGTCCATTTGAATTGTGGAATTGGACCAGCCCATTGACAATTTTCATTTTACATGTTGTGCAACATTCTAATAGCTTGTCTCCTATTTTATTTGACATCGTGCCTTCGGATGATCTAAGAGGTACATCATCCTCATTGAGATGCACATCGAGAATGTTTTCAAATGTTTTTGCTTGCTTCTTCCCTGCGTGTAAGCTAAGAGCCAGAGAGGACCAAAATATTTATCTGTGGATCATATGGAAAGTGATGTTTGATCCCTGGAAGCAAAGCAAAAGTGCCCGTTTTGATTGGATAACTATGCCTTGATTGTGTTGCATGTAGAGCAGATAGGACAAGAATGGGCAGCATGCAAGTAGTGCCAAAATGGATTAAATAGGGTAACAACTAACCAGGAAGAGATTGGATCAGGATGAAATCATTCAAGAAGTGGGAGAGACATCCAAGACCGTGGCAAGAGTTTAGACTTGCCACATAAAAATCGTTCTAGACAAAAGCGAATCTCTAACAAAACTCTGGAAATGACCTGAAGCAAGTCGGAATGGCCTTCTTAGTGGTCGAAATTGATGTGGAAGTGCCGTTTTGATTATTTGGGGAACCAAATGGATCCTATCCTAGAGACATAGTTATCGGAGTTGGAGCTTCAATCCAATACTACCACTATAAAATCTTCATCAAATCAGGTCGAAATTGATGCTATAAGGTCAGAATCAAGACCCAAAAGACCAAATTGTTGATCAAAGGCCTCCGTTAGGCCAAAAATAGAAGAATTTAGTTTGAGTTTTTTGTTTCTTTATATAAAGGTGAATTTTAATTATTAGCTAACAAGGGTTAAAATATATTGGCCTTATTTATAAAAGATTTATTAGCAGAATCATGGAGATTTGAAGGGCTTCAGGAAGAAAGGGGATGCCTGAGAACCATAAGTGCCAGCATAGTCTACAAGTAATTTATTAATAGCTTAATAACAGAAATTTGAAAACGTGACCTTAAGAACTGAATTATTGTTATTAACGAACTTTTGGAAAGGAAAGGGATTATTAATGGGAAAAACAAATTTTCATACCTAACGGCATTAATAACGTAAATTAGAAGCTGGAATCTTCTCTATGGGAAAAAATAAGTTGGAATAGAAGAACTTTGCCGAGAAATGGCATAAGACTGAGAATGGTACAGGGAGTCCCTAAGGTTGGAAATTAGTTTTGGACATAGAAAAATCCATGATCATGGTTGTGCTAATAAGAATGGCCTTAGTTGAACGAAGGTAAACATTGGTAATGTTTCCTTGGTCATGGTTGTTATGGCCCCATTTGCCATTATTAATGTCGATGTTATGATATTTAAAGTGTATGCATGGGTATGATCTTTTGTGATATATATGTAATAAATGCATAGGAATTGCATCTGAAATGTTATTGGTTTGGATTATGATAAAAAATGATAAGGTTGTAGAATGTAAGTATTGTGGCATTTGGAACATGTGGAATTGTGAAATATTGCATAAATGCATAGTCTCCAGGGCCAGGGTCCATTTGTGGTGGTTTGGACTCGCGGTAGTGTTTGTGCTTGAAATCAGACATTGTTATCCTGGCTTGGATTCTTTGTCGCACTACATGGCCGAAGTGGTACTCCTGATTATGAATCACATCAATGAACCATACCTTTTATATCCTTGAACCCTTGTTCAAGACTTCTCAGACAATTCATGGTCTCGCAATCTGGAATCCATCCAGAATAGCTACATAATTCACAATCGAATTGTTAGCAATGATAAAAAGATCTCTATTTGAAATAAACACAGAGTACGAGTTACACAAATAACTCAGATTGGCTAAGCTCTAGTTCACCAAATCAGCACCAGGTACATATACAATAACCAATCTATGGTAGTTCACCACCCAACGGGGTCATTCAATGTTAAGAACTGGCATAATTATGGCAAGGCCTGACAATTAGCTTCCATTGGTAGCTCCTCCCTCGAGCTAGCAGTCCTCAATATAAAACACCAAGAGTTAGGCTCTAAGATAGTAAGAGGTTATTAAACAAGAACAACAGAAGCTCTAGGAAAAAGTAATGGCATTCTTCGAATCAGATTCAAGAGCGAATGAGTAAAGCAGTCTTCTTTTACCCCCCTATCACTCTTCTGGCCATATCTCCCTTATTCAAATGAACTACGGGAAGTGCCACCCAATTCGAAATCTAGACTCCGAGCGGGTTCAAGCGTGTAAGAGCCTTCTCAATTGGAGCTCTGATTGTCGAGATATGTGTAACTGAAATTCAACTTCTATTTATAGGTCTCTACTATGACTTTAGCCTCCTTTTTTTAGCGAGCCTTTTTAGCATCATAATTAAATATAGACCATGGGTTGCCTTTATTGCCTTGCCTTGCCAATAATCTGCTAAACTTAGATTAACCATCATTCAATTAAATTGGGATTATGTCTTAATTTTGGGATAAATTTTATATTGCACTTTTTTAGTAACTTTGTTAAATTCACTTTTTTAGTAACTTTGTTGCCCTTAGACTAGAATAGACGTTAACATATAATCACACACGGGAATATAAATTCACACCTTAACTTCAAATTACAAAATCATATATCATGAAACTCAAGTAGTACACAACTTTTATTAAAAGTGATTGATACATAGTAACTGTTTATCATTTTTCCACCAACATCCCCAAGGATATGAGAACCTTATTCCTTACATCCTGAGGTATTGTAACTCTCGCTGTTTTACTAGGAATAGTTTTTGGAGTCCATGAGTACAATACGGTTTCAATGTCTAGCCAAAGATCAGGATCACTAGGATTTCTCCTCCACCTCTTTGTCCAACAATCTGAATATCTTTCTTTATCGGTGACATTACTCAACTGATGTACTGGACACCACCATTCCACGCGCACCTTATTGAAGTTAACATCACCTTCTTCTTTGCAAATATCTGAGATAGTCCATCCCAACCACACTGGATAGGTCTCTAGATCTGCTGGTTTTACTACTACAAATTGGTGGCACTCCACGTCAGTAGAAGGTTCATAACAATCCATGCCTAGATATTTTGGCCTATCCTTCTTAGGACCAACATAGTGTTTATCAGATTGAGGAGGAGCATATGCCTTCACAATGCTACTAATGGTACCATCATCTTAAATCGCCAGCACCAGCTAATGTTTTCCACTTACTTTTAGGGAACCACCCTTCCAGAAGAAATGCAGCTGTTCGAGGATGTGTCTACCTCATCCAACAAGTTGATCACCTTCTTCCAATAATCTATCAATGCACGATTAGTCTCATCTGAATTAGTTTGCCAATGCTTGATGTAGTCATTGATGCCATCCTTAGTCAAGCCCAATTGCTTGACTTCTTCAGTTGGTTTTAGAGCTTTTGGTTGACCGGGGAGGTATCATAGGCTTGCCATTTGCATCCCCTAGCGCCAAATTTCTGCCCCACCTCTCCACTTCTCCTCCGAAGGTCTCATTTTCCATTGCATGATTGGAATCCCTTCTCTCACCCAAAAAGTGAATTGAAGAGGTCTAGAATGACCTTCCATGTCGAGAGCATAACCATCCACAAAACTCTTCCAATCGGGCACTTCTTCTATGATAGATCCTATAGGAGATGGATTTGTACATCCATGAAATATTTCCAATAGCACGGGAAAGTTGGTAAGCTGTCTGCTGTCTCAATACATGACTATATTTTCCAAACAATGCATCCACATCCTCATGAGTATGTCAGGGCATTAGGAACCCCAAATTGACTCTTTCAAAAATACCCACGGTTTGTTAAGTAGGATAGGAAAGAAAACATCCACCTATTCTTATTTTGACCCAGCACAATTATCTAGTTGCAAGAGGAGCTTTACGGGCAGATCTCGAGGTTTAGCCGCGAGATGTTGAAGCTCCAACATGTTCATTAGGTCCATTCCTCCTAAATCTTGCCTTGCTAAACTTTTCAATACTATTAGGGGTTCCATCCAACAATGCACTATGTAGTGCACGGCTAGCTGTAGCATCCTCGTAGGTGACCATTGTAACCCTTCTCATAGTTTCTTAAACACCTCATGATACTCCCAATGTGAAAATCTGGACCATCACTCCACAACTCTAAAACTGAAATGGCCATAATAGGTCCGAGACTGCCCATGCAATATTGCCCCGATCATTGAAATGCGCAAAGGGTATGATCTTCCACATGACTTAGGAATGTACTTGAATTGTGGAAGACAAGTCTTCTGTTGGTCCATTTTATCATGTATAATACATAGATAGTTATTAGGTTCCATTGCGGATAAGGTCCTCCACATCCAATAAGTTGATCTACATGATAGTTGATCGTCATATGGTCCTTCATATGTTCCCTTATCTTTGCCCTTAGACTTGGTTGCACGGTCTTATCTAGTGTCTCCTTCAGCTTAGCACATAAATTGCACTTGGCAAAGTTGTTTGAAGTTGCTATGGTCACATGCTTGAAATGCTTATTCCATAGCCTACTAAAACTCGGGTTGGGATATAGAGGCCACTCCAAGTTCGAAGCAATGCATTTATTTCCTCTAATATGCTCTTTTCGGGTACAATGGGATGGCAATCTCTTTTCAACAATAACTCTACCCTGTTCATCCTTCTTACTCTTATGTGGCATGTTTTACGCATTGAAATCCACATATCTTTCAAATATTTCCTTTGCGGCTATAGTTCTTGAGGTAGGCCTTACCGGGCCGGTGTTCCCATGCAATGCAATTTTACTACCATTTTCATGTCTCTTTTTGCCGGTTGTGCCAAGAAGAGGTTGGAATTCCATGTATAGCCATCCATGCTTTTGAACATATCCACTTTCCATTCAATGGGAATCTTTTCTTCTTTGATCTTTCATCCCGAATTGCATAGCCAAATATGGTGTACATGAAATTCCTCCTGCTATTATCACACTTATGTTCCTGATATGTAGCTCTTGCTCCCACCAACTCCTCTATTGTGAACATTCTAACACAAGAAGCCCAACAACATTCACCTCCTCTAACCTTCATCATAGCTTGGAGAACAATCATAATCGACTTGCATCTTTTGGTGGGATAATGTTTGAAAGTTGGAAGTGGCCTCTTGCTACACTTGTGTGAACATTGTTGACAATGGTTCTACATCTATAGGAAAGCGTGTAGTTCCCCTCCAGTTGAATACTGTCCCTAGGCCATGCAACAATAGTTGGAACCTCTAGTTGCTTCACACAAGCTAGGCATTCTTGTTTGCCTGAACCCTTTTCCTTCCAATTGTCATATAATTTTGAGATTGCCACACCTAACCTGTCCTCCCCTAATCTTTCATCATTCACTGCATTGATAGGATCTGCTAGAACAATAATCCCTTCTCCCTCTTGCCTCTCTCATTTGCATGCATGCGGGATCTTGACCTTTTGTTTTTCCAATCGACCGAGTATAAAGTACAATTTCCTTTCCTTTGGCATCATCCTTTTCATTTGAGGCCTTTTTCCTTTCCTTTGCCATCATCAACATCATTTGGAGTCTTTTTCCTTTCCTTTGCCATCATGAACATCATTTGAGGTATTTTCCTTTCCTTGGCCATCATGTTCATTAGTTGGGGATTTTTCCTTGCCTTGATCAGCATCATTAGGGGCTTTATTTTTAGCATTTTGCATGCCATTGACCTAGAATGCATAAAAATATATAGTAAGTTAGCATATCCAAATAACCTCTCAATAACATGTTCATAAATGAAAGCCTCATATGTCTTATTCTATTTGATCATTCTATTTATATAATGGGATTCCCCAAGTTATTTTCCTCAACATTATATATAAATAAAACCCTCTACTTATTAGCCTTATAACTTGTATCCTATAATAACCTTTGTAATAAATTTTAACCTTGTAAAAGGGATAACCCTTATGAGGGTTAACCTTAAAAGGTTAACTTAACCATTAAAGGGATAACCTTGGTATCCTATAATAACCCTTATAATAAATTTAACCTTATTATTACAAGGGATAACCTTGGTATCCTATAATAACCCTTATAATAAATTTAACATTGTTATTACAAGGGATAAACTCGCGGTCCTTAAAACAATTAACCCGTGCAATAAATTTTCGCGGAAGTTATAATGGCGCGGTACGAAATTTTGAAAGCAGTTATTATTTCAAGTTAGCATTCGTTTTCGAACTTTTCTCTCTCACTTTTCGCTTCCAATTCCAGGCATTCCAGGCGCTTCCAATTTCTAAACTACGCTTCCAATTTCTTCGGCTTCTATTTGCTTCAATCGCTTCTCGGCTTCTATTATCCGCTTCAAACTTGGCTACGCTTCAATCTCGGCTTCTCGGCGTCTATCCGCTTTAAACTTCGGCTTCTATCGCTTTTTATCTGTTTTTATCTGCGCTTTCGGCTTCTACAATCTGTTTTTTATCTGTTTTTTATCTGGCGCTTTCGAAGTTTTTTACGCTTCTACAATCTTACTCGCTTTAGGGTTTTCGGCTCAAAGGTTTTTTTCGGCTAAAAGGTTTCTACTCGGCTTTACGCTTTTACGCTTTAAACTTCGGCTTCTATATGCTTTTCGGCTTCTATATGCTTTTTCGGCTCAATACAAGGTTCTATACAAGGTTTGTAGGCTCTATACAAGGTTTTTGGTTTTTTGGCTTTTCGACTTTGAATAACTTTGGTTTTTGTGTTAAAGCTTCTCATTTGCTATTGCTTTTTTCTCCAAATTAGTTGCTATTGCTTTTTCTCGCTTCTTAAGGCTTCTCGAATCACTTCTTAAGGTTTCTCGGGTTAGTATTTACTGTTATTTACATAAAGTAGTTATTTTCCATAAAGCATGTTATTTACTTTTACATGCATCAGTTCTATTTCATATCATATCTGTTCTCTATCATATCATATTACTCTATCTGTTCTATTTCATATCTGATCTATGATCTTGCTCTATGATCTAGATCATAGAGCAAGATCATAGATCTTCACTAGCTCTTCCTCTATCTGTTCTAAATAATGAACTAAAACAATGAACTAAATATTGAACTAAACAAGGAGTATTATTATTATATATCTGCTCTAACTGGCTTTATATTTTGAATTCTGCATTCTGCATTCTGCATTCTGCATTCTGCATTATGTATTTTGTTAGAATAATATGTTGGAATGGGAGAAATCGCGCTTGGCGCATTTCTATTTTTGGGTTACGTTTTCCACTAGGTTAATCAAATCGCGCCAGGCGCGTTTTTAGTTTGGCATTTCAATTTCATACGGCTCTATACAAATCGCGCCAGGCGCGTGTGAAATAGATCTGTGCTAATTACTTTCTCTCGTTCTAGTGCCATGGATTTTCCTTATGCATGGACACTGGCTGGTTCAAATATAATCGGCTGGTTCTAGTTCCCTCGGACGACCATCAACTCTGGACCCTGTACAAGATATTACTTGAGTGTCTTTGTTCAAAACGTTCAAAGAGAGTTGGAGAATCCATTAGACAGCCTGTATCAGGGGCCATGGGTACACTTCCATCGCATCTATGGACATATCAGACTCCTCATGCTCTTAGTAAGGCTCATGCCAACAAATAAGTACAAGGATTTGATTTATAGTATCAGGGATCGATACAACACTCTGGTTTGGAGACTCGACATCCTCAGGAAAGATGAGGATCCTGTCATATCAGGGTGGTTCAGGTGGGACTTCTTGCGGGATTGGGCAGATGAAGTGGGCCTGTCTGACATATTGTAGAGATAGAAAGAATTCGCGCCTGGCGCATTTTTGGAGAAGAAGAAATGTACATAACTTTTTTGGAATATGAATACAAACTCGCGCCTGGCGCAATTTTGCACTATACTTTTCTGTCATTAGTTTATTTTTTTTTTATATGCAATGTCGACAACATTGAATCCTGTGATGCCCTCCAGCCAGTATGACCAACCCCAAGAAACTACATATTTTCATTAATGTGTAGTTTCATGGGGTTGATAAGACTGGCTAAAGACCATCACAGAATTCAAAGTTCACAACATCACGCAGATGATATGATATATTCTTTTTTTTTGAATATCCAAATATACATACCTTTTTCAGACGTTCTTTTGGCCATGCTACAAATGTGCCCACGCTTTCACCAACTGTATCGCCACCGGGATGTCTTCTTGGAAGAGCCTCATCTTCATAATTGCAGTTTAGAATAGAAATCTTACAGAAACTTGTTCCAAGAGGAACACCATGACACATAGAACTTGGATTCAAATCTTCGATTTTACACAATCCTACTCGGGCGGCTTCAAGTTTCTTTGTTAAAAGATAGCATTCTTCTCCCTAATCGATAAAGAACCAGAATGCATTGTAAAAAATAGAGGACGAAAAATTGAGAACAAGAGAATGCATTCGAATTCACCATAGTTCAGAAGACATCGAATGGGAATTGAAGGCGGCTCGATCGAATGGATTGAAGGCGGCTCGATCGATCGAATGGGATCGAACGGATCTTGGGCGCTCTGATAGTCGATTGTTCTTGGGCGCTCTGATACTAGGAATGATCTTGGGCGCTCTGATAGTAGGTGGCCGATTAGGTGGTAGTAGATTGCCACATATGCGTTTCTTGAAATTAATAATTAATTGTTATCTTGAAATTGCACTAAAAAGAAAAACACAATTTAAATTTGTAAATGAGCGGGACGGGCGGTTAATTAACATGTATAAATTTAAAAGGACGCGAATTTGAATTTACGGTTGTAAATCTGACGGCCTAGATTATGAACGCATACATATAAGTTTAAACCAAAACCCCAGTCTCATACTATCCGCACTTGCAGTTCTATGGCGTCTAGAGGATCTCGGCCGCGCCGGTATTTGGTAGAGGTGGGCGACGCCTCAAAGCACAAATCCTAAGCACGGAGGGGCTGAACAAGCGTAAAGTTTTGATCCAACAAGCCTCGGGTAATTGATCCGTTTTTGTTTTGTAATTGATTTTCGTGTCCCTTTTATTGTTAGGTTTCTAGGATGTTTTTCAACCGTATGTATTTTTACGTGTATCGTGTCTCTCGTGTATTGTCTACCTTTCATATTGTTTCTGTGTCATTTCTACTGCTTTTACTACCTTGTTTTGTGTGTTTTTGTTATAATCTTCTCCTTTACTCCGATATGTTTTTTGTTGGAACAATTCTCCATTTTGTATAATGTAGACCGTGTAAGTCTTTATACGTATTCTCAGTTCTTTTGACAAGTCTTTTTTTGTAGCCTAGTATGTCTCTTATAAAAGAGAAGTGTCTCGTAGGTCCCCTCTTAAGAACGCTTCGGCGATTTATAATTATGAGTGGTTTTGGTTGTCTCGCTACTTTCCCGCGGTACAATTTATGTTTTTGAAAGTAAGGCTTCTATGAAAGCGGCGCCGGTAGCGATTTCATTACTCACCACATGATTGTAACTTTCGGGATCTTCTAAAAATGTGAAAAGAAAAGCAAAGCCTGCAAGCAGGTCCGAGGACATCGCGCACGAAAAAAACAAAACGGATGAAGATGTATCGATTTGCATTTGGCACACGTTGTGACCATTGACGATAACAAGAAATAATGAAGGCTCGTGTAGAGCCTCCATGTCGAAGAAGATCTACCAGAGGGCTCAATGGTATGTGGAGATCTTCAAGACTAGCGGAAAGACAGATCTGATTTTCATGTCTAGAGTTAAGGAAACAGATCAAATGAAGAAACAAGGTATTCTGATCACATGCGAAGAACAGGACGATTCTTACTGTTCCGTATTACTTGAAGCCGGTTGAAAAAAATAAAAAGTATTGAAGAAGTTAAATTCATGCGAGTGCTAGTTCCTTTAAAGAGGCGCCCTAAGAGCGGATGAGGCCGCAGATAACCTCTTCAAATTTGGCTGGTCGGTGGTGATCTATTGACACCAAAAAAAAATATGTGAAGGTCTCTCAAATTGTGAGAAGAGCAATCAAGACAAGGCCGTCGCCTAGTACGTACCTACAAGCTTTAAAAGAGAAGGAAGATGCAAGTTCTAGAGCCAGGGAAACACCAGACGTTCTAGGCATTACAGATATGACTAGTGATGATGACAAGGCGAGACAGTTAGAGGCCATGAGCAAACTCAAGAAATATGCTGACAAGTATCCACTGGGCCTTAGCTTCACGCATCCTATCCATGTCGGCATTGGGCTTTTCAGTCCACGAAGGCTATGTTTGTCGCCAGAAGATTTGACAAGCAAAGACGAATGGAAATAGTCGACAAAGATGATAGAAAACCCAGATGTGCCAATGCGGCAGATGTGGTGCCTTTTGATATGAAGAGGCGAAGAAGGTGTTGATATGGAATAAACTTGAAGATTTAAGCGGCAACCTCGATATTCACTTCATGATAATAGATGGCCAAAGATTCAAGGAGGTATGAGAAGGTTTTGATCGATCAAGCACAAAAAGCGGAAATCGGTTATTCTATAGATCGTATTGGTCGAAATTGCCGATTCCTCGGTGGCTCCACAACGGCAGCCAGAATTAGCCCGAAATCGGTAGCCATGAATGACATGGGAAAGACATTCCTGTACAAAAGGTATTTTATGTTCCACACATAGCGTTCCAAAATCGCGCCCAGCGCGCCGCTAATCACGTATTTACAAGAAACGGCGCTGGCGCGATTTCTTCATATGGCTCGCGATTTTCTAAATATTGATTAGCAAAAACGGCGCTGGCGCTTTTATGTTGTTATTTGTGTGACGGATTTACAAAAACGGCACCGGGCGGAATTCTTCATCATGAAGAAATCGCGCCCGGCGGCGTTGTAAATACGTGATTAACGAAAACGCGCCTGGCGCGTTTTATATTGTTACTTTCACGACACATTTTATTTTTTTTATCTAACGGCCCATATTTTGCAGTCAGGTATGTGGGGCGATTGCGGCACGCCAGAAACCAATGGATCGAATATGGAAAACCAATGCCGACCGGACAAAGGGCAATCTAAGAGTGCGAATTCAAATTACTAGAAAGGACACCGTGCCAAACCATAATACTGAGGACAAGAACAAGGCCACTAGATCAAAGAAGAAAAAGGGGATGCACAAGCCGGCACGTAAGAGCAAAGCGGTGCCAAAGGATGCCCGCAAGATTGTTTTTCTTCCGACCGGTATGGGAAAAGTGGAAGCGAATTTTGGGACGCCTATTCGAAAAGAAGTTGCCGATTCGTATGGCGGGTTTCCTCCAAGATACGTCTATTTTTGATATAGGTATCCGCGAAATGAGAAAGGCACAAGGATTGGATGATGAATTAATCTACGTTCTAGATAGTTGCATCGAAAGGAAGTTATCTACAAGAAAACGCGTCTGCGGCAAAGCACTTGACATCTTTCAAGATGCATGCGAATCGATAAAGAATATGAAAGTCCCGAAAAAAGCTGTTGGTGAAGAACCGCAAAGGCTCTCGGGGAGACATGATGTTATCGAGATAGGCTTAATGCAAAAGTACAACGTATCTAATGATGACATTAAGAAATATGTATTTTGGTCAAAAGATTTTGTGAAGCAAACAAAGGCTAAGAATGTGGCAACTCTTAAGGGGATTCACACGAAAGTTGCGCCCCGACCTAAAAAGAAAAGTTGCTTTGGTGAAGAAGACGGCAAGGTAGGACGAAGTCTCCTTTTTTTCTATAAGGTGTCCACTGGTTATAAGTGTGCCATGCATGAGGTAGGTGAAGGGCCAACCGACATCACTCTATTTGTTCTTGATAGCCGTGGTACGAGATGGACCACGGGATGATTACAAAGCACCTTCTTCAACACATGCGGTGGTTTGACGACCGAGATGCATTATACTATCGTGACGGTTTGCCACTCAGACATTTCCTATGCATATGCACTAGCTGCCGCAAATGATGTCGAATGCATTAAAGTGATGAGGCAAGCAAGTAATGATAGATGAAAACAAAGATAGTGAGTTTAGTACCGAAAGTAAGATCTCACATGTGCTAGTCCTTATGATAGCCATTATGGATGATAAAGAATATGAAAGACTCAAGGGGAAACGGAAGGTGAGAAGATTGCTTGGCGGTGCTATCGGCTAGATGAACCCCTATTGAAGAATGTTTTTATGTCGAATCAATTGCGAAGACAAAGGGAAAGGGACTGCAGATGTGGATGTGGACCTCGACGAAGAGGAAGAGGAAGAGGAAGAAGAAAGCTGGGTCGACCTCGCCCTTAATTCACCAATCAAGTATGAGCTACCGGGCCGGCGCATAAGGGAGGCTGAATAAGTACGGGTTTTCTTTGGCCCTTTCGAGTTTTTTCGATTGAAGCCTACGCCCGATTAGAGTCTACGTGTTGGGAGTTTCATGTTGGAGGTTATGTCGGGAAGGGAAGCTGAAGCTAGCTAGGAAATGCCAAAGTGTGGTCTCGATGGTCAAGCCAAGGACTTCCTCGATATTTTTTCGAGAAAGTGCTAGAGGTGGCACCTAGGGGTCCGCTAGGTAGTGCAAAAATAAAGCTTCCAGCTCTAAGTCCAAATTTTTACCTCAGATCCGCCGCAGGGGAAGAAATGAGAAAGCATATAGAGGGCATAAAGAAGAATATCGACAAGCAAAAAAGCTTAACTATGCGGCCGAGGCGTGCCTATCCTTCCAATCACATTGGAAAATCCGGCCGAAGTGGATGTAGGTAAGCATAAACGAAGAAGACAAAATCCTAGATGATACAATTGGATTCGGAAAGCTCGAGTCGGGTTAGCATAAAGAGTAATGAAGTATCAACCATAGTTCAAACACTAAGTGATGTGGTGACACTTCCGCGCATCAAGACGGCCGAGAGTAAGCTCATCATTGCGGATGTTGAGCAGGGAACGAAAGGTATGTTATTCAAGCGAAATGAAAATCGCGCCACGCCGATTTCAATTCTTCAAACAGAATTGAAAATCGCGGCCCGGTAGCGATTTCAATTATTCCAACAGATTGAAAATCGCGCCAAGCCGCGATTTCAATTTTCTTTTCCTTGTCTCACAAGTGTGTGCTTTATTATTACGGACCTAATCCGGTTTCCTCCAAAATTACGGTGTTCGATTTGAATGGAGTGCTCTGCAAAACGTTACCTAAAGCACAATTTCCTTTATCATGGTATGCACAGAAACCATTTGAGACATATACGAAATGGGTATATCCGCGGCCGTATCTGAAGGAGATGTTAGACCAAGCTTTCTTTTTATTTCGTTGTGCAATTTGGTCGTCGATGGAGAATAGAAATATCTGAGGAAGTTTTGAGAGTAGTTCCCGAAGTTACATAGAGATTGGGCATCTGTTTGGGATCGAGCAAATGTAAGTCATTCAATAACCCAAAGGATCCTACGAGGTAAAAAAATATTTGTGAAATGCTTGGCGACATGATGGATGACTTCATGTTCAGGAGAAGGAAGACATCATTATAGTTGATGATGACGCCTTGAAGTGTTGCTTCAATCAGTCACAGTCACTAAATCCACCATCCTATCATCCTGAGGATTTTGACAAAGATGACTTCCTGCTTCGTTTTGTCAGCATCTTGCACGAAATAGCTACAGGAAAAAAGGTCGAAGAGATACAAACACTATACCCAAGAACTTAATCGGACGGGGGAAATTGATGGGGACCTAGAGAAGATCGTTCTAGAAAGGGAACTTTTTTGATATATATATATATGTATACGAGGAAATACACTTTCCAAAAAAGTTTTGAATATGAAATATACTTTACACCAAACTCTTTGAATATATATTGTGTTCTTATATCAGCATTATTGGTTTAGGTATGCGTATTGTTCTTTTATATTACGTGTATGGTTTGCTATACTTGCAATAATTTGTATGTATATACCGTCAATAATTTAGGTGTCTATAAATACGTATGCATGAAATTGGCAAAACCATCGGCCGGCTTCCGCATATACGCTTGTTATTATGGCACATTCTATTACTGCCCCGGATGAACCACATGAGACCTCTGCAGTGCCATGAGCTAGAAATAGAACCGGGGACTGGCTTGATGTCGTTGCTATGAATCCGGTCCGCTTCTATCCCGATCCCTTTGATGTTGTAATCCATCTTATATGGAATCGAGCATGGTTTGTTCATGATCGAAAGGATCTCAAAGACCGCTGCGGCTTCGTCGGCGATGATTCGGATTAGTTTTTAAAGTTTATGTTCCACTATAATACGTTATTTATGGGAATAAAATCGCCACGCAGCGATTTGACCTTTGAAAATCTACGTTCAGAGCAACTTGCTTTGCTGTTATTTATTAAGTAAAACACTACAATTTCAATGTTTAGATTTCGTTGTCGTCGGTGATTGTACGAATTAATAAGCAATTTCCTACTTTTTATATTGCCAACATTCTTTCATAATATGGGTCATTTGAACCGAATATTTGGATGCCCTTGCATTTCAACATAAAATGCATCTTCCTAGCTCGAAAATGAACTCAGTGCAAAAGTGTGGTTAATTCAATATAATGGTCAATAAATAGCTTATACGGCGCGATTTTGGAATAGACATAATCCCAATTTAATTGAATGATGGTTGATACCCATGCTAGTCCACCAAGACTAACATCCAAGACCACTCCCCCGAGCTACTATATTCGTATCAATTCCTCCCTTTCTGGGAAGCAACTGACCTCAGTTGTATTCATCAACACAAGTTGAGCACCAACTCAATTGTGTAGATGAGTAACTCATTCTTTTCATTTAAACATGAGCAACAACCCATTCCATTCACTTAGACATGAGCAACAACCCATTCCATTCACTTGGACAAGAGCACCAACTCTTTCCATCCACTGGGACAAGAGCGCCAACTCTTCCATTGGGTAAGAGCACCAACTCTTTCCAAGACAAGGATCATGATCTCATAAATAGCACCAACCATTTATGACGATCACAGTCATTGTGGCTAAGGTTTCTAAGGTTTAAATTTGTATATAAAAATTTTAATTTAGACTACTGCTCAAACTTTTAGACTCCAATCCAAAATTTTCTTTGTCATCCATTAATGTTAAATACTTATGCCACCAACCATAGTACTGTACAAATATTAATGGCATGGGCAATCATAATAAGAAACAATATAATCAAAGATATAAAGCTACCTTAACAAACCACTAACTACCAGATGTACTAGTTATGTGGTGGTAACCAATTTGCAATTCGCTCCTCACTTGCTCCATATGTGCTACACGAGCAGCTTTCTTCTCAGCTTCAAAAGTTCCTGCATTTACTTCCTCCATATGCACATTGTGCATTTGAAATTTACCTTCAGTATCTTTTCTTTAGCTTTCCTTCATTATCATCATCGGAATTAGAGTATGGTTGCCATGCGTAGCTTCCCTTTGCCTTCTGTATCCAGTTAAACTAGATTCATAGAAAGGAATCACTTGAATTATCAGGATAAGGATTTCTATTCCAATTTGCAATCACCAGCACCAACTAGATGACTTGCAAACATCCAGAATAGCCAGAATAAGAATTTCTATTCCAATATACAATCTTCAGCACCAACTTGATGACTCGCAAACGTCAAGAATAGCCAAGCTCTGATAGCAATTGTTATGGATCACACCAATGAGCCATACCTTTTATATCCCTGAACCCTTGTTCAAGACTTCTCAGACAGTTCATGGTCTCGCAATCTGTAATACATCCAGAATTGCTACATTATTCACAATCAAACTATTAGCAATGACAAAAAGATCTTTATTTAAAATAAACATAGAATACGAGTTACACGAATAACTCAGATTGGCTAAGCTCTAGTTCACCAAAGCAGAGCTAGATCCAGACGCAATCACCAATCTATGGTAGTTCACCACTCAACCGGGTCATTCAATTGGCATAGTTATGGCAAGGCCTGACAATCAGCTTTCACTGGTAGCTCCTCTATCGAGCTAGCAAACACCAAGAATTAGGCTCTAGGATAGTAATAGGTTATTGAACAAGAATAGCAGAAGCTCTAGGAAAACGTAATGGCATTCTTAGAATCAGATTCAAAAGGGAATGAGTAGAGCAGTCTTCTTTGGCCCTCTATCACTCTTCTGGGCATATCTCTCTTATTCGGATGAACTATAGGAAATGCCACCCCAATTCCAAAACTAGACTCTGAGTCGGTTCCAGGATGTAAAAGTCTCCTCAATCGAAGCTCTGGTTGCCGAGATATGTGTAGCTGAAATTCAGCTTTTATTTATAGGTCTCTGCTACAATTTTAACCTTTTTTTATTTAGCAAGTCTTGTTAGCATCATAGTTCAATATAGACCATAGTGCCTTTATTGCCTTGCCAATAATCTGCCAAACTTAGACACCCCTGCTAGTCCACCACGACTAACATCCAAGACCACTTCCCTGAGCTACCACATTCGTATCACCTCCATTGCTAGACACAACGTGGAAGGGTGTGGACACATGAGGCTAACCCCGCCCGTATTGACTGCAGGGCCTGATCAGCCTCGGAGGCATGTTAGAACCCGAGTAGACACTGTATGTTGTGGAGATTGTCTTGAGAAGATATATTATGGATATTCAGGCATTAAATGGTTGCTTTAAGCATGGATTGTGAATTCAGCATTTATGACATATATGTACTAATTCGATTGACTTGATGCAGTGGGACTATTAGTAAGGGATCCATGCTTGTACTCGTATGATTCTTTGTAATGCAGATGAATAGTTTTCTTAGATGCCTGAAACCCCCACTTAGTCTTTAGGACTAATCCCACAAACTAGTGTAAGCAGTGCCAGATGGAGCCAGCTATAGCAGAGCTGTGGAGAAGCGGGTATAACATGGAATATGTTCTTTAGTGAGACAGACTTTTTATTGTAGTCAGCAACCCTGTGGAATTGTGGAGAAATGGGTGTGTAGACCTTGAGGTCTTAAGTTCTTAAGTATTGCTTATGTGTTCCAAAAAGCTTGAGTCTATATTGGATATCAATGATATATCTATAGGTATATCGGATGGGGGGCATCGCCTTTAGGTGTATATAGACACAAATCTTGGCCGTCTAAATGTTGAGGTGGCGCATTTATGGCCCTCAGATCTGATGGGGGGCATGCATGAGCATGCATGGGGGCATGCACCACATGCTTGGACCGTCGGATATGGTGCATTTAAATCCTGGCCATTGATTTAAGCTTAAAGAAGGTGCAAAGAAATTGCACCACAATTATTATGGAGGGTGAGGCGGCATAAGCAATTAAGCATTTATATTAATATAATTTTGAGGTGGCATATGCAGAACAAGGATTCTTCTAAAGTAGTGGTTAATTTGATGCAAATAAGCATTAATCTGGAGCAAAATGGTGATTCCTGCAAGGGCAATTTTCCTTTCTAACCAGGTAGTCTAAAAATTACTGTTTCATTCTTAAATTCAAGATACATAATACATTATCTCATTCTGTGAACATTAATGAATTTTTTTTTTTTCTGAGCCCAAAAGGCATAGCCCAAAGGCATATAGGTGTAGATGCTTGCAAAAAAAATTTCATATTCTATTCTAAACATTTTGACAAATAATTGTTTTGACAAAATATTTCAGTTAATCTTTTGCTTTTTCTATTGCATCTTGAGGATTTGATGGCAACCAAATGAGGTTAGTTCCACCTCCTAGATTTTAGGAGATAAAGCTTTAAAATGGTATATTCATTTTATGAAATAAAAGCTTAGATTGCTCTAACATAAGTTAGAAGATAGTTTGGTTTATATGTCAACCTAAAGCACATCTATATGATTGGTGGCTCAATGATATAGGTCTTGAATTTTAGATTCTTGTTTCATTTTAGTGGTTTGAAATGAGCTTGTGGCTTCCAAGCTGTGGCCTCAGTTCCAACTTCCAACATGGGTTGGAAGTAAAGCTTAGATCTACGTTTTGAATCTTAGATTTCTTGTTTCATTTTGGAGGTTTGAAATGAGCTTGTTGCTTCCAACATGTTGAAAGTAAAGTTGTGGCCTTCGTTCCAACTTCCAACATGGGTTGGAGGTAAAGCTTAGATATAGGTTTTGAGTTTTAGGTTCTTGTTTCATTTTTTGGGGTTTGAAATGAGCTTGTGGCTTCCAATATGTGTTGAAAGTAGAGTTGTGGCTTTAGTTCCAACTTCTAACATGTGTTGAAAGTAGAGTTGTGGCCTCAGATCCAACTTCCAACATGGGTTGGAAGTAAAGCTCAGATATAGATTTTGAGTTTTAGATTATTGTTTCATTTTGGAGGTTTGAAATGAGCTTGTGGCTTCCATACGAGTTAAAAGTAGAGTTGTGCTCTGAGTTTCAACTTCCAACGTGTGTTGAAAGTAGAGTTGTGGCCTCAGTTCCAACTTCCAACATGGGTTGGAAGTAAAGCTTTCTTGTGGAGGTTCTGAAAGAAGCTTGTGACTTCCAACATGTGTCAAAAGTTAATGTGGAGGTTTTAAATTGAGATTATGGCATCACTTCCTACATGAGTTGGAGGTCGGTTTTAAAATGAGGTTGTGACTTATGTACCTTCTTTCAATTTTAAGTTGTTTAGTTTTGACTTCCAACATGAGTTAGAAGTAAGGCTTAGATATGGGTTTTGAAACTTATTATGGAGGTTTGAAATGAGGTTGTGGCTTCCAATATGTGTTGGAAGTTAGTGTGGAAATTTTGACTTAATGTTGTGGCATCACTTTTTTGCTATCCTAGGTTATGGCCTAACTTCCAACATGGGTTGGAAGTTGAAGCTTAAATATAGGTGTCATAAACTTGTATGTCAAACTTAGATTCTAGTTTTAGTGTGGACGTTTGGGGTTGTAACATCACTTCCAACATGTATAAGAAGTTGGTTTTGAAATGATGCCATGGATTCCAACATGTGTTGAAACTAAAATTGTGGCCTCAGTTACGACTTCCAACATGGGTTGGAAGTAAAGCTTAGATATAGGTTTTGAGTTTTAGATTCTCGTTTCATCTTGGAGGTTTGAAGTGAGCTTGTAGCTTCCAGCATGTGTTGAAAGTAGAGTTGTGGCTTCAGTTCCAACTTCCAACATGGGTTGAAAGTAGAGTTGTAGCCTCAGTTCCAACTTCCAACATGGGTTGGAAGTAAAGCTCAGATATATATTTTGAGTTTTAGATTCTTGTTTCATTTTGGAGGTTTGAAATGAGCTTGCGGCTTTCATACGAGTTGAAAGTAGAGTTGTGCCCTGAGTTCCAACTTCCAACATGTGTTGAAAATAGAGTTGTGGCCTAGTTCCAACTTCCAACATGGATTGGAAGTAAAGCTTAGATATAGGATTTGAGTTTTAGATTCTTGTGGAGGTTCTGAAAGAAGCTTGTGACTTCCAACATGTATTGAAAGTTAATGTGGAGGTTTTAAATTGAGATTATGGCATCACTTCCTACATGAGTTGGAGGTTGATTTTGAAATGAGGTTGTGGCTTATGTACCTTCTTTCAATTCTAAGTTGTTTAGTTTTGACTTCCAACATGAGTTGGAAGTAAGGCTTAGATATGGGTTTTGAAACTTATTATGGAGATTTGAAATGAGGTTGTGGCTTAGATATAGGTTTTGAGTTTTAGATTCTTGTTTCATTTTGGAGGTCTGAAATGAGCTTGTGTCTTCCAACATGTGTTGAAAGTAGAGTTGTGGCTTCAGTTCCAACTTCCAACAGGGTTGGAAGTAAGCTTAGATATAGGTTTTGAGTTTTAGACTCTTGTTTAATTTTGGAGGTTTGAAATGATCTTGTGGCTTCCAACATGTGTTGAAAGTAGAGTTATAGTCTCGGTTCCAACTTCCAACATGTGTTGAAAGTAGAATTGTAGCCGCAGTTCCAACTTCCAACATGGGTTAGAAGTAGAGCTTAAATATAGGTTTTGAGTTTTAGATTCCTGTTTCATTTGGAGGTTTGAAATGAGCTTGTAGCTTCCAACACGTGTTGAATGTAGAGTTGTGGCCTCAGTTCCAACTTCCAACATGGGTTGAGAGTAAAGCTTAGATATAGGTTTTGAGTTTTATATTCTTGTTTCATTTTTGAGGTTTGAAATGAGCTTGTGGCTTCCAACATGTGTTGAAAGTAGAGTCGTGGCCTCCGTTCCAACTTCCAACATGTGTTGAACTTGAAAGTAGAGTTGTGGCCTCAGTTTCAGCTTCCAACATGTGTTGAAAGTAGAGTTATAGCCTCAATTCCAACTTCCAACGTGTTGAAAGTAGAGTTGTAGCCTCAGTTCCAACTTCCAACATGGGTTGGAAGTAGAGCTTAGATATAGGTTTTGAGTTTTAGATTCTTGTGATATAGATTGGTGGTTTGAAATGCGTTTGTAGCTTCCAACACGTGTTGAATGTAGAGTTGTGGAGTAAATCTTAAATATAGGTTTTGAGTTTTATATTCCTGTTTTATTTTGGAGGTTTGAAATGAGCTTGTGGCTTCCAACATATGTTGAAAGTAGAGTTGTGGCCTCTGTTCCAACTTCCAACATGTGTTGAAAGTAGAGTCGCGGTCTCAGTTCCAACTTCCAGCATGTGTTGACACTAGAGTTGTGGCCTCAGTTCCAACTTCCAACATGGGTTGGAAGTAAAGCTTAGATATAGGTTTTGAGTTTTAGATTCTTGTTTCATTTTGGAGGTTTGAAATGAGGTTGTGGCTTCCAAAACGTGTTGAAAGTAGAGTTGCGGCAGTAAAGTAGAGTTGTGGCCTCAGTTACAACTTCCAACATGGGTTGGAAGTAAAGCTTAGATATAGGTTTTGAGTTTTAGATTCTTGTTTCATCTTGGAGGTCTGAAGTGAGCTTGTGGCTTCCAGCACGTGTTGAAAGTAGAGTTGTGGCCTCAGTTCCAACTTCCAACATGGGTTGAAAGTAAAGCTTAGATATATGTTTTGAGTGTTAGATTCTTGTGGAGGTTTGAAATAAGCTTGTGACTTTCAACATGTGTTAGAAGTTAATGTGGAGGTTATATGGCATTACTTAGTTTTGAACTTAAAAACTAGATTGCATGCAACATGCTTACATTTTTATTAATATTTGTTTGCACGTTTTTTAGTGATATCAATGCAAGGTTCAGAGCAATTTCATTGGAAGACGTTACTTTTGAAGACTACGATATAAAGCAAGATTTAATACAGAAGAAATGGTTTTTTGAAGTTATAGGAGGGTTTATATCCTTTAATGAGGTTTGTTTATTGGATGAAGATCGACATATTTATGGGATATTATTGAAACTTCATGATGTGCCTAGTGAAGATGGTAATTGCGTGCTTGAGGCTTTGGTGGAAAATCCAGGGGATAACAAAATTTGTGGATACTCTCTTTGCTTTGAAAATTTTGATGTCAATAAAATGGCCTAGACTGAGGAAATTGAGGTCAGTTGTCGATGTTATGGCTGCCTAGTTATACTGACTTAGAAGCAGCTGGTTTGCATTCTCATGATGGCCTTTATGATGGGCTTCATATGATTTGTTCAAAATTATCAAGAGGATACTAGTTCTCAAGTTTATGCGAAACTTGCAAATAAGAAGGAAGGAAGTATATTTTAACGTCCACGGAAGAAGCCTAAAGGTACTCAGAGTTGTTCTAAATTATTGAAGAAGAAAAAAGATGCTCCAAAATGTATAGATGATCCAAAAAAGAAGAAAAAGAAATCTCAAGAAGAAAGCAAGGAGAAAACTAAGGAGGATGCAAAAAATAAGAAAAGAAAATCTCAGGAAGAGGGGAAGGAGAAAGTGGCAAAGGCACAGATGCCAATGCCATAAAGATACCAAATGCAAATAGATAGAGCCATAATTTGCTTACTAGAAGGATCACCAAAGGAGGATGCTATTATTGATGTTTTGCCATTAAACATGAAGTCATATGATGGAAAAAAGGTTATGGGTAGTGCAGCAAGTTCAAAGAAGAAGAACAAACAGGAACTTAACACTAAAGAGGCAGTTAAAGAAGATTCAAAGTATTTTATATTCGCTTTTCCGCTTCCCATTATGATTACGTTCATAACTGCATCATTCCTGACATTAGTAAATCTAAGGAGTTTGCGCAATGGAATTATCGAAAATTCAATCCAAGTCATGTTCAGTGGCTGAGGAATGAAATGTTGAGGCATCCTACTAGCACTCCAGAGACTGCTGAGTTGTTGCCTATAGATGCTACTACATTGCGGCCTCTTCGTGTAAAGAATTTGGATGAAGTTCGTAGCAAAGAGATGAGGTTTGTAGTAATAGCCGGTCAATATTCCATGAGGGTGATGCAGTTGCTTTCAAATGAAAGTCCAGAATACAAGAGAAGGTGGGGCATGCGTGCAGCTAGGATCATTGCTCATGATACACCAATGCTAAAGCTAATAGAAATCTCGTCTGAGGCGAATAAAAAGAATGAAAAGAATAAATTTGTCTCACCTTTTCTAGACCAGTTTGAGCAGGCTAGGGCACAATGGAAAATTATGAAATGCCCTACAAAACCAGTTCAAGGAAAGGCGACCAGTGCAGAGTTTAAGGTGATCCTTTCGTTTTATTATTTTTTGCAATTCAACTTCACGCATCCAACATGTGAAAAGTTAAAATTTCTTAACATTTAAATGTTCATGATTCAACTTCCAACTATAGTGTTGGAAGTTTCTAACAAACATAGTTTTATCATGCAGAAGTTTGGTGAAATTGCAAAAGTTACATTTGGAGGTAAGGCATCAGTTTCTGTGATCTACAACCTTTTAGCAACAGAGAGAACTATATTTGATAAGTGGAGCAAAGCTATTGATATGTATAAGAAGGGTGATTTTCCAGATTGGCAAGGAAATACTGGAGGTGCTAGAAGCGGAAAAGAGATAAACTTATCATTGTTTCGTTGTATGCAACAATTAAACATTAAGGAATTAGAAGATATTGCAAATGCATTACTGAAAGGCTCCATTACTTGGAAGAGCAAGAAGGCAAATGAACGGGGGCTAGAACATGTGGCAGAGTATGCTGATCGGATGAAAGAGTGTCGAGTACTAAAGAAGGGCATGTTAACTCATATGAAGAATTATACACGTGACCAGAACTTGACTTTGTGAAAGTTATTTGCAGAAAGTCCTACAATTGCTTCCTCAGGCTATTGTTCAGCATGGTGCAAAGAAGTTTTGGATAAAAGTAAAAGTAGTAGTATGTCAAGCCTCGCTACTGATCAGCTTGAAGCCATGTGGGATACAGATCATGGGCATGTTAGAATGGACCATAAAGTTGTTGTGGTGTACAACATAGAACCAGGGGTCCCAAAGACTAGAGATGTGAGGGTTTTTGAGAAGGGGAGAACTATAGATTTAATTGTAGTTCACACACAAGAAGGATGGAAGAAAAAAGATTTTGAAGACATTGTTAGTTTGGTGGCTGATATCAATAAAGAGGTATGTTGTGATAAAGATTTATAGTTTAATATCTTATACTTCCATATTATTTCTTATGGTTGTTGCATCTTGGTTTTTTAATTTTTTTCAGAGCTCTTATTCTTATCTATTTTTCGTAACACCGCACGAGATACATGATTGCACATAAACCTTAAATGCTATTGAGGGTAAAGTACAAATTCTTTTTGGTTACCATGAAACTAATGCACCAGATAAAGGCGTCCTCGCGCTAAAGACCTTTGTCATTCTTGCACGTGTTTCAAAGGATGCAAAAAGATCACTGCAATCACTATTGTACAAGGATTGTTCATTATATTTTCGAACAGAAGATCCAGCTCCAGATTATGATCCAGTTTTGCAGGTTGAGGATTCTAAGCAGTTGGAATAATATTTGAAGGCGGGTGAAAGCATGCTACGGTGTACCATCTAAAGTTCTAAATTGGAATTGCAAAACTATCAAAAAAGTACCCAACACTGGATACTAGGAACTTGCATAAATGTCTCAATAAATAATAAGTTTGAGAGTTGACTCATTAATTTTAGTCCCTAATAGTTTTTTTATCCTCTAATACTATAGATTGACATGTTATTTACCTTCAATTCAAAAGTTTTGAATTGATTTTAATGGGAAGAAAAAACAGAAAGTACCAGTTTTAAAAGTACCCAGTGAAGGTACTTTTGAGAGTTCCAAAAGTGGTACACCGTAGCATGCTTTCGCCCAACCTATGAACTATTTAATGGCCAGTGGATTGCAAGGTGGCGGGATAGTAAAAGATACAATTTTGAGAAATGTTACACTTAGGTTTATTGATGCTCTCTCCAAGCCGAACTAAACAATAGTGGAGGTTAATTGCGGAGGCAATGTTGCTCGGGAAGCGTTGCTTCTTGGAAGACAAGTGATAGACTTAACAAATAATGCTATTCAAAAGACTGCAATTGAATCTATTATATCTGAGTTTTCAAAGCTGTCTCTCTTTCACATACTCAAGAAAAGGGTGCAGGCAGATTTACATATATCATATGAAGTTCAAGAATTGGAATCTACATCTAAAGCTTTTCAGACTGCACAGCAAGTTTTGTCTACATCTTCTCCAAAAGAGCTTTCTCATGAAGATGATTTTAATGAGGAAGATGAAAATGCTGATGCAGATGTAGACGAGAACATGCAAGAATATGTAGAGGAAGAGAAAATATAGAATCCCATGATGTACAGTCCCATGTAGGAAAGGAAAAAGCCATGCTGAAGTCCCGAGACCAGGACACATAACATAAAAATGAAGACCAAGATGTAGAACATAATGGTGGAGAAGAACGTGAGGTAGAGTTACAAGAGGAAGGGTTACACTACCCAACGCTTGCAGACAAGGAAGTCGAAATCCAGGTGAAAATCTTTTCCATGTTCGTAAGAGAAATGTATTATGTTCTAGAGCTTACGCCTCCACAAGTGATTTTGAGGTTAAAAAGATGTTAGATGACATTCAACTTGATGAATATGGTTCAAATTTGAACCTTGATGTAGTTGAAGCATAATGTATCACTTCGAACATATGTTCGATGTTTCAACTAATTGTTTTTTGCATTCGTAGGAATATGACGATGGTCGAATCAAGAAGCTCGAGCCTCTTTTCTAAATGTCCAGAACCTCTTTATGTCCAATATATGTTGTAGATTTTTTGTCATTGGAAAGACAAGAATGAGATGATTTTATTATTATACAGTTCGATTATCTCAATCAACCATAAAATGCTATTTTCATATCCTTTACAATTGATTCTTATGTAATGAACTAATTGAATAACTCTTAATTTGTTAATAGATATGGAAGTTGTACAAGCAACACCAATATTTCAACAAGGCTCAAGGAAACTTATTATTCTTGATATGAATGGGGTTGAAATGTGTACGTTTGGAAGATAAAAAACATGAGATCATAGTCAGACTGAACTGTCTTGCTTTTATCGAACTCCTTCTAAAGTTTGCAGAGGTTGCAATTTGGACAACAATGTCTGAGACAGGTTTATTGACTTGCTTGAAAAAGATTGTGCCCAATGACAAGGTCTTCAAATTCTTATGGTGTCAAAGAAAATGCACAAATTTAGGTTATGACGAGTTTTTCCATAAGAGGCTATTTTTTATCAAAGATCTCAAGAAAGTATGGAGGCAATATCCAGAATATAGTGTGCATAACACTATTATGGTTGATGATGATTATAGAAAATCAGTTCGAAATCCAAAATATATTGTCTCGCATCCTTTCCAATATATGGGGAATAAGGAAGACAACTTTCTAATGGGATTTTTATTGCCTTATCTACAAGAAGCATGTAGTTATGGAAGCACACAAGAGTTTCTCCGATGTAATTTCAAGAAAGAGTTTTTTCGTGAAAGATGGGAAGAAGATTCTGATGATGTACACAAATCTTTATATTATGCTCAAGATTATTGAGCACCTCGAGAGAAGGCTGGATCAGCTCCGGGATCTGAAACAAAGACTAATTTCACGTATAATGATTGTAGTAATAGTAAAGGAAGCAGTTCTCGTGATATTAGACAATATGGTCAGCCTAGAGCTTCTCATGTTAGAAGGCATACAATTACCAACAGCCAAGTTAGAATGTCTAATGCTGCGACAATGTTATTGGCCTTAAATTCAGGATATCAAAAGGCTTAGCAAGACAATATTTGGGATCGAAATTGGGGAAAAAAGATGGTTAATAGCTTGGATTCTATCTACCCATCTCTATTGTACAAATTTTTAAAGAAATTTGATCATTATACATTCTATTTATATGTTCATTATAACATAGATGTCCAATTCAATAAGAAAAAGAAATACATCACAAATGTATAATCTTAACAGTGATTTGATCATTATACATTCTATTTATCTATCTATTATAACATAGATGTCCAATATTTGTCATAATCTAACATTCTATGTTTGGTATAAGGGGAACAATGCAAGACCCATAGACCAACATGTCCAATTAAATAACCAAAAAAGAAAAAGCAAAAAAGAAAATTTTGTTTCGTTTAAGGTGAAGCAAGACCTATAAAGCAGTTTTAGTTCCACCTTTACTCCCTCTTTTAGTTCCACCTTTACTCCCTCTCTTTCTTTTTATAGGTAATGTATAGGGGCTCTTAATTAATGGTTAAGAAATTGTACTTACTTGCCTAACCTTTGGTGAATGTATTTTAAATTGAAGTTCTCCACCTCATTGATATGTCAAGTAATGTATACACTACATAGCCAATACATAGCTGATGTAATCCCTTGACATGCTACTCAGATGCATGGATCCAAGATAAACATAAAAGAACTTCATGTTGATGTGGTTTCCTCCTGTGGTCAATCTGGGAATGTCGTAGACTAAACATTTGCCATTGAATTTACTCATACTTGTATTATTAATATAGCCCATGCTAAGATATTGATGGCTTATGAATGTTCCTTCCTTGAAAAAAGCTATGAGAAACTATATTTGGATGCACTATCATCAAATTAATTCTTATCTAGAGTCTCTTATTTTGAAGTATGTATATAGTGCTTCAGGCTCATATTTTCGGGGCCTCCTCTTGTGCTTACATTGCTAGTTGAGACACGTACTTCTTCTATTCCTAGTTTTGATAAATAGACTTTTTGTTCATCCTTTAGAAAAAAAAGAAAAAAAGGGGAGAGAGAGCACATGTCGATAATATAATGTCCTTTTTTAGTTATATACTAGTAAACGTGCGCCCGGCGTTGCCATTGCACTAGTAGACGCGTGCCTGGTGTTGCCATTATATACTAGTAATTGTGTACCCGACGTTGCGAATTGAAAAGATTATATCATTGTCCTTCAAGATTGTATATAAAACTGTGCAAAAACACATCAGTTAGACTTGAATAAGTCTAAATTTTGCTAAATATATCATAGTGAACTAGGGACTCGTTCCCGGTTGCCGTCGGTCCCGAGCCTCCCCTTGTCCACTGTGGAAGGGGGTCTCAATTTCCTTCTCCCTATACAATATAGAAATACAGTCGTTTTTTTGTCCATGGTGTATTTATGTGTTTACACGTGGCATTGCCAATAACATGGAATGGAAGTTGGGTATAAAAAGGCTAACAAAGGTGTAATTCTTGACTATTGGCCCCAACAACCATCCATGTATGATAAACGAAAATGGTATGCAATGACTAGATTTCAACAAGACCACCACAGTCGTCGGATATGTCAATCCGATGGCCCAGACTGTATGTTGGAGCCTCTGGACACCTCTCGTTTCGATTATGCTCAATTATGATTGGGGACGCCTATGATTTTAAGATGTCGAATACGAGTTTGCCTAAGGTTTTGATGGTATATCGAGCCTCTATACGGTTTCGCTTAAGCTTTTAGAATATGAAATACGGGGATTCGAACCTCTACCAAAATAACTCAATGTCCTAATAAGACGACTTTAACCAATCTAACCAGTGAGCTAATGTGACTATTTTTTATCTTAAATCTATGTTTTTTTTTATAATAACCCATTGAATTGTTTTAGGGATATGGTCTATGGTTTCAAGAATTATATCTATATGAAATCCCCCTGGAACCCCCTGTTATTTTGCTACATATTCCTAGATCTAAACGAGTTGCTACATATTCTAAACGAGGTGCACCCTGGACTACCATAGTCGTCGAATTCGTCGATCCTACGACCCAGATCATATGTTGGGCCCTCTGGGCACCTCTCGTTTCGCTTATAGTCATTTATGATTGGAGGCACCTATGATTTTGAAATATGAAATACGATTTCGCGTAAGGTTATGTTGGGCCCCCTAGGTACCTCTCGTTTCGCTTATAGTCATTTATGATTGGAGGCACCTATGATTTTGAAATATGAAATACGATTTTGCCTAAGGTTTTGAGGGAATATTGAACCTCTATAAGGCTTTGCCTAAGATTTTAGAATATCAAATACGACTATTTGATATTCTAAAATAAAATAACTCAATGTCCTAATAAGACTATTTTAATCAATGTACCCAGTGAGCTAATGTGATTATTTTGTATCTTGAATCTATATTCAATTGTTTTAGGGATATATGGTCTATGGTTTCAGGAATTGTTATTTTTACATCCCCCTGGAACCCCCTGTTATTTTGCTACATATTCAAACTAGCAGTCAACCTTCGATTACCATGACAGTTCACAAAGTGAGCCGCCATGTTCAACCGATTCTTATTGTCCAAAACACTAAGATTCTTGGTGTCACTAGTCCCCCACCTTAAATACAAGTCCTCCTCGTTTTCAATTACAGTTCCACTGATGTTATGGAGATGGCATACATAATGAACCTTACCAAAATCTTTCATACAATAACCAACCATACCCTCAAAACAATGGACAGTTATTCGTTAGAGCCTTACAAACCAAAACACCACCTGGGGGCTTTGAAGGCCAATTGAAATCTTTCTTGATAGCATCATTCATGGCCCTTGGAGTCTTGTAACGGGCTCTAAGCACGGCTTGACAGTGCAAATGATCCATAGAAGCACCACGTTCCAATGCTACTGCCCCAGCCAACATCATCTATTACAAAATCCAACCATGGCATCATAAAACTCGTGGGAACATCCTGTACAGACAATCCCAATGTCACACTAACATCGATGGCTATCCATTCTTGCCCCAAAGAAGAACCACCAGAAGAACCTCCAATCTGAGGCTTGCTAGAAGAAGAACTTCTAATTTGCAAGGAGCTTAGAGATGGAGGCACAGGTCCAGTCACTCCCTTACCTCTCCTGGCGGCCTTCTTCAAAAACATTTTCAAACAGACAAGACAAAAAGAACAAAGAGAAGAGTCTACCTACTCAACCAACAGAGCAAAGGAACAAGCAGATACGAATTCCCAAATACAGCCGAAATGCAAATTTCGCATGCAATACAACAAAAAACATGATTTTGACATCTGCACAGTCCGATTTCCTTCTCCCTATACAATAGAAACACGATCGTTTTTTTGTCCATGGTGTATTTATGTGTTGACACGTGATATTTCCAATAGCCTGGAATGGAAGTTGGGTACCAAAAGGCTAACAAAAGTTTAATTCTTGACTATTGGCTCCAACAACCATCCACGTATAGCAAACGAAAATGGTATTGCATGCCAAATGTAACGACACATTTGTGAGAAACATGCAAGTACCCAAAAAATTAGACAACGTGAATTTTGAGATCTAATTATCTTGCACAAGCTATATGTCAAACTAGCAGTCAACCTTCGATTACCCAGTTCACCAAGTAAGCCGCCATGTTCAACAGATTCTTATTGTCTAAAACAACAAGATTCTTTGTGTCACTGGCTCCCCACCTTAAATACAAGTCCTTCCCTTTTTCAATTACAGTTCCACTGATGTTATGAAGATGGCATACATAATGAACCTTACCAAATCTTTCATACAATAACCAACCATACCCTCAAAACAATGGACCGGTTATTCTTTAGAGCCTTACAAACCAAAATACCACCTGGGGGCTTTGAAGGCCGATTGAAACAAGCAGAGACGAATTCCCAAACACAGCCGGAATGCAAATTTCACATATAATACAACAAAAAACATGATACAATCCAGAAATGGCAACCATGTCAAGGATAGCCGTCTGCAACAAGGCGCCATCCGTTCTCCACAAAAATAAAAACCCTAGATTCTCATATTTCAAATCCAGCATGCATTCTCATATGAATTCCACCAAAACCTTGCACACTCTTATGTAATAAACATACCATTCTTAATTTGGGACACATTATTGGCTACAACAAGGAAGATGGGTCGCCATTTCTGTTCGGAAGAAGAATTTGGTGCTGCCATGTGGCAGTCGCCTACACTCCGGAATGGAAAAGGGACTGCGATTCCACTCACCCAGTGTAAATTAGCAGCAGTTGGTGATGATCGGTGAAAATTAGGAGCAATAGGTGAAGCTCCCATCTTCCTTGTTGTAGTGGAAAGCAAATCGGTCCCCCCTTCTGCAGTGAACAGGAAACTCGCTGTCGGCTGCCGTCAGTCCCGAGGTTCCCCCTGTCCACTGTGGAAGGGGGTCCCGATTTCCTTCTCCCTATACCATATGGAAACACAATCGATTTCTTTGTCCATGGTGTATTTATATGTTGACACGTGACATTGCCAGTAACCTGGAATGGAAGTTGGGTACCAAAAGGCTAACGAAAAGTGTAATTCTTGACCATTGGCTCCAACAACCATCCACGTATGGCAAACGAAAATGGTATTGCATGCAAAATGTAACGACACATTTGTGAGCAACAAAAGAAAATTTAGGTTATCTGGGAAAACAAATCATCGCGCCAAGCTGGAGGATTCCAAGAGTCCATGGGAAGGGCGATGGGTATGGAAGACCCTGCTCTTGGGCGGGAGCATATGTCTTGCATATGTAGCCGGAAAACAAACAATTGGCCTCGTAAAATCTCGAGCACAGCGGCCTGGATCCCCTATGAAGATCTTAGCCCAAGGTATTTCTTGTATGCAGACACATATTGGTCCCTGGACCGGACAAGATTTGATCCTCGGCCTTGCTGCCATGGCAAAGGTGCGTCATTTCTTGTAACCCTTTACCCCGTTTTTTTCTGTTTTTTTTTTCTTTTTTGATTGAAGGCAGTTACCTCCGTTTTTTTCATTTTCCTGTTTTTGTTTCTTTTAGATCATGTATGCTAATTTTTCCCATATGGAAAACCCTTAGGTCAGTGAAAAGAAGCCTCTCAAACCACCTGGTAGATTGGCAGATGATTTGTCTAGTGATATGGGATTTTTGACCAGGGCTCAACATTGGAGGGCATTGTCAGAAGCAGTATATGCAGGGGATTCTGCTACATTTTCATTAATGTCTCACTTGCCAGAGTCTTCAATTATATCTGCTGAATGGAACCCTAACCAGGAGACTCTTAGGCCTGCTTATGCTTTATGCATTGATCCAGAATATGCAGCACTGGTTCTATGTATACGGGGAACGTCTCAAATAGTTGATGTGTTAGTGAGTTCAGGGGCCTCACCTGAAAGCTTTATGGGTGGACATGGACATGCTGGATTTGTGCATGCAACAAATTCATTGCTTGAGGAAATTGAGCCCCAAATTAAAAATACCCTTAATGAAGAAAGTCGTGCTGGACGCAATTTGGAACTTGTGATTGTTGGACATAGTCTAGGGGCAGCCGTAGCAATTATGTCTGGTCTGAAACTTAGGGATCAGTTCAAGGATTTAAAATGTTGGGGGTTTTCTCCACCTGCAGCCCTGAGTTTAGATCTTGCAAAAAAATGCAGTAGTTTTGCCACATGCATTATGGGATGCCATGACATTGTATCGCGGTTTTCTATACCCTCGGTGGAAGATCTCCGCAAAAGGGTTTGTGGTTTTGATTGGGAAGAGGCAAAGAGGCTTCTAAAGGATGATCAAGAATGGCAAAGATTGTCGAAGGTAGTAGACATGATGGATACGTATAGACGCGCCCAGGATGGAATGGAAGAGAACTTGCAGCCATTGAAGGATAAGTTGTGTAAGGTTATTCCTGGGTCAAAAAATGAAAATGAGGGGGAAAATTCAAATGGTAAAACATGTGATGAAACACCCAGAGATGGCCCTCCTACATTCCATCCGCCTGGTCGGCTTATTGTTGTTGCTAGTGATCCTCCTGGTTGTGGTGTCACAGCATCCTCTAGGTCCAATGTTCCTCATCAAAGGGATTATGGCACTTGCCCAACACATGAAGAGGCTAAAAGAGTAAAGTGGTCAATGACAGAAGCGCAGCAGGAGGATTTTACTCAGATTATAGTGTCTCCCTGGTGCGTCTCGGATCATTTGTTAGGATTTATTTCTGAAGCAATAAATTACTTCCAGTTGCAATGCCTAAAAGATACAGGCAGAGATGCATGACTTTGCCTTAAGTGTGAAAAAGGCAAAATGGTAATGTGTTTGTTGTAGATATTTTCAACCACGCTGGCCAGGACTGTTTCCAATTACATATTTTTACGACTGAATGAGAATTTTCAGAAATTTGGTGTGGGTTTTGTGATTTCTTTTTTCCCCTCTTTATTTATTTTATATATGGGTCTTTCTTATGGATTTGACTTTAAGACAAGACTTTTACTTGAAAAGATGCTACAACATGGTTAGCTTATGGAACTAAACCAACAAAGTAAGAGGAAACCCTAACGATGTCAAGAATCCACTAAGCATATGTAAAAAGGTACGTAATAAACGCTTGGTTCAGATTACTATAAAATTTGGCCTAAATTATATCACGAAATATCTCCGCCACTTGCAGAGTTGCGAGTTGACGCCGAAAAACCCTAGGGGGCGTAATAATGCCCGCCGGTGACTTACGTAGTCCATCCGTAATGAACGGGACCCTCAAATTACGCCTCTATTGCGTCTAGATTATCACACAGAATTGGCTTCCGGAAGTTACGGAGCGGCGCCGCCGCCGAGCTATTTTGCACAGACAGAGATTCAGAGATTCAGGCGCTCCGCTTTCAACCATATTCAGGCGCTCCGCTTTCAACCATATTCAGGGATCCACGAACTCGAGGCATGTACTCTGGCCTCCGGATTTGATGAAAGTCCAAAGTTTCCAGACAGATTTTTTGCAAGAACGGGGCAGAGCAAGGATTTTTTTGGATATCGGCCACTGTGAGATCTGTGTGCAAAAACTGGAGGCAAACAGGTTGCCACTGTCGGCTGTGTGCAAAAACTGGAGGCATTTCCTTCGCCCCATTTCTTGAAGCTTCTGCTACATTTCTCAAGCCCGGAATGTCATCCACTACCTCCACCATCGCTGCGAAATCCTGTAAAAGAGCTTGGATCCTATTTTTTTCTGTTACGGCGAAATTTGAGGGTCCCGTTGCATTACGCACGGGAAAATCTCTCCCTCGGATTTTTAGGGAGCTATCGGCTTCGGCTGGCGCCGCTACCGGGTGGCGGAGACTGTCAGCGGCTCGCCGCTCGTGCGCCGCCGTGGCGGGCGGCGCGATTATCTCGGGAAAATCCTCGGGAGAGATTTTCCCTTATACATAATTCACCGGCGGGGCACATTACGCCCTCGTAGGGTCTTTCGCCGCGAGGCGCCGCCAGCCTCCACCTCAAAACCCTGCCGGGGCCTAATGATGCACCGCCGGTGAATTACGGAAGGAGTAATTTGCATGAGGAGAAAATTTCGAGATGAAATTTTTCGGCGTACGCCGGTGACAAGGGGCGGTAAGAGTGGCGGAACCACGGCGGCGCGTACCGAACGAGAAAAAAATTTCAAGCGAAATTTTATTCTCATGCAAATTACCCGACGAAATTTCAATCAGCTTGAAATTTCTGCCCGTTCTTGACGCTGGAATGCTCGTTCTTGATGATTTAGAGAGCAAGACTGGAGCAAATCTGTTTTTTCGTATTTTTGCTTTAGAAATTCGTAATTTGGTGCCGGATTTTGATGGGTGCGAGCAAAACCCGAGTTTGGGTCTGATTAGAAATTTGGAAGCGGTAGAAGATCAACAAATCGGCTAAAATACCAAATAGAAATAAAGATCCGCAGCAGTTCCTTGCCTTTTAGGTCATGGATTTTGCTTCTCAGAAAACTGCGAGCACAAAAACGGCTCTGTCTATGGCCGCCCAAAACAAAAACGGCTCTGTCTATGGCTCTATCTATGTCTGCAAGCACAAAAAATGGCTCCGTCTATGGCTCTGTCTATGTCTGCGAGCACAAAAAATGGCTCTGTCTATGGCTTGAGAGTAACAGGCATTGTGTAGAAACAGGCTTAGGAGGCGGCGCCGCCCAAAACGCCGACAGGATGTCAACAAAGAATTTTGCCTTGAAAAAACTAGTTGAAAAGGGCCGAAATTTCAAGGTGGTTGAAATTTCGTAGTTCGAAACACATGCCTTGCTCGCTCACTCCACATGAAACTACTTCACACTGAGGTGTATTGTATCCTTCATCCCCTCTTAACGACACGGCGTTGCAAGTTATATAATTTGACGGCCCCCATCATCAGATATTCTTGTTATATCTCATAACCTCTTGAAAAGAATGTTCTAAGAATTATTGGCAGATGTTTTTTGAATATTTCATTTTAAGAGACATTGTACTTTAACCAAGACACTTCTGTATTGCAAATACTCTGATCTTACGCCAGTCGGGCATCAAATCCTTTGGGTTCATATCCCGCACATATCAATCCTTTGCCATGTCACTGCCTAATGCATCAAATTCGGCAGCTCTTGCAACTCAAAAATCGTCTTCCAATTTTGATACTCAAAACTGCTACTCAGAAAATTCCTTAGATGAACGCATAAGCTTGCCAGAATCCAGTGCCAAGCAGTTACCCAGGTCCGCATTCATCTCTCAATAGTCTACATGTATCTTTTCAGAGGGTCTGCATGGTTCGATTTGACGGTCCAAGCCGATGGCGAACAGAGGCAGAAAAACAACTTCATATGATGGGGTAAATCTTGTCGGGCCTGTGGTTGAGGGAGGTCGACCTCCTCCTCTTGGATGTCATGCAAAGTAACCTTTTGGGCCTATCGAACTCGGGGGGTTATTATGCATAACCCCTTGAGGAGGAGGTTAACCTCCTAATCAAGTGCTAACCTAGCAGTATTACATGCATGGATGAGTGTCAAAATTGTAGATGTTGTGCTTTGGAAAATCAACTTTAAAGAACATGACCATATTGAGCTTGGTTCCCAGTTCAACTTTGTGAAATAAAAGTCTAATGTGCCTATGATAGTGGTGGCCTAGTGGTTAATGCGATGGTGGCCCAGTGGTTTAGGCTTTAGGCTTTAAACCTATTTATTCAATGGGGCTCACAAACTATTCTTTCCAAAAGAAGGAACAAGGTGCCAAGGCACTATGAATCTGCCCCAATACCATGTATGGTGTGTGTGCGCGCGTGTGTTTTTTTTTTGGGAGGGGGACCCAAGTTGTGAAGCATTATACTTTGCAGCTTCATGTTGCAATTTTAACTTTTAGGTTACCCAAAGAGTCATTATTTTGTGGGGACCAGAATATTTTCTTGATACAATGCCATATTGTGAATCATTTTTTTAGGGTGCTTGTCGAACACCCCCTACAACATTTGCTGCAATTCTAGCCTATCCACATGTCTTATAGCTAAGCCAAAAATTGGCATGGATGAGTTATCATCGTTAGATTCCATATTTTTAGATCGTGTGGATGAGAAAATTAGAAATTCTTCAAAAAAAATTCTGAACCAACTTCGTTATCTTGGATATGGCCTTGGTATGGTTGCCGAGCTTGAATCCTGTAATATTCCGCTTCTTAGGACACAATAATCCGGGGAATGTAGCTAGCATCACCTTAGTTTCAATAAAGAAATCATCCCAAATCTTTTAGCAGGCCTGCAACTTACGAAGTTCCAAGAGAGAATACAGAAGGCATTTTTTGCATTTTTTTTTTTTATGAAGACATGAATTATTGTTCAGAAATAGGATCATGATGATGAGTCCCCATATTGTTCAGTTTTCGTCTGACTTCGAAAGCCATGAGACGAAAATGCAATCCATATATTAGTTATTAATAGTACTTAATCCTTCTCTTTTCTGCTTATTATCTCGGAGCAAATTCACACTGGAATACAACCTGATATTTTTCTGAAGATTACCTTGATTGATATGGATGCTAAAATGTGGAAATATAGAGTATGCTTGTGAAGTTTTTGCTGCATTGCAAACACAACATATAATGTCCTGGGTACAATAATGGCATGTTATGCACAGCCTGATGAAGGCGTGAGTGCGTTGAAGTTATGCACTAAAGCACATGATATTGCATTCAGTGGTATCCTCACTGAATTCAATCATGTATGTCCTAGTAGATGAAGGCCTATGGTATTTTACGATGATGCAAGAGGACCATAACATACAACCAAATATACTGACTTGGGAAGATTAATCTAAAGTTACAACTGAAACTAACATTTTTATGTGGTTTTCCTTCTTAATTGATGTGCAATACATGGTAATATGGAGCTAGGGAAAAAGTGTTTTGATGAAATTGCTTGTTTGCACTCCTGCTGCACTCCTACTGCACTCCAGCTCATGTGCTTTTATCTCATATATATGCTAAACCTACATGGAAAGCAATGCTTACGAAGTGAAAATATTGAAAAGATATGGCATTCAAGCAGTAAAGCTGAAATTGTTTTTTGACCTTGGCCTTTACAATCTTTCAAAAATGGATGATTCCTTCTACTTAGGTTACAAGCTTGGTGGTCATTCAAGAAAGGCTGTAGCATTTCCATGGATCTGACTTAAGTTATTGTCCTTTTATGTTAGTTAGATCCATAGAAGAAATGACTGTGACTTGAAGTGGGTCACAGGATTAGAAGAACGATAAAGTGAGCTGTTTATTTGTGATTCTCAAACATTATTATTTTACTTATTGCTTTATTGCCCAGGTTGCCCCAAAGAAACAACATAGCCCATGAATTTGTACATGGATGGAAGAGCTGTGTATTCCCATTCCTTATATATATGACACGTGTGTGCCATATGATTCACCAATATATCAATAGCGAGTCCTGCTGCTTGTAATTGGAAAGGTCATATCCAGGCTAAGTATCTTTCGGATAGGCATTTGTTAGTCCAAGACAAACATTTATACTTTTCAGAGGATGATACTTCAAACATTCCGTGAATATCTAGATATGCTACCTTTTTCCTCCATGCTGAGGCATATGTTTTCTCCATGAGATTACTAGTTGGCTCTAATCGTGTTGGCACAGCTGATAATAAAGCTATTTATCTAAACATAGTGCTTGTTTGAACAATGCATGTTTTGCCTGTTTCTTAGATATAGGACATCAAGAAGAATGCAGTGCTAGTTAGATAATGTTGAACCTGTAAGCTAATCTCCTTGTGAAACTGACTTGAAACAAAATGCCGAAAGACTCATGACATATAAAAATCGACTTTTTTAGCAATCAGGCATATTAAGTGTAGTAGTTTCCCCCCTACCATTGACACCCACAATCATTATCACTACAATAGGACAACTATATGAAATGCCTTTGGCTAACAACACAAAGGCATATATGTCACTCCAAAGAAGCATCATGTACCTGGATTGTAACTGAAATTTTATGTCTTTGGAACGCAAAGGAATAAGGGAAAACTAGTTTTAATGCATTGTGTCTGTGCTTATACTAAAGAACAACCAGCCAAAATCTTTGAGTGGCAGTATTTGAACAAAATCTTTGAACAGACATCTGGACAAAATCTTTGAATGGCAGTATTTACCTGCACACATCTATGATCTTATTATTGTTTTATGATTGTCCCTTGTATCCAAGTTAAAGCTAGATTAAACCCTAAACCATAGCTACTTAACACTCAACCTGGTCACTCAAATAGTCAACTATATGCACAACTTCATTGAGAGCATTTGTGGACAGGCTTGTAGCGGCCTAATCGAATTTATGGAACTGATTAAAAGATATAGTAAGGGGTCTGGTTGAATTTAGATAATTAATTTGATATGGGGCTTGGAGGAATTTATAGAACTAGTATACATATATGATAGGAGGCGATGTCATGACATCTTTCTAAAAGTGATTATAGTTTGTTAACTAGTTTGTTTTAATGCCATTACAATCGCCCGACATCATTCTTAGCACACACTACAGTCCTCTCCTATATTTGACTTGGATGGGGCATTCTACTTAATGGGTAAGGGAAGGGCCATGCCAGAGTCCGTGGAAAATAATTTAAAAGGAGAAGAAAATACAAGAAATAGAAGTGACAGTCCGGGGGAGATAATGAAGATGGAGCACTAGTGAAAATAGCACAGTGGAAATTTTGCCTCGAAGGGAACAAAGTTTCCACTTTGATAACAAAAGCAAGAGGCCAATGGCCTGCTCGTGGTTTAGGAGAGATAAACAAAGTGGAAATGGACATGCTTAATTTAGCCTTGCAAAGTAAAATACTAATAGCTAAATTCATCTACAATATTTTAGAGGGAAAATGAAGTCACCATGCCTTCAACTCATAAAGTAGGTTTTACTATTTTTTTGCACGCATAGCAAAGTATCACCACAAATCTCCCTTCCAACTAGGTATCGAGATCCCCTCGTTCTTGAAGGGACTTTAATGTGGAATGTCTTAGGGTGCTTTCCCATGGACCTCCGACCTCAAGGTTTTCTTGAGGTCCAGATCAGGGCGTGCAAGTTCCCGTGGGCGCCTCAACCTCAAAGACTCAGCTTTTTTAATCACCAAGCATTTCTTAACGCTGAGGTTTTTTACCTGGACCTAGATTTCCAAGTCGCCAATCTCATGGGAAAGCACCCTTAATGTTAGAATACAATAACATTGCAAGGAGTACTTCTTTGCCAAAGCGGGTTTCAATCAATTATTGCCATAAGAATGGGCCGATCCTGTTGGTTGTTGTTAAGAGTTATAAATAAATTGCTTAGTTCTGGCAGTGGCTCATGCACAGCGTGGTATGAAAGTGGCTAATTAATAGAATGGATAGTCTTTAAGTAAAAATTGGTAAGGTGGCAATGTATATTGCTGTAGTTCTATAAATTCACGAGCAAGAAACTCTGGGTAGCTGACTAGTTCTTACAGGTTGGTTCATTGTAAAATCATCATACAGATGTACTATCGCATTGCCACGCAAGTGGAATGTACAAGTTATAGATACACAAAAACCACAGGAAAATAAAGAAACCTGATGAGCCAATAATACCTCGCCATGTCAGTAACGGCCGAAATTTGTGACCTCAGAATGTGCGATTCCCTTGAATCTGGAACGAATGCCATGGCCCATTTGGGCAGTATGTGTTATTTAAGCACGAGAATTTGAGTAGATGAAATTGCAAGGGCGAGGTCAACTAGTGACAACGAAGCAGGCCAGCTAACAAGCCAGCAAAGGCATGGTTGGCTAAATCGGGGCCGTTCATTACAACGCAGAGAGCAGGCTGTGTAGATAAGAAGAGGGCTGGAGCACTTTTCCGCCATAGCAGGAAGAGCATTCTCACACAAAAATGTGTCTACAACATCTGGGCGATTGTTTGCCGCTGTTCCACAAATGGCACGCCCACAAAGAGGAGCGTTCTCTCCCTCCCGCCCAACCAGAACTCCCAGCACCTCCGCCTCCTTCTGCTCCCTTTTACGCTGATCCGCCATCTCCATATGCCCAAATCACTCCCCCCCCTCCCCAATCTCCACCCAAAACTCCCCCCACCCCCACCCCCACCCCTCCGCAGGCTGATGCCCCTCCTCATCCCCACCCTCATAAACAACCCCCCCACCATGGCCACCATCACCATCACCATGACCATCACCATCACCATGGCAACTACAAGTAATTCCGCTCCATTCGCGAATTATTTCATTCTTTCGCAGTCTCTATTCCTGCTTCCAACTGGTTCTAGAGTTATAATTTTGTGTCTCAGTTTGTTCAGCTCTTGTTACTTTGTGAATAAAATTTTTCGTTTCTTACTGCTGTTAGACCTAGGCCTCTCTCTCTCTATGATGTGAACATTTGTCTCTGTTTAATTCAACTTAGTGTAAGTGATAAGATCGTGAATTTCGGACGTGAAAATTTGTCGCATTCGGAAATAAGCATGGAAAACTTGTCCGTATAGACAAACTACATAGATAAAGTAGAAAGAATCCACATTACCTTGCTTGCTAACCAAGAAGCTATGAAATAGACATTTTTAAGGTGAAAATAAGGCTGTTGTTTTACTGCCTTTTATAAGATGGGCAGGCTCAGTCAATGCTTAGGCTATTTGATCTATTTCTTCGTGGCCTTGGTTTAGATACTCACAAGGAAAATAAATGAGGCAAAACTTGTTAGGTGTTATAGACCAAGCTAACAAACCTCGACTTTCTTTCCCTCCTTCCATTTGCATGTCATAGACTGGGAGCATTCTACACGTTTTCTCTATAACAGTTCTACTATGATTATTATATACATAACATTTTTCGTGGCATACTATGATTATTATATACATAACATTTTTCGTGGCAGCTAAGGCTACCAAAAACAACGCTTTGGGTTAGAACGGTGCAAAGGGCAACCAGTGTTAAAAGAGAACTCGATGTCTGACGAAGATAGATAGATAGATAGGTAGGTAGATAGATAGATAGATAGATAGATAGATAGATAGATAGATAGATAGATAGATAGATAGATAGTATTTTTATATCATGCCAATTGAATCACGCTAGAATTAGGAAAAAGAAATATATTGCAAAAGCATACGTGCATAGTTTTTACATTGAGAAATCACGTATAAAAACTATACGATTGTTTTGGTTAATTTTCTTTGAAAACTACAGATGATAAATGAAAACTACGAGTTGTTTCTAAACGAGGTGCATCTTGGACTACCACGGTTGTCTTGGCTTCTCCATCTTCCCTTGCATTGATATGCAACTGCTCCAGTTTCCTAGCCCTGGGTATGAGCTACTCCTACTAGTCAAATTAGCTTGTAAAGGGTCATCTCCATGGATTTGTGGGTTTAATAGATTAGGTTACACTTAGGGTTTTGCACCTAGGTTTGGGGTCTAGGTTAAGGGACATGGGACCACATGTAACTGTTGCTTGGCAGGTTAGGGTTCCCTCTCCTTTATCCTTTGGGATAATATCTATTGATAAAAAGGAGCCACTTTTTCTTATGACCCATTTTGACCCATTTACATGGATTAGATATTCTTAACGGCTTACATAGGTATATCTTAGGCTTTTATACCCCTCCATATTCCAATGGTTGGATCATATACATACATAGTAGTCTAGAGTATACACCTTGATGATGTGATATGTCAAGAGGTTGTACTCGTACGTAGCTGTAATATTATACATGACACATATATACAAGTCGCATAATGGACCAGAACGCAGAGGATTCTTCTTAGAAAAGAACCAAGCTCCAGCCCAAACTACATATTCTAAACGAGGTGCACTCTGGACTACCTTAGTCGTCGGATCTGTCCATCGTATGGCCCAGATTGTATGTTGGAGCCTCCTGTTTCGATTATGGTTATTTATGACTGGGGTGCCTATGATTTTGAAACATGGAATACAGGTTCGCCTAAGGTTTTGGAATATGAAATACCGGGACTCCTCTCTATTCTATTCTATTCTATTCTATTCTATTCTATTCTATTCTATTCTATTCTATTCTATTCTATTCTATTCTATTCTATTCGAGTTCGCTTAAGGTTTCAGATTTAAAGATATGGAGACTTGAATTTCTACCAAAATAATTCAATATCCTAATAAGAACGCTTTAACCAATGCTACCAACAAACTAACGTGCTTATTTTTTCTATTGAATTTTTCTTTCTTTCTTTTTTTATAATAATCTATTCAAATGTTTTAGGGGTATGGTCTGTGGTCTCAGGGATAGTGATTTGTGCATCCATATCGAATCCCCTTGGAACCCCCTGTTATTGTGCTACATATTTAGATCGAGCCAAGTGGTTGTTTGGGTTTCCTTGTCAAGGCAGACCTCTTGCTCCAGCCTTTCCCCATTAAGCTCTTCACCCCATAATAGAATGATGAGCAACACCAATATATTCAAAAGCACGAAGCTTCTGTAATATGAAAGCCCTTACAGTATTCATATAAGCTCTAAATAAACACCCCTCCTTCCTACATGAAATCCTAACATTCTTAGCATCAAGAATAAAAGGAAATTATTCCAAATTATTGAAGGCATTTACATGAGCGATGTGCAGATCATGGATCATAAGAGAGGATCTCTTCACCATTTCTTGACATAAAAAAATACCTAAAGGCCATATGGCATCTATAATCTATTTTCTGTCCTCGAATTTGTGCAACTCATCATCTGGTTCATGTTATAACTATGACAGCATTCAACAAAAAATCCACATCTACACCCAAAGAAGTGCCACCTACCCAGGGACAAGTTTATCATTGGCTCTATTCCCTTGGAAGGTGCTTCTAGGTAATGTGTGTACTAAGCTATTGGGTATTCCCTTTGGAGGGGATGTTTCCATGGGGAGGGTGTGGGATGAGATTTTGCAGGGGTTGCAGAAACACCTCAATTGGTGGAAGGGTAGCAAGTTGTCCATGGCAGGTAGGATCACTATTGCCAAGTCAGTACTTTGTAGCACTTATGTGTATACAGCATCTGCGATGTTAGCTCCTGAGGGTAAGATACAGGCTTTGGATAAGATTGTTCGAAATTTCGTGTGGGGGGAGGGGGGAGGGGGGTTGTTAAGGGGGTTGTTAAAGTGGCTTGGTGGAAGTGTCTCACTACAAGGGATAGTCGTCCTTCAACGACGTCGAGACGTGGACGAACGACGGGTTGTCGTCGAATATCGACGACATCGTCGTTCAACGACGACAACGTCGTTTCGACGTCGTTCAACGACGTCTATCGGGGCTGACGTCTCGGATTGGCCTGCGTGGCATGGTACTGCTGCCAAGCTGGCAGGCCTGCGTGTCAAAACACGTCAGCTCCACGTCGTTGAACGACGTCTCACAGAGCTGACGTCGCGCCGCGTCCTGCGTGGAAATGGGCTGTTGCCAAGCTGGCAGCCTGCGTGTCAAGACGCGCCAGCGTGCCGTCGTTGAACGACGTCAGACAAAGCTGACGTGTCACCTCTGCCTGCTTGGCATGGTGCTGGTGCCAAAAGGCGGCTTTGCTGGCGTGTCAAAAACACGTCGATTCGGCGTCGTTGACCGACGTCTTCTGAGCGATGTCGCGCGTCTGCGTGGAAATGGGGAACATTGCCAAAGGCTGGCGGCCTGCGTGTCAAGGCAGCGCCCGGCGTCTTGTTGTCGTTGAACGGCGTCGGACAAAGCCGGCGATGTCACCTGCGCGCTTGGCATGGTCTTTGGTGCCAAAGGCTGGCTGCTGCGTGTCGGGACCGCGTCGACCTCGGCGTCGTTAAAACGCGTCACCGTAAAAAAATTTTTTTTTTGCCAAATAAAAACCCTAACCCTAACCCTAACCCTAACCTAACCCTACATCCCGTTATAAGTGGATCCATCGATAAGCTTTGTTATTCTTATCTTTTGAGTGTTCTTCCCTATCTTGCTATAATGGTCCGCAGGTTGAAGACCACCTTCGCGATATGTTCCTTCAGTGATAATCCTTCTCCTCCAAGGAAGACAACTCCAAAGAACCCCCCGCTTCTCCTGCTGAGAACCCTCCCTTCACCATCGTGGCAAAGATGAGTGAAAAGGAGCTTCTGATTGCACTAACATCTGGCGTTTCATGCGGGGAACGACTGGTAGAATGGCTCACCGAGCCAAACAAAGAGAAAACGACATTAATGGTGCAGATAATGATGCAAATGGTTGCATCAAACTGTCACGTCCTCAGGATGGACATAAGTAATGTATAAGCTTTTTTTTATGAATGGAAACAATAAGTTTTTTTATCTATTTATGTTGTCGTTGTATAAGCTTATTTTATGAATGGGAACAATCAGTTTTTTTATTTATTTGTGTTATTTGTATTGTATGTTTCTGTTTCTATTTCTGTTATGATCATTTGACGTCGTTAAACAACGTTATGATCATCTGACGTGACATATGAGACGCCCCAAGCTGACGTGGCATGCCTGGGTGTCAGGACACGTCAGCTTGGCGTCGTTAAACGACGTCACACAGACGTCGATAAACGACGTTAAATATGGCGGGAACCCGACCGCCCGGGTTATTTACCATTCCTTTGTTATTTTGACTCGTTTGTTTCGGATTTTTTTGCGCCCGTGGGTCTTCATAAGGTAAGATCCCTGCTAATTTGTTAATCTTTGTGGTTTTAGAGTTAAACACCTCCAAATGCTAATAGATTAGAAGATTGAATCTTGAAAGTATGTTAAAAACTTGAGGGATGCATGATCAAGGTACTGGTCGGCTCCATCCCGAATGGAGAAGACTAGATGTATCGGGTTTATGCACCTTAGAACAGAAGTTTCAATCTTCATAGATTACAAAAGATTTGAAAGGTTGCGTGAATAAGGTACTGGTCGACTCCATTTCAAATGGAGAGGACTAGATGTATCGGGTTCAGGCACCCTTCAATCAAATGCTTTCTAAATATCATAACCATTGTATGAATCTGAATCTTAAGAATAAACATTTGATAAAATCTAAAAAAAAACATGGATATTTATATTTATTATATTATTACATGGTTTTTTATTAATATTTTTATTGTTTACTAGAAAAACAACATGGATGAATAACGTCGGAAGGAATTTGAGCGTAAAGTGAGGTGTAAAAGCTTTGAGAAAGTTACATGGCGACTTGCGCAAGAATGTTACCCCAACAATTGCCACAAATAGTCCAATTAGACCCAATGGACCGAGTCTTCCTAGAGGCTTTGGTAGTGTGCATGAAATGAATGCCGCCGATGTATGTACCATAAACATGTTTCGAATGATTAGTTAACTTTATATCTTGATGTTACTTTTTTTTTTTGCAGTTGTACTTGACAGAGCGGTTATATTGCAATTGTTCGATGTGCAAAGGACAAATAAAACGGATGAGAAAGACTGTCCTCGACCATGTTGACAAATATGGTGAATGCCCGACAAATCCAGTGCTCTCGGACGCACATGTGGGGTATTCCAACGAGGTATAATACACGAATCTCATGAACTCGAATCAACTACTCTCATGTACTTGAATCGACGTCTTAACTTAGTTTGCTTGTATTTTGTTAGGAAGAAATTGAGAATGAAGTGAGCTCGAAGCAGTATATAGATTTTGGGGTTATGTTGTCATTGGAAGTAGATGATGTTGATACTATGAATGCGTTCATAGAAAACCCTACAAAAAGAAAGCCATCAACTTCCTCAAAGAGTATCCCATTACATTGATAGAACTTCGTCGTGCAATGGCCGTTGCCAAGATTGGAGGGAATGACAATGTTCATCAAAATTGGAATGTACTAGATCATGTAGAAGAAAATAATCTTCCACCTTCACTAGTCCATTTGGTCCAGCCCATCGTAAGAAATTCAATGCATGGCCTAGAGGCAAGCCAATTATTTATGGGGAGCAATTTACATATTGGGGTAGGTAGTACATGATTAAAAATAGTCGGGTCCCCGGTGCTGGCCTGGGATTATATATTATGACGAATACAAAAGTCAAAGATGGTACGACTGTTCCTTTAATGCCATATGTAGGTCCTGAATATAACTCAGACACTTGGCATAAATTGAGTAAGCATCAGTGGCGCATGCTCATCTATGGTCTAAATTCAAATGCACGAACAATATCCAAGCCCAGTGACTACGCAAGCTTCACATATATTGATGGTCGTCCTCAGTTGCATGGAAACCTTGCTGCTTTTATTAATAGCTCTATCGAGAATCCTGAAGCTACCAATTGTGAATTTGTCGAGGCAAACAAAGACCAAGAAGATTTTTTAGGTAAAATTGATTGGGAGATATATCATGGTTTATGCTATAAAAACTTTGTGTATTGGTGATGAATTGTTCATTGAATATGAATACGGTAGACCAATACCGGAGGTCCTTTGATGATGTACTCAAATTACTCATATAATTTTCGTCGGAATGCACCCTTCTTCTTCTTCTTCTTCGAATTCTTCTTCTTCTTTTTCGAATTCTTCGAATTCTTCTTCTCTTGGAATGAGATTGCACATATTGAAGATAAATGTGTATTATATCTTCAATATATGCTTTGATTATGACATAAAATTTTATATTTTGTTCGTTATTAAATGCTTAAAATTTAACAAACACGAGCTCTCAATGCATGTATCAATCACGTATATATTTCGTTTAATCTGACGTGCAGGGTAGGCAAGTGGATATGAGACCACATCCAAGCGTACTGAATTGGCGATATCAACAGTCATTGCGGATAGCAGAATTAGAATACATTGAGCAGTATGGTACAAACATGGGCACAACGCATAATGAAGAGTACAATGATGAAGATGAACAGGAATATGATGATGAAGATGACGACAATGCCCCTGTGGACGACTTCATGGAAGTTGAGGAACCCATAGCCGACATGTTAGATGCATTTGGCCCAATCTTCGACAATGACCTAGATGACGATATAAACACTCCTAACGATGGTCATGAAGATCACGTTTTATTGGAGGAGGCGCATAAAGCATTATATCCAGGTGCAAGCATATCTAGATTGACGACATCTTTATTGATATTAAACCTTCAAGCCAAATTCAAATGGAGCAATGCCAGTGTTACGGCTTTGTTAGAGTAAGTACAATTGCAATCACTTGACTTATTGAATTTGTAGTTGAATGTATACGTAAAGGTCTGTTTTATACAGGTTATTGCAAGAGAAAATACTCCCACAAGGGAACACTATGCCCAAAAGTCGCAATGAAATAAAAAATATATTGGCAGCTACTGGTTTAGGCTACCATAAGATTCACGCTTGTCCAAATGATTGCATGGTATATTATCCGAATGACATCTACAAGAACACAGAAACATGCCCTAAATGTGGTGCCTCTAGGTACAACGCAGATGCCAAGGGAAAGACCGTCCGATGAAGGTGGTTCGCTACTTTCCATTGATCCCTCGTGATAAGGCTATTGTTTCGATGTGAATCTCTAGCTTCAGCTCATGGGTTGGTGTGCGCTAATGCGCCGAGTGACAATGTACTCCGCGTGGTTAGTGACCGCAAGCAATGGAAGCATATTGATGAAACATGGCGAATTTGGAAGAGAGCCACGAAATCTCGTGATTAGGATTGGCAAGCGGATGGTGTTAATCCTTATGGACGTCAATCGGCCGCGTGGTCAACTTGGCCAGTAGTGTTGATCAACTATAATTTACCACCGTGGTTACTCATGAAGACTAGCCATTTAATGGTAGTACTATTAGTTCCAGGACCGAAGAAGCCGGAAAGTCTAGATCCGTGATCGAAAATAGTTATTGATGAGTTTTTGACATTGTGGAGTGAATACGATGTCTCAAGAGAACCGTCTTTGAGCGAAGATTTACCTTGAGAGCAATCTTAATGTGGACAACGAAAGCGATTGGCCTGGTTTGTATGAACTCACGGACTCCAAGTGCGGATATGCGGCATGTCACTTGTGTGGGTTTGAGCAGTTGAACTCTCGCCCGGTCAACGGCATTGCACAAAAAATGTCTATGCAAACTTCAAGAGATATATCGCCAATGGAAAATCGACTTTCGATCACGTAGGTCCAAAGAAAAACATTTAATCTTTGAAGAGCCTCCCAAAAGGTTGACAATGAGAGATTGGGGTAACATGTGGGATGCATTTGAAGGAAATAAGGTTAAGGGAATGAAGTGGAAAGCATCCTTCTTCCTTCTACCCTATTGGACAGAATTGAAGATCCATCATCTTCTTGATCCCATGCACATCTTTAAAAACGTTTCGGCGTCTATTTGGAGGCATGTCACCGGACGTAAGGACACAGATGCAGCACGAGAAGATCTACAAGAAGCTGGATCAAAATCTAAAGCATGGTTAAATGTCGAAGAAGGAATAAGGCCACAAGTGGATTGGATCGTGCCTAGAAAATGTATGAAACCCGTTCGAGAAGCGATCAAGGCAATAAAGACTCCGACAGGATATATGCATTCGTTGCGTAATTGTTTCTCTAACGAAGGGGAGTTAACTGGGTTGAAATCTCATGATTGGCATAAGATGTTGCAGTTTGTTATGCCTATTGTTCTGAGGGGTCGTCTCGCCGACGGTCCACTACGTGCAATATGTCTCCTATCAGAGTTTTCGAGGTTGATGCAGTTTAGAAAAACACTCGATGCTGAACTCTCACTTAACTTTTTTCTTTCTTAAATGATATTTAGATGGATTACAAGGAAGGAGATACCGACAAATGAAATTGCGGACATGCGAACTAAGGTCGTTGAGGCATGTTGTATGCTAGAGAAAGAATTCCCAACAAGTTTTCTGGACATACAAACTCACTTACTAGTGCATTTAGTGGACGAAGTAGAGCTTGCAGGCACAACAAATCCTAGATGGATGTTTTTTATAGAACGCTTTCTGAAGGTCCTCAAGGACTTCGTACGTCAGAAGGCAAGGCCAGAGGGTTGCATGGCCGAGGGTTGGTTAGCACGAGTCATTATTCTATGTCACCGAAGTTCTTGGCGATCTACACCCCAATGCTCCACGATTATGGACCGATGAAGACACTCCAACTATAATTGGAGAAGTTCAGAAGGAAGACCACGTAAGAAATTGTTTACACTAGAAGAACAGGCAAAAGTCAATAAGTTTCTCATCTACAACTCCACTCCCATGGAGAAATGGATAAAAAAAAACGAGGAAGAAAAAAAATAAAGAGATGAGAGGAGAAGACGCTATCGACAAAAGAATCGCAAACAACCACTTCCGGATCATCTAGGGGTCCCGCCAAGTGAGATAAACAATAAATGGCTGCTCAAACAACTAGAGATGGCAAGGCAACAGCGTGGCGAACATGTTTCTAGCGAAGAATTTGCATATGCTAAAGGCGTGTCACTATTTGTAAGTGCAACTTAATAGCATATAATTCCACGAAGTTTCGTTTCGTTTATTTTGAACATTTGTTCCTTTACTTTGTAGTATAATTCATATGCATCAATGTGGTCTTAAGGTGCTCACTTTCGGCGACAAAGTGTGGATCATGGCAAACGACTTATGATTGTGGTATATCAGCAAAGTTTAGTACAGTTTGCCGTGGTAGTAGTGGACCCAAACCCAATCGAGGCAATGTTGGAATGGATTGGTACTATAAAGACTATCATGGAGGTTGATGTCGGTAGTGCATTCAAAACAATGTTGTTTGATGCGAATGGTTTGATCTTATGTGTATTGGTGCTCATGCCACGATACGCATAAAGATCCGAGTGGCCTGTATTCACTAGATTCAACTCGCCGGTATCGTGGTCAAGACACACTTTCGTGAGGGTTGAGCAATGTGAACAAGTATGTTTACTTGGATGCAATAAAATTTATATATGTCATTAACAAAGGAACTAATGTAATAGAGGTTTTGTAGGTCACCTTCGTTCGGATCCTTTGCAAGATCGGTGGTGGTTAGTAGTTCCATGTAAGGCTCGGCAAGCCCCGCATATTTGAAGGTGAAGAAGAGATGGCGGTCGAATAGGGAGGAGGTTGGGGGCTAGACTATTGTCATGATAGAAGACTACCATCGATTGAACCTTCATTACTTTATTATGATTATATTTTCTTCCCACATATGAATAAGAAAATACTTTGGCATGCGAATTTGTGTATACTACAAACCATATTAGGCAACATTAGTATTGCAACTTGAAGTTATCATAGACATTTATGCCAAGTTAATTGGCAGCCTAGTATAGACCTATGGCTTGCAAGCGCCGTCGGGTCGGGGGTAGTCCTACATACAGTTGAGTACACGCTTTATGTTTAATTAATCATAAAATGTGAAGATTCCCTTCAAAATGCAAGATTCATATACAAAAATCATATAATGTATTCCTTCAAAATACAAAATTCATATAAAAACCCATACACAATTCAAATACACAAAACAAAGTGGATGCCAGTGCACATCTAGCGGTATATATCAGCATCGGTGTGATCCACTTTCGCGAGCTCGAAGGTGCTCGACGGTGATTTCCTCCACCCGTCGAGAACAAGCCTCCCGGCATGGAATCCAAGCCCTCCGGCGTGGTGTCCATTTCCCAAAGGAATTCGTAATACGAGCACTTCGCATGCCCTGGTTGGTGCGCAGTGCAACTTTTGAAAGTAGGGCTTCAGCAAATGTTTCCCTTCCCAAAGGACCCTATCCTCTAGCATACGGGCCAAGCACAACGAGCTCACCATGCATTTCTTCAGGCATTCGAGCCTGTATTGAGGGAAGGTCCCGGCCTCCCAGTAATGCAAGCGAGGTCTTTCTTGCCCCCTATCACGCAGCTTTGTCATGGCTTGCTTGAACTCTGGCCTTTCTTGGGTTAGGTTCGTCTCTAGCCACTTTCGAGGTGGAGGCGATTCGAGGTGCTCAGCGGCCGCTGCCGCGGCCTGCAGTGCGGCATCAAGCGGGCATGCATCGGGAGAAGCGGCCATGGCGGTCACGGTGAGGAGCTCTGACGAAGGAGGAGGAGGAGGAAGCTGGAGAGCGGAGGAGCAGAGGACGGAGGACGGAGGACGGAGGGCGGCGGATAAGCTGGAGGACTAATAGAGCAATATATATGGCATTTCAGCATACGAAAACAAAACAAATTTCGTACGACGTCGCAATAACCGAGAACGTCGTTATAGACGTCGTTAAACGACGTCTATACATCTTAAAACGACGTCTCTGTTCCTTTAAATGTCATCGACCGGCTTTCATTTTTTCCATTTCTTTTATGATTTGAGTATTGCGCTACTCGCTTTGAACGATCCTCGGATCCTAGTTTTTCATTGCAGTTATTGTGAGAGTTTTTTCTTTATTGCTTTTGGGATACATGGCCATGGAAGGTATGCTTCGACGCTTGAACCAGATTCAGGAGGAGATGAGGATTCAAGAGCAGAGAGATATGGAACTGTCTTCACAAATAAGGCTACACACTCAGTAGTTTATACACTTTATTGTATTTTTCTATTTTTCTAATCTATAGCTTGGTGTAGGAGCCGCCGAGGGGCATGAGAAGGAAGGGAATCCTCCGTGAACCCCCCTCCCACTTTCGAAGATGAGGACTATGAAACAACGATCCATCGGATGAAGGTGTTAAAGAAGTATGTGATTGGTGAGAAGGCCTTCGACCAAATTGCTAGGAACCGGTGATTGGCTGCCTAGCATGATGAGGATGCTTCTTGAAAAGATGGTCGGGATTTGGAAGCACCACGGGAAAAACAACATTAACATGATACTAAGCGTCGACATGGTGACGCCCGGACATACTTGACATGGAGCTATGGTTCAAAGGGGATGGACAAGTGGAGGACTTCACGATGGAAACCATAAACCAAGCTCATGAGGAGTATTTGAATTGTTCAAGTGATCTTTTGTTCAATAAACCTATGTTTTGTACATTGTTATATTTTCTCTTGGGTACAATCTAGCATTGATACATGCATGAACATGATCGAAGGATTCTTGAAGATATTTTGCATTCTTCTGTTGGATCCGCCTTCTTGATTCGATTTGCCATTTGAACTGAGGTTTTTTGCGACATTTCGACTTGGATTTGGTAGAACTAGCTTCCGAGATTATTTGTGGTTTGGACTCTCCACGTAGCTCTTACAAATGGGACACTTCCATGTTCTAAATCTTTCAAATGCACATTCTTAGAAGTTTGTGATGGGCCGATCGGCTTGGATTTTTCTCAAACCCGACCGGGATAGAAGCGGCCACTAAATTTATGTTTCTTTGTGGCTTGAAGTCAACCGCATCTTCCAAATCTTCCAAATCAGCTCGGTTGCCTACAGAGCGGGCTGCCCCGACGGTTCTAATGCTAACCCTTTGACCTAGACCTTCTCAGAAAATTCGAAAATTGGGCCGTGTCTTTGGAGATGAATTAGGGATCCAGTGGCAAAAAATCAGAATTTATTTTCGTGCAATGCATTAATTACGAATTTATGAGTGTGTTGTCCTTGCAAAAGCCCCAGACTTCTAATTGCCACATCGGAGGAGGACAGGTTCAAACTCCGTTCGTCGTTCCCCTTGCTATGCGTTCTCGGCCCGGCTTCACCCCCGCGTTCCAAGCGCAATAGACCGGGGACTCGGCCCCAAAGCGTAAACCCTTCTAGAGCACGGCAACCCACGGGGTTTACGTTTGAGGCCCTCTCCTTGTCGATTCGGTAGGGACCTTGTGGCGTGTCTTGAAGTGGAGTTGGGGTGTTGGCCTTGAGAAAGCGGACCCTAAAATCCCTCGGGAGGCTGCTTGTCCCAAATTTCCTCTCCCCAAGGCCCTGGGGGAAGGGCGGGCAACCTCCCTCTCCGGAAACCACGATTTGGCTCTCGCCAATGGACCTGAAACGTTGACATTGCCACGGGGACCAAGTTACGTGGCGTAAGACCAGGGACTTCGGCCCCAAAGCGTAAACCCTTCTAGAGCACGGCAACCCACGGGGTTTACGTTTGGAGGCCCTCTCCTTGTCGGTCGGTAGGGACTTTGCGCCATGTCTTGAAGTGGAGTTGGGGTGTTGGCCTTGAGGGCAGCGGACACTAAAATCCCTCAGGAAGCTGCTTGCCCTGAATTTCCTCTCCCCAAGGCCACGGGGAAGGGCGGGCAACCTCCCCTCACCGACCCCTTGATTTGGCTCGCCAATGGACTCGAAGCAGCCGACATTGCCACAGGGACCAAGTTCCGGTGGCGAAGACCGGGACTCGGCCCCAAAGCGCAAACCCTTCTAGAGCACGGCAACCCACGGGGTTTACGTTTGGAGGCCCTCTCCTTGTCGATTCAGCCGGGACCTTGCGCCGTGTCTTGAAGTGGAGTGGGGGTGTTGGCCTTGAGAGGCCTTGGACCCTAAAATCCCCGAAGGCTGCTTGCCCCAAATTTCCTCTCCCAAGGCCTTGGGGACGGACTGGCGACCTCCCCTCTCAGGAATCGCGATCTGGCTCGCCAATGGACTCGGAAACGTCGACATTGCCCACGGGGACCAAGTTCCGTGGCCGAAGACCACCCGAACTCCAAGAAGCGCCAAAGCGGCTCGCTTCCATCACACTCGTAGTCAATTGGCCTAGGATGTGGATCACGGGATCTTGTCGTGGAGGCGTGAGTGTTTCCTTCTTTTCCAAAACCCGGCCAGGTGTAACTTCGCTCCCTAGGGTAATTTCGCCATTCTCGGACGATTTGGCGGGGTCGATTTGCCATTCGAGCCTCCCGGTGCGACGACAAAAGCAGTCGCGGTTTCTACAAGGCCTACATCGGGGCGCCCAGCGGTTTGACAAGTTCTCGGGACCGATCTGGAATCTTTTGGCCCTTTCGAAGAGGGGCCCCTGAACGGAGGATCCAACGGTCGGATAGGGGAACCGGGCTCCGGGAGGGTGGTCATTAGCGTGCAGCCCCGGGGGGAGCGCTGCCAGGAAGGGCTGCCTCGGGAACTTTTTTGGATCCCGCCTCCTGGGGTCCGGACTCTCCCCTCTTGTGAGGGATCCCTGCAAGGTCCTGGCCTCGTTTGACTTGGGGAAGGGTGCCAGCTCGGTTGCCCAGCGGGCTGCCCCGACCGTTCTAATGCTAACCCTTTGACCTAGACCTTCTCCGAAAATTCCGAAAATTGGCCCGTGTGCTGGAGATGAATTAGGGATCCAGCTGGCAAAAAATCGGAATTTATTTTCGTGCAATGCATTAATTACGAATTTACGAATGTCTTGCCACTGCAAAAGCGCCCCCCGACTTCTACTTGCCACATCGGGAGGAGGACAGGCCCAAACTCCGCTCCGTCAGTTCCCCTTGCTCCGTATTCTCGGCTGCTGCTTCTCGGCCAGGTCCCAAGTGCAACAGACTAGGACTCGGCCCCCAAAACGCAAACCCTTCTAGAGCCTAGCAACCCACAGGGTTTACGTTTCGGAGGCCCTCTCCTTGTCAGATTCGGCCGGGACCTTGCGCCGTGTCTTGAAGTGGAGTTGGGGTGTTGACGCTAGAGCGTGGACCCTAAAATCCCTTCGGAAGCTGCTTGCCCCAAATTTCCTCTCCCCAAGGCCCTGGGGACGGACGGGCGACCTCCCCTCTCCGGAATCGCGATCTGGCTCTGCCAATGGACTCAGAACGTCGACATTGCCCTGGGGACCAAGTTCCGTGGCCAGAAGACCACCCGAACTCCAAGAAGCGCCAAAGCAGCTCACTTCCATCACACTCGTAGTCAATTGGCCTAGGATGTGGATGCGGGATCTTGTCGTGGGCGTGAGTGTTTCCTTCTTCGCCAAAACCGACCAGGTGTAACTTGCTCCCTAGGGTAATTTCGCCATTCGGGACGATTTGGCGGGGGTCGATTTGCCATTAGGAGCCTCCCGGTGCTGAGCGACAAAGCGGTGCGGTTTCTACAAAGGCCCGACATCGGGGCGCCCAGCGGTTTGACAAGTTCTCGGACCGATCTGGAATCTTTTGGGCCTTCGAAGAGGGGCCCGAGCGGAGGATCAACGGTGGGATAGGGAACGGGCCGGGAGGGTGGTCATTAAGCGTGCGGCCCGGGGGCTGGCTGCCGGGAAGGGGCTGCCTCGGGAACTTTTTGGATCCCGCCTCCTTGGGAGTGGGACTCTCCCCTCTTGTGAGGGATCCATGCAAGGTCCTGGCCTCGTTTGACTTGGGAAGGGTGCTTCGGTTGCCGCAGCGGGCTGCCCGGACCGTTCTAATGCTAACCCTTTGACCTAGACCTTCTCAGAGAATTCGAAAAATTGGCCCGTGTCTTTGGAGATGAATTAGGGATCCAGTGGCAAAAATCGAATTTATTTTCGTGCAATGCATTAATTACGAATTTTCTTTAATGTCTTGCCCTTTGCAAAAGCGCCCCAGACTTCTACTTGCCACATCGGGAGGAGGACAGGCCCAAACTCCGCTCCGTCCGGTTCCCCTTGCTCCGTATTCTGGCTGCCGCTTCTCGCCCGAGTTCCAAGTGCAACAGACCGGGACTCGCCCCCAAAGCGCAAACCCTTCTAGAGCACGGCAACCCACGGGGTTTACGTTTGGGAGGCCCTCTCCTTGTCGGTCGGTAGGGACCTTGCGCCGTGTCTTGAAGTGGAGTTGGGGTGTTGGTTGACGCCAGAGCGGACCCTAAAATCCCTCCGGGAAGCTGCTTGCCCCAAATTTCCTCTCCCAAGGCCCTGGGGGCGGACCAGGCGACCTCCCTCTCAGGAATCGCGATCTGGCTCGCCAATGGACTCGGAAGCGTCGACATTGCCACAGGGACCAAGTTCCGTGGCGGAAGACCACCCGAACTCAAGAGCGCCAAAGCGGCTCACTTCCATCACACTCGTAGTCAATTGGCCTAGGATGTGGATGCGAGAAATCTTGTCGTGGAGGGCGGGAGTGTTTCCTTCTTTTCGCAAAACCCGTAGTGTAACTTGCTCCCTAGGGTAATTTAGCCATTAGGACAATTTGGTAGGGTCGATTTGCCATTCGGAGCCTCCCCGGTGCGACGACAAAAGCAGTGTGGTTTCTACAAAGGGCGACATCGGGGGCCAGCGGTTTGACAAGTTCTCGGACGATCCGGAATCTTTTGGGCCTTCCCGAAGAGGGGCCCCTGAACGGAGGATCCAACGGTCGGATAGGGGAACCGGCTCCGGGAGGGTGGTCATTAGCATGCAGCCCCGGGGGGAGCGCTGCCAGGAAGGGCTGCCTCGGAAACGTTTTTGGATCCCGCCTCCTGGGGTCCGGACTCTCCCCTCTTGTGAGGGATCCCTGCAAGCTCCTGGCCTCGTTTGACTTGGGGAAGGGTGCCAGCTCGGTTGCCCTGCAACGGGCTGCCCCGACCGTTCTAATGCTAACCCTTTGACTTAGACCTTCTCCGAAAATTCCGAAAATTGGCCCGTGTGCTGGAGATGAATTAGGGATCCAGCTGGCAAAAAATCGGAATTTATTTTCGTGCAATGCATTAATTACGAATTTACGAATGTCTTGCCACTGCAAAAGCGCCCCCCGACTTCTACTTGCCACATCGGGAGGAGGACAGGCCCAAACTCTGCTCCGTCAGTTCCCCTTGCTCCGTATTCTCGGCTGCTGCTTCTAGGCCAGGTCCCAAGTGCAACAGACCAGGACTCGGCCCCCAAAACGCAAACCCTTCTAGAGCCTGGCAACCCACAGGGTTTACGTTTCGGAGGCCCTCTCCTTGTCAGATTCAGCCGGGACCTTGCGCCGTGCCTTGAAGTGGAGTTGGGGTGTTGGCCTTGAGGCCTTGGACCCTAAAATCCCTCCGGAAGGCTTGCTTGCCCCGAATTTCCTCTCCCCAAGGCCACGGGGATGGGCCAGGCGACCTCCCCTCTCCGGAATCGCGATCTGGCTCTGCCAATGGACTCAGAACGTCGACATTGCCCTGGGGACCAAGTTCCGTGGCCAGAAGACCACCCGAACTCCAAGAAGCGCCAAAGCAGCTCACTTCCATCACACTCGTAGTCAATTGGCCTAGGATGTGGATGCGGGATACTGTCGTGGAGGGCGTGAGTGTTTCTTTCTTTCGCAAAACCGACCGTGTAACTTGCTCCCTAGGGTAATTTTGCCATTCCGGATGATTTGGCAGGGTCGATTTGCCATTCCGGAGCCTCCCCGGTGCCCGAACGACAAAACAGTGCGGTTTCTACAAGGCCGACATCAGGACGCCCCGCGGTTTGACAAGTTCTCCCGGACCGATCTGGAATCTTTTGGGCCTTCCCGAAGAGGGGCTTGGTAGCCTTACTGACAGCCCTAAACCTGCAAAGGCCTTTAAGAGGCGAAGTTGGTCGTTCGGGTTTAGCTCGCCACCACCGCCACCTCCACCATTGTGCGGATTTGGTATGGATTTTTTTCTAGGATAAAATGTAAGTTAACCATTTATTTTTAACGTTCTAATGTTTTTAAATGTAGCGTGTAAATACGGTTGCGTCCTTCTTTTCCTATGCATAATGTTCGTCGTCGTGGTTATGGGCGGATCTTCTTCTCACCACCGCCGAAGAGACGGAAAAGGACCTCGCCTCGGCGAGGAAGAAGACGGCGGGGAACTTCCGAGATATCAACGAGGCGATAACCCGAAGATAGGTGGAATGCCTTGCAATTAGGGATGTCGCCCTTGAGAAATGGAGATTGCGCCCGGTACGTTGAACAAAGTAGGCGGAGGTCTGGCGCCCATGACCCCCACGTCATAGCTCATACACTCCTTCGAATTCAATCTTCAGAGCACGAGGAGTATGAACCCGCACGAAAGAGCACCGACCGTCGTTCACGTCGGAGTGGACGCAATTCCTCTTCAAGCTCTGTTAAAGATCGTGCACCACCTGCACCACCTCCACGTCGGCATGTCTTTGAATATGAGTGAGTTCATCTTGAATTATGCCATTTTTTGTTCACTAACACATATTCATATGTTAGTCGTATGTTGAGTGTAGTAACAAGAAGTTGCCGCCACAACAACATCGCAGATGGCTTAACGATTTTTGGAAGATGGCTAACAGTGTCACAAATAGCATTTGCCAAAACGTCCACAAGGGTGAATGGAACTCGGGAGCCTATGATGAGGAAAAAGAGAGGATCAAGGCGATTTTAGAAGCAGAATATCCCGAGCTCAAGTCAGGAGAGATCTCATGGAGGGAGGTTTGTTCAAAACAGGGTAAACATGTTAAAGCCACCAGGTATTAGGCTTTTTCGTTCTTCATTATAACCTCATTGTACTCATATTTTATTTATATTTTGCAGAGCTAATCAGAAGAAGTAGCTGAAAGCTCTTGCCAAAGCTACAGGAGTCCCGATAGAGGAAGTGGCACAGCCTATCTGGTTGACTCATGAGGCATTTCAAGTACATCATCTCTCCCATGAGTCGTATAATTAGATGACGCCATATGGACTAAGTCCTTGTATTGCATTGTAGTCGGGAGAGTCGTATAATTAGATGACGCCATGTGGACTAAGTCCTTGTATTGCATTGTAGTGTTTGAAGGCCAACATATTATCAAAGAAAGGGGAAGCTAGAACAAAGCGTATTTGGACGAGTGCAGGTAATGACGAAGCAAGTGGCAGCTATAGTGCCAATAAGACTGGGTCTGGCGGTTATGGCTTTCTGGATAAGCTATTTGTAAGTATAAATTTGGTTTATAATGTAGGTTCTCGAGTTGAACACTAACATTAGTTTTGGTGCTCATTCTCAATAGAAGTCATTTCTTTGGTCGCCTACCGCTAAAGATGAACGCGAAAGGGCCTTCAAAAAAGGCAGTCATGCGGCCATCCATTACGCCGCTTGGCGTGAACGGGGGGAAGTGTGTATCATTCATTAGATAATTATTTGTGACTACAATGAACTAATTGTTGCGATACAATATAATGCAGGTAAATAAAGACGAAGGCGCCAATGAAGAAGAAGAAGAAGAAGAGAGCAACAACTAAAGACTCAATATATTTTGTAATGTGCAAATTACATTGTGAAATATATTAATCGAATTCAATCTAAATTTTTATGCTTTGTTCTTATTATTTGTTTTTTTTTTTTTGTTATGTTAATTTTATGCTTTCGATTCTATTTTTTATTCTTAGATTTATTAAACATTTAATTACATATTAAATAATAATGCTTATCTACCATACTGAATACTAATATAATTTAATCAATATTTGTTTCTATTTTTCGAATTTTTAAATTTTTATTCTCGATTTATTTTGTTCATATTTAATATTTATTAATATTATTAATATTATTGTTAATATTAATATTATTTAATATTAATAAATATTACTAAATATTTATTTATATTAAATATTTGTTAATATTGAATATGAATATTAACTGTCCGTTAAATAATATTGAATAATATTAAATAAATATTTTTTTTTTCAAAATTCCTTGATCGTCGTTTAACGACGTTGTTGGCGTGGCTGCCACGTGTATCGCCACCTCATCATTCGTCTCGACGCCAAGCGCTATTTCGTCGACAAGAACGTCGTTAAACGGCGTGGTGGCGTGGCGATATGTCGACAACGTCGTTGAACGACGTTTAAACGCGTGGCCGACACGCCCGGCGCTTACGCTACGGGCAACGCCCCCGGGTTGGACGCCAGACACGCGACATGGTGGCGATGTACTTGTCGCCGCTTAACGGCGTTGCGACTCATCGACCACGCCCGGTACCGCCCGGCCGGGCGCGGTCCGTAGCTGTAGCGTGCAGTGGGGGCCAAGCGTGTCGCGAACGGCGTTGAACGACGTTAGGTCGTCGCTTTAAGACGCCGCGGTTGCGACGCGTATAGCGACGCATAAAGGTCGTTCATCGACGCTCAGACGTCGAAATAGACGTCGTTTATCGACCTATTGACGGCGATGATCGACGTCTAAACGACGTCTGGATGTTGTAATAGACGTCGTAACAGGGCTTTAATTTTGTAGTGTCTCCGCCCCCGGGAGGATGGGGGCTTGGCCATTCTGGATTTGGCGCTGCATAGTAAGGTGTTGGTCTCCAAGTTTGTTTGGAGCACTCTGCAGGATGGAGCATCTTCTCCTGGTGCGGCATTGTTGTTGCAGTCTCTTCGCCATTGTGTGGCGTTTGGGAAGCCGTCTGTGCATGTGGAGTTGCCCTGGGCACTGTTGTATGGTCTCCGGCCTTTCCCACATGCATCCCCTTTTCTCACGGGGGTGTTGCGGGCTTGGGATCATGTGTGTGTGCTCTTCTAGCTAGATTATACCTCAGTTTATCACCACTCTTCTCCTTTCTTGTGGGTTCCTCTACCCCCTGCACACTTGCCCTTGGCTGCCACTGTGCATGCTCGGACGCAGGCCCGTTGGAGGCGAGCTGCTGTGCTCACCTTGGAGGATTGGTATTGGGGTGGTCAACTAGCTTCGTGGGAGTTCTTTCGAGCTCACTTTCGCCTGAGGGGCAGTGACCGGGCTATCTGGGAACAAGTGGCGGGGAGTATTCCGCTACACATACCTATAGTCTCTCAGGATGATGTGGTGGTGCAGGTTTGAAAGGTTCATCCGGATGTTGTGTCTTCTTGTTTTGTGCAATCTTATTACCGGGTCCTTGCTATTCATGACACTCTGCCCCCTTCAGGTAAGTGATCTCTGCAGCTTTCGGGTTCTCGATGGCGTTCGGTTTGGACGTGGACATGGTGCTCACTTCCCCCACTGAAGGTTAGGATGCTTCTGTGGCAGGTGGTGCACCGATGTATCAGGGTGAGTCAGTTTAGGCCGGGTGTGAGCCCTCTCTGCCCTTGTTGTGGCCTCCATCGTGAGACTGTGGAGCATTGTTTGGTTTTATGCCCTCACTTGCAAGCTGCCTGGGATTGGGTCAGGGCTTTGTTTCAGGTGAGATTGACTAGCCAGGAGTTGCTGCTTCATGTGTATCCTGGTGCTTGGCCGCTCTTGCGGCAGCAAGCCTTGCATCTATGCATGGCTTGGTTGGTGTGGCTGATTTGGAAGCGGCGGCGGTTGTGGATCTTTCAGGGGATTCAGCAGCCTGCAGCCTCTCTGATTCCTCGACTCAGGTACAAGCTATTTCAAAGCTTTCTGGTATTCCCGGGATTAGTAGAGCGGAAGTTTGCCATTTGGCGGGACTTCTTGGGTGTTGTAGATGGTGATGGTCGGTTTGTACAGCAGTAGAGTTGCAGTTTTTCTGTGAGTTTGTTGTGGAGTGTCGAGGTATCGCTGTCTCTTTGGGGCAGTTCTCCTTCCTCCTCACTTGCTTTGTAACATTACCATTCTTTTAATATATTGATGACACAGTTCTTAAAAAAAATAAAAAAATAAAAAAAATAGGGGGTTCCAGGGGGATTTCATATCGATGTAAAAATGATAATTCCTCAAAACCATAGACCATATCCCTAAAATAAAAATAATTGAATGGGTCGTTATAAAAAGAACATAGATTTAAAATAAAAAATAATCATGTTAGCTCACTGGTTCTATTGGTCAAAGCATTCGTACGAGGACATTGAGTTATTTTGGTAGAGGTTCGAGCCCTCGTATTATATCCTAAAATATTAGGCGAAGCCATGTAGATGTTCAAGTCCCCGTATTTCATATTCCAAAACCTTAATTAAACTCGTATTTTATAATTGACTATAATCGAAACAAGAGATGTCCAGAGGCTCTAACATACAGTCTGGGTCGTAGGATCGACAGATCCTACGATCCAGGTTGTCCCGGGTGTACCTCGTTTAGAATATGTAGCACAATAACAAGACAAGGAAATTTACACTACCTTGCACTATCAAGATGGATTTTATATATGTTGTCACAATCTACAGAAGGCAGAACGGATTGTGCTAGCTAGAACTCCCAGAGTTCCCCTCGACCATGAGTTCCCAGAACTCCCCATGCACAACCGTTACTGATCCCCAGGATCAGTCTGAAGCCCAGCTTCAGAAGTTCTATCACAGGAACTCAATACTGCAGTAGCAGTATTGCTCAAAGAAGAGTCAAGAATGCTCCAAGAACAGAACAACTCCACAAGCAAACGCCAAATTATGGACTAACTCGAAACAACCTGATTGATCCTCGAAATGGGTTAGAATACTCAGAAACTGAAGATCAAGCAGTAACAAAAAGCAAGGTACTCCAGTTGCTTAGCTCCAGCATCAAAACTCTGATCTCGAAAAACGTCTCCAATTCCTTATATAGGGCTACTAGGGCTAAGATTAGCCCAAATAAAGGTTGTGGAAGTTTATTTTAGCTCAAACCGAGCTTTCCTTGGTGAGATCCGACCTTTTCCAACAGATCCGGCCGCCTGCTATCAGTCCACGATGCCTCAGCTTCAATTTTGCCTTTTAACCACCTCATCCAATGAGGTGATGCCACATCAGCCCCATAAGGCAATGGTTAAGTGGTTTTTTAAGAGGCCCTTTATAATTTATTTAAGTGCCTACTTAGCATACGAAACAAATGCCATTTGAAAAAACCCATACGTCGCCCCTAGGCGGTCTTTGGAATATTCCGAGGCCAATTCGTGGCACTTTTATGGCAAACTCCCAGTCCCCAAGGCCTGCAAGTGCAACTTGCCCTTGGACTGTAACAATTTTCTCCCCTCCTTGTTAGAGCCTGAACTCTAACCTTGCAAGAAGGACGAAAAACCCAACAATTCAAGCTCAATCTATCAAATCAAAGCAATGCACAACACAAAGAATCATCATCTCCATAGCTAGATCAAGCAAAATACTCTCCCACAATAGACCGTCATCTCCATTCTTCTCTCTCTGCTCAGATAATACAATGGTGATAATGCAAATATTTTGTACGCGTGCATGTGCGTATATCCCTCCATATACGGTATATAATCTCCTATACCACCTCAATAGTGGTGAGTGTGGTGAGTGGTGAGTGGTGATGAGTGTGGCGAGTGGTGACGAGTGTGGCGAGTGGTGAGTGGTGACGAGTGTGGTGAGTGGTGATCACCCCAACAGTGGCGACCACAGTGGGAAAATGTGTCACTCCGTGGCGGAGAACCCACAACAAAACATACTAATATGGTCCTTGGGACATGTCCCCAAATGACACATTTACATGTATTTTAGAAAGAAAATTACCCTCCTCAAATCCAAATGACTGGTACAAAACAAATTGCTCCAAAATGACAGTGACGAAACAGAGCCTTTGTAACTGTGGCAAACTTTGAAAGCTGATATCTTGAGTTCCAGAACTCCGTTTGACCTGCTCCATAGCTCGTTGGATTCATATCGCCGAAATGCATCTTTTGATGTAGAATAGATGAAGTATTACTGAACTGTCACCATCTGTTTTTACAGAAAAACGACCTGCTGTAACTCAAAAATTCTCCACAAATTCTCTGTAATTGGAGCTCTGCCAAGTCTGAATCCCTTAGAATAGCACTTCTCTTTCAAAATAAGGCCTGAGATCCTTGCCATTTCTGGGATTAGGCAACAACTCCCCTTCTGGAGTCATCAAGTAGAAAGCCCCACCTGGTACCTCTTTATCAATCAGAAATGGGCCTTCCCATGGGCTTTGAAATTTAGATAGATGCTGCTTAGTGGTCTTGCACAACACCAACTGCCCTTCCTCTTGTCTTTGATAAGCTTTACTTTCTGTTTATGCCTCATATTGAAGTCTGCTGCTTCTTGTCTCATCTCTTGCAATTGCAACAAATCATCCATCCTATTATGCACTTGATTTGGAGTTGGAACTCCTCCTAAATTCTCATAAAAAGGTAGCTCCACAAATGAACACAAAGGAATGTCCAAATGAATAGGCATCACAGCTTGCACTCCATAAACCAATTCAAATGGTGTAAATCCTGTAGCCAACTTATAAGTACACCTGAAACTCCATAAGGCACCTGTCAAGGCTTCATGCCAATTTCTTTGATTATCCTTCACTGTTTTAGCCAAGATAGCTTTCAAAATTTTGTTAGTAGACTCAGCTTGCCCATTGCCCTGTGGATAATAAGCAGAAGCTTGTACATGTTGAACACCAATCTTTTCTAACTGAGCTACTACTTTTCCCATGAAATGAGTTCCTCGGTCAGACAAAAGAATGGTTGGAACACCAAACCGAGAAATCAAATTGTGATAAAGAAAGCTTACTGTGGTATTTTCTGTAGCATGCTTTGCTGGAATTGCTTCTACCCACTTCGTAAACATACATGTGTCTGCCAAGATATACTTATGACCTTTGGAAGATGGAGGATTGATAGGCCCAATGTAATCCAATCCCCACATATGAAACGGACCAACGCTCAAAATAGGATGGAATGGCATATTATTGTGGCCTGTCAATTGTTTATGCCTTTGACACTTCTCACATTTGCTAACAAAGTCTCTAGTATCCTTGTAAAGTGTTGGCCAATAATATCTCCAATAAAGGATCTTCCTAGCTGTTGTTCTGGCTGCAAAATGCCCCTGACAATCATGTGCTTGCTGCAACAAATCATGAGTTTGCTGACCAGCAACACACCTTAATAAGAGACCTTCCATAGTCCTCTTATAAAGAATAGCCTCATGCACCACATAATCAGCTGATTGTACTCTAAGAGCATGCTTTTGTTGCTTTGAAAATGATGAAGGATAAGTCTGATCTTGTAAATACCTGTATATATTGGCATACCAAAGATCCACGGTCTCAATGAACGCCTATAATACTCCATTATCCTGAAATGCTACTTGCTGGTCTGTTTCCTCTTCTATTTCAGCACCACTACTCAAATAGGAACTTGGATTATGAGCTCCTTGAGCCATCTTAACATACTTCAATTCAAATTCTTGTATGATAAGAGCCCATCTTGTAAACTTAGGATCTTGGACAGTCTTATTATAAATGCATGGCAATGGGTTCACATCCATATGAATGTAGACATACTGTACATTTGCTGAATTCCATTGTGAAGGAAGAAGATAATGTCTAAATTTATTCAAGGCCCACTTCAATGCCAACCCAAGATGCTCCACATGAGTCCATTTCTGCTCTTGTGGAGTTAACAACCTGCTAGCATAGTAATTCACATCATAATGCTTTTGCTGATTTTTCTGACATAGTGTGACAGCCAAAGCTTGCTCCCAAACTGTAAAGAATAAATGAAATGGCTCACTCATTCTTGGAGGAATCAGCAAAGTTCTCTCTTTCAGTTGTCCAAGGCACCATTCAAATGCTTCTTGAGCGTCCTCCTTCCATCTAAAATTCTGCCCTGGCTTCATACAATCCACAAGTGGCTGGGTTATTTTAGCAAAATTGTGCAAATACCTCCTACTAAAACTAAGTTGGCCATATAAGCTTCTCACTTGGGATATATTTGTAGGTGGTTTCACCTTCTCCAAGGCTGCAATCTTACCATGATCCACTTGTAACCCCTTTTCTGAAACATAATTGCCCAAAAGTTTTCCTCCTCTAGTGAAGAAAATACACTTAGCAGGATTCAAACTTATACCATACAGCCGGCATCTTTCAAGAACTTTTCTGAGATGATCCAAGTGATCCTTTCTTGGATTAGAAAATACTGTTAAGTCATCTATAAAGACTCTCAAAAAGTCTAAAATATCATGAAAAGCATATGTCATAGCTCGCTGAAATGTGGCTGGAGCATTTGTGAGGCCAAAAGGTAATACCTTATAAGCATAGATGCCAAAAGATGTTCGAAAAGTCGTCATTGCTTGATGTGGTGGATAAATTTGGATCTGATTATATCCTGAGTAACCATCCAAGAAAGAATAGGCCTGATTTCCTGGAAGAATATCCAGCAAAGTGTCTATGAATGGTGTAGGAAAATGATCTCTTTTGGTAGCTTTGTTGAGATCCCTGTAATCAATGCATACTCGGATTGAGTTATTGGGCTTTCTCACTGGTACAATAGAACTGGTCCAATCTGAATTTGGCAATGGTACAATAAATCCCGCCTCCAAGAGCTTCATGACTTCAACCTTTACTTGCTCCTCTATTGCTGGACTCATTCTCCTTTGAGCTTGTTGGACTGGTTTTGATCCATGTTTCTAATCAATGGTATGAACCACAACCTCCGGTGGAATGTCTTTCAATTCTTTGTAATTTCTTGCCAAAACATCCCTGAATTCTCTTAACAAAGATATCAAATCACATTCCTCCTCTTGAGTAAGATCCCCTCCAATAGTAACCAATTCTTCTTGATTTCCTTGAGAAATATTAATGGTCTTGACTGAATGTGGTGACTGTAATGAATGTGGTGAATGTGGTGACAATGACGAATGTGGTGAATGTGGTGACTGTGGTGAATGTGGTGACTGTGATGAATGTGGTGACTGTGGTGAATGTGGTGCGGGTGATGACTGTGGTGACTGTAATGGATGTGGTGGATGTGATGATTGTGATGAATGTGGTGCATTTGGTGACTGTGATGACTGTGGTAAACATGGACTGATCTGATTTACCTCATCCTGCAGAATGTGCGCATGCCACCAAGCTGCTTGCACATTGCCGATTGTGCTAAAGCATCCGCCACACTGTTTTGTTCTCTTGGAACATGTACCACAATGCACTGCTGAAAATACGCCTTCAAATCCATGGCTTGTTGATGTAAGCTTCTCAAATTAGCACTTAAAACCTGAAATTGATCCATAAGTTGTTGACACACCAACAAAGAGTCTCCAAAAATAGTTAAACAATCAACATGCTTCTTTTTTGCCAAAGTCATCCCTTGAATAAGTGCATGATATTCAGCCTCATTATTACTACTTGCATTGCATGGTATACTCAATGTAACAATCTCCTTCTTATGCCCATATATCAGAAATACTCCTACACCTCCATAATTCTTGAGTTTAGAGAATGCACCATCAAAATACATTTGTCCTTCCATAGTGGGCTGATTTCTGCTGACCCCATCCATGCTTGATGTCAAAATCAACATCTCTACTTGAACTTGATCAATACCTTGCTGAAATAAAGTCTTCCCAATGGGTCTTTGAATGGACTCCTCCTGCATGTTTACAAGAGTCTCTTGTAACTCACCTTCACCAATACTTTCAAGTCTTTGGATATACTTATCTGCAACTTGCTGCTGTAAATGACATATTTTTGAAATTTGGGTACCTTTTAACCACTTGTACAAAGTCTTATCTTCCCTATCACCCACTTCCAAGACATGAAAACAACTAAGACCTTGCTGCCCTGACACCATAGCATTCTCTTTGCTGATTTCTAACTGCGGGCTGCTCAAAGAAGGATTGCAAAGAAAGGTACCTTTTGCTGATTTTAGAGGATGATCTATAGTAACCTTATGTTCCCCTTGAAAGATGTTCATTTCTTGCTTCCTCCATGAAGTCTCAGCTTGTACGGCATCTAACCACGTACGGCTCAGCAACAAAGTATAAGTTTCAGCATGCACACTCTCTGGAAACTTCAAAACCATGAAATCCAAGATTGCTTCCACCTCATATACCTTGCATAAGACATTTCGTATGACACCCATAGGCTGCACCTTCATTTGATTGAATGCTTTGAGCATCATAGTTGTCGGTTCCATCATTTTCAAACCAACTTGAAGCATTATAAGGTAAGGCATTACATTCACTCCGCTGCCGGTATTTATGTTAGCATCTTTGATTAAATATCCATTGATACTCACATCACAAAGAAATGGCCCTGGATCCTTGGATTGCCGGGCTGGTGGCTCCATTCTACTCTTATTGGTATCATTTGTGATGATTTGTTGGACTGAAATTTCTGATTTTGTTCTTCCCCCTAACTCCTGCAATAAATTTGGAGAATAATGCATCAATTGCTCAAGAGTAAGTGTAACTTTAGTGGCCAAAACTTGGCTGATCACATCATCTTCATTTTGAATTTCCTCATCCACCATAGGAGACATCACTATGGGCTGATTTTCTACTGTTCTGTGGGCAGCACATTGAATTGCACCTTCTTAGGTGCTGACACCTTCAAAGCTTGTTCCTTCAAAGCCTTTTTAGTCTTCTCCGCAATTGGCACTACTCTTGGTTCTTGACCTTTTGTGATCTTGTAACCGCATTTACTTCCCCAATCTTTTCTTCTTGCTGAAATGAATCATTCTCCACCTCAACAAATCCACAATTTACTACTGATTTTGCCTTCTCTTGCTTCTTAAGCTCCTCAATAAGAGCCTTAACTTGAGGATTATCAATGTACCTTGCATCTTGAATGTGAACATCATTATTAGGAAGAGGTACGGATTCAAACACTTGCTGCCTTGGTGGATACTTGTTGGTTGCCCATTCTGGTTTCCCATGGATCTTCCAACAAGTAGTCTCATCATGCTTGAATTTATCACACCTTACTTGGATACCATCCCTGTTTTGGCTGCACCATTTGTGTGGAACCGATTGGAACTTGTTGGGCAATTGGAGCTTGTGGCATCATTGGAACTTGTGGTATGATAGGTGGTGCTTGCATTGGTTGAATAGGAATGGGTGGTGCTTGCTGCATAACAGCAAATACCGGATTGGCCCTCTCAAAGAATCTCTTCTCCCTACATTCTTGATCATTATGGCCCTTGATTTGGCATCTTGAGCAGAATTTCAGCAATCTGGGTAAGAGCATGTTAGGGCCTACATGTTTTGGAAACTACCTGGAAAATACTCTGGGTAGTCAAAGATGATGATATATTTGAGTTCTTAACATCTTCTTGACATCACAAGGTACCTTACAACATGTATGTACTACTACTCTTGAACATAACACAATTTCTTTTAGTCAATCTTGCAGTCTAGGTACTTTAAAGTACAATTATGTACTTGCACAGAAGTACACAGAAAAGTACCTTTTTGGTAATTTTTTATGTAGGCCCTAACATGCTTTCACCCATCTACATGTAGTATCAGAATGCCCAATAGACCCACAATACTCACAACTAATAAGCTGAACCTCCCTTGACTTCTCACCAATTGTACGCTTAGAAATCTTGGCTGCAATATCCTCTGTTTTATGCTCTGGAGCAGCAACTTCATGAATGTATCCCAGCTTATCCTCAGCCTTGAGAGCATACTTTTGTGCCTCTAGCAATGTGGTAGGCTGTTTAGCCTTCACCTTATGAGCAATAGCTCGTTTCAGCCCCTTCACATACCATTGGATATCCATTTCATCATTCCTTGCAATCTTCCAATGAACCACGGCTTTGAGAACCGCAATGTACCTCTGATTGTACTCTCTAATTGATTCATCTTCCTTTTGTGTGAAATTGGTCCACCTTTCCATAGTCTTATCCTTACCATGGACTTCTTGATAATTAGCAATGAATGCTTCCTTTAATTCCTGATATGTCATGGTATCTGGCTGGGTTTGTGCCCATTCCTCCACTGAATCTTGCAAAGAACTATGAAACCAAAGCAAGTAATCAGCAGCCGATAACTTACATTGCTGGCAATACCTCTCAAACTTCACAATATGCTTCAAAGGATCCCGATCCACCAGATCATCAAACTTTAGAATCCCCATTGTCTGAAAACCCCATACCATAGGTGGTATTACAGCCATCTCTGCCTCTTCTTGGGTTTCTTGAAATTGGAAAAACGAAATTGAATCTCCCTTCAATTTGAAAAACAAAATTGGATTACCTTCTAGATCAGTAAATGGAATCAAAACCTCCTGGATCTGAGAATTAGACCCCAGATCTGCTCCCAAATCTGAAAACGAAATTGAATCTTGATGCAATTTTGAGCCCAAAGATTGACTCACCGGTCCCCTTCTTGTGATGATGGAGCTTAGTGGGATCTCCTTCTTACTTCTCTTGGGCATAAAACTATGCTCCCCTTGTCAAATTTTACTCCACAAATCAATTAGGGCAAAATTCCCTTCACACAAGAAATTGCTCCTTTCACAATGGTGCCGTTCTTTACCGACGAACACTAATATCAATGGTAACAACTCCCTTTTCAATGGAAATTCTTGCCGATCAATGGTCTGTCGAGCACCGTGGTGGCCAAATTGTTAGAGCCTGAACTCTAACCTTGCAAGAAGGACGAAAAACCCAACAATTCAAGCTCAATCTATCAAATCAAAGCAATGCACAACACAAAGAATCATCATCTCCATAGCTAGATCAAGCAAAATACTCTCCCACAATAGACCGTCATCTCCATTCTTCTCTCTCTGCTCAGATAATACAATGGTGATAATAGATACGTGCAAATATCCTGTACGCGTGCATGTGCATATATCCCTCCATATACGGTATATAATCTCCTATACCACCTCAATAGTGGTGAGTGTGGTGAGTGGTGATGAGTGTGGTGAGTGGTGACGAGTGTGGTGAGTGGTGAGTGGTGACGAGTGTGGTGAGTGGTGATCACCCCAACACTCCTCTTAGAACCTTGTCCTCAAGGTCTAGAGTTTCAAGTGAGGAAAACATTGCATGAACTCCTCCATCTCCCAAGTGGCATCCGCGGGAGACTGGCTTCGCCACAAGACCAGATATTCACGAATATTTCTATTGTGCAACTGACGAACACGAGTATCTAGAATCCGTTCGGGTGTTACAGCGGAGCTTAACACTAGCGGTATACTCTCAGAACTAACCACATTGTCCGTATCTAGTATAGCTCGTTTAAGCTGGCTTACATGAAATATGGGACGGATCCCAATATCCTGCGGTAACGCCAACTCATAAGCTGTGGTACCTAACCTTTTAACAATTTTAAAAGGTCCAGCATATCTCGGTGTTAACTTAGGCACACGCCCCTTAACCAACGGTTTAAGGGTGTTGATTCGTAAAGATGAAGGATACACAATCCTCAAGAACACGTAGTCACCCTCCTCGTAGGTAACATCACGTCTACACTTATTAGCATAAACTTGGGTACGATCTTGCGCTCTACGCAAATTTTGTCGACACTGAAGCAAAATTGCATTCGTGTCATCCAACATATTCATGGCGGCATCCGTCTTTAGATACTTATGCATACCGGAATAAGTTCTGAGATTTCGTCCCATCATAGCAACAAAGGGAGCCATCTTAATCCCCGTATGATGGTTGTTATTATATGCAAACTCATAAAGCAAATACTCCTCCCAGTGAGTTTGGCGTTCATGGACAAAACTTCTTAACATATCCTCCCGGATCATGTTGATTCTCTCAGTTTGGTCATCCATTTGTGGGTGGTTACCACTACTCATTCTTAATCGTACCTTAAGACCTTTCATAAGATCCTTCCAAAAGTGACCTGTAAACTTGGTATCCCTATCACATATACGCAGTTGCTACATCTGGCCCAGTAGCATCTTCCTTTAAGGCCACAAATTTGGAGTACTTAGTTATACAATCAACAATTACCCACACCTGAGGCAAATCGACTATGAAGTCCACACTTATAGGCTCCCACCTTTGCAATGGTATAGGTATAGGTTGTAATACTCCTAGAGTACGACCATGGTCAGCTTTATGTCAAACAATATGAAACCAAGTCCCGGAATTGTTCCTTCATGTCTGATCAATAGTAATGGCGCTTGACCAACTCATAGGTCTTCCACTCACCCCCATGCCCAGCTTGTGGGGTTTCATGATGGTCACGCAATATCAATTCTCGAAGATTAGCATGCAATGGAACATAAATCCTAGATTTATAAAAGTACAACCCATCTTGTTCAGTATACCAATCCGCAGATTTGGTTATCGTGGGTTGTTGCTTATCTTCTTGATATGCCTCTTTAATCCTTTGGAAGAAATCATTCTCCCCTACCATTACAGTATTCAAATGCTTGATTCTGGATAAGGCATCCGCAACTAGATTATTCTTTCCAGGGGTATGCTCAATACTAAAATGGAACTCATGCAAAAAGTCAAGCCACCTAGCTTGCCTAGGACTAATCTTAGCTTGGCTTTGCAAAAATCTCAGGGGCTTGTGGTCAGTATATACCACAAACTTGCGCGGCTCTGTACTGGTACCACATCTCAAGTAGTGCCACCACGTCTTCAATGCATGAACTATAGCCAGTAGTTCTTGCTCATATGTCGCATAATTCCGTTCCGCTAGATTAAGCTTACGTCTTTCATATGCAATAACACAACCTTGTTGCATAAGCACAGCTCCCAGAGCTTGCCCACAAGCATCCTTATATACCTCAAACGACTCATTGAGGTCAGGTACCTTCAATACTAGACTACCCATCAAAGACTTTTGATCCATTCAAAGGCCTCCTGTTGAGCTTGACTCCACAGATATTCCTGATCTTTTCTCAAAGGATTGGTGAGCAGGGCTACTACCTTAGAAAACTTAGGCACAAATTTTCGGTAATAGGTAGCCATCCCAAGAAAACTTCTCAACTCATGAACATTCTCAGGTTGAATCCATTCTCGTACTGCTCGTACCTTGCTAGGGTCTGGAGACACTCCCTCCCAGACAAGATGTGACCCAAATAAGCAACCCTTTGCTTGAGGAAATCACACTTAGAGATTTTGGCATACAGCTTATTGGATCGTAACACTTTAAACACTTGCTCTAGATGCTGAAAATGTTGTTCCAATGAGTTCGAGTAAACAAGTATATAATCCAAGAATACTTCAACTGATTTGTCTAAATAATTAGCGGATACTCGGTTCATTAATCTCATGAACGTAAAGGCATGACTAAGAACTCATAATGACCTTGATGAGTTCAAAAAGCAGTCTTTGGTTCATCATCCTCAAGGACCTTAATTTGATGATATCCGCTTCTTAAATCAATCTTGATGAACCAGGTTGCACCACCCAAACGACCTAAGATATCATCAATCCGTGGTAAAGGATATCTATCCTTATTATTGTTTTGTTAAGAGCGTGATAATCTATGCACATGCGCATAGTTTCATCTTTTTTCTTAATTAGCAGCACTGGAGCTGCGAAAGGAGACTTACTTGGCTGGATAAACCCTTTTTCAAGCAATTCCTTAACTTGCTTTTTAACTTCCTCTAACTCAAGAGGACTCAAGCGGTAAGGTGTTTCTTGCCATTATTTTAGTTCTAGGCTCAAGATCAATCTCATGCTCCATTCCCCTTGACGAAGGTGGCCCTATAGGCAACTCCCCGAGAAATACATTTTGTATATTTCCAAAAGATCAAATAATTGAGGATGAAGCTGAGAACTTCTATCCGGTTGCTCTACAAGTGAATTATAAGTTTTTACACATATATCATCATCATATACATATATTCCAAAAACTTGACTATTATTCACTCTAAAAGCAGTTTTGGCCTGTGTGGCCGATAACAATTTCCCGAACCCCACGTAAGGTGATCCTTATATACTAACAGACTTAGTGTCTTCTAACTCAAAAGTTAATACATGGGATGCACAGTCAATGAGCGAACGTGCAGTTTGAAGCCACTTTATCTCCAAAATGACATCATAACATCTTAAATTGATCAAATCAACATCAATTCTAAACTGTACTGCTCTAGGTGAACTTCTATCTTGAAGTATTGAGTCCACGCCCTGCGCTTGTTGATCTCCAGGCCTAGCTCCAGTTACCTTCATCAGCTCCAGGCTTAGCTCCTTGTTAAGTCTGCAGACAAGAAACTGTCAGTGCTCGCAGAATCAACAAGAACAACCACCTTAGAAGAAACATTTACCATGCTTTCTTCTCTCGCGATAGCCGACAGCGTCTTCACGGCTTCGCCGTCTGATGGTGTTTTGGCCATTGCAGCTACTGCTTTTTTTTGCTTTTGTGGCTTAGGACATTCTCTCGCATAATGACCCACATGGCCTGCAATTATAACACTTTATAGCTGCCTTTTTCTAACTGGAATCTTTAGACTGCCCCACAGCCTTTTGTTAGCAGATGACGCTCCATCCGCAGAATTTTCAGTTCGTTTTGACTTCCAATCAAAACTTTTCTTGGTCTTCTGAGGTTCCTCACGATCAACCAATTTCCTTGCAAGCTCATCTGCTTCCTCAAAGCCTTTGGGTTCCGCTTGCAAAAGTTGTGTCTTAATACTGACTTCCTTTAGACCGTTTACAAAGTGGTCCACCCTCATATGAGGCCCGTGGAGCTTACTAATGTACTCCTGTAAAGTCCCAATTTGCACAGACTCTCGGAGTGATATTAGTGCATGACGACTATCAAAATGAGGCACATATTCATCTTTAAATCGTTTACAGAAATTAGTCCAAGACCGAAAGGTCTTTCCGCTATCAGTGTGAATAGCCCACCATGAAGCAACAACACATTTTAGCTTAAGAGAGACGTGCAACACCTTTATTGTATCGCCTTTCTTAGTAGGCGCATAATATAATTTCATGCGGCCCAACCAGAGCATAGCATCCTCTGGCGTACCTGTTCCATCAAACTCTGGCATCTTCATCTTTTCCAGAGCCTTGATCTCCTCCTCAGAGAGTCCATTCAAGGTCTCTTCGGAAGACTCACCCACAGCTGGGTTTACTGTGTCCGGCACAGCGCGACCAACTCCAAGTGGTGCACTCGCAGCCGTCCATCCGCTTGCAGTACCTCGTACCGTTTGGATTGTAGAGATGTTTGCAGCACTCCTAGAGTTCTGCACGAGCCGATCAAGGGATTCTTTAAGGCATTACTCCCGGGCAGCACCCTCAGTAATCCATCGGTTTATTTGTCTTTGCATATTGTCCAGGGTTTTAGCAATCAAGGATTGCTCATCTTGGAAATTCCCTGGTATAGTAGTAACTGCTGTCGCAGTCGCCAGTATTGGTGTTGTTGGAGTACTACTCCCAGAGCCTACTCCACTGATAACAACACTCGCCCCACTGGCGGGCAAGCTCGCTTGTGGAACTGGATTACCCCCAGGGTGTCCGGTACCAGTAGGAGGCTGCACACTAACAGCAGTTATGGAAGGAAATGACAACCCTACACTGAAGTGTGCCTGCAGCATCGTCTCAAAGTCGAACACAGGCAAGTTCTCCAAGTGGATGTCTCGGAGCGCAGGTACTATGCCATCGGTCAAAGCTATAGCCAGCAAACCATCAATTGGTTGCGCCACCCCCTGCGTTGGATCAGCCATGGCTCCAAACCGTGCTCTGATACCAAATTGTCACAACCTACAGAAAGTAGGACGGATTGTGCTACCTACTCCCAGAGTTCCTCTCGACTGCCAGTTCCCAGAACTCCTTATGCACAACCGTTACTGATTCCCAGGATCAGCCTGAAGCCCAGCTTCAGAAGTTCTATCACAAGAACTCAATACTGCAATAGCAGTATTGCTCAAAGAAGAGTCAAGAATGCTCCAAGAACGGAACAACTCCACAAGCAAACTCCAAATTATGGAGTAGCTCGAAACAACCCAAATTGATCCTCATCAGTTCGAAATGGGTTAGAACACTCAGAAACTGAAGATCAAGCAGTAAGAAAAAGCAAGGTGCTCCAGTTGCTTAGCTCCAGCAGTAAAACTTTGATCTCCAAAACCGTCTCCAATTCCTTATATAGGGCTATTAGGGCTAAGATTAGCCCAGATAATGGTTGTGGTTGTTTATTTTAGCTCAAATCGAGCTTTCCTTGGTCAGATTCGACTTTTCCAACAGATTCGGCCGCCTGCTATCAGTCTGCGATGCCTGAGCTTCAATTTTGCCTTTTAACCACCTTATCCAATGAGGTGATGCCACATCAGCCCCATAAGGCAATGGTTAAGTGGTTTTTTAAGAGGCTCTTTATAATTTATTTAAGTGCCTACTTAGCATACGAAACAAATGCCATTTAAAAAAACCCTTTGGAACATTCCCTTTGTATCTGCCCTTTGGAACATTCCCAGACCACCCGGTGGCATTTTCAAGGCAAACTCCTGGTCCCCAAGGCCTGCAAGCACGACTTACCCTTGGATCGTAACATATGTTTACCTAATAGGATGTTGCAGAACCGAAACTGGGTTGCTCATATACAATTCAAAACTTCATGGTTGTTCATGAGAATTTTACAGTTCTACAGGCTGCAACAAGTTTCTTCGGCTCATTTAATGCTCTTAAACTTAGTCCTCCTTTGCCGCCTAGAGTCTCCCACAAGTCGTTCTTCAAGAACACATGGCTTCCTCCAATATAGGTCTCTCTGACTGAGCTAGAGAAACAAACCGAAATTCCCATCATCAAAATGCGAAATGAATAGATTACAAGTGACATTGCAAATCGAGAAATATAGCAGAAGAGGAACGTAAATCAAAAAGCAAATAAGAGAGAAACATTCACGAAACATTTGTGTCTGCAATTATCAAAAACACTTAGCAGAGAGCCACTGTCAGCCACACCATTCCTTCCTACCAAGAAAAGAAGAAAAGAAGGAAAAAAAATGAACAAAACCATTGATTTTCTTTTTTCCTTTAATGGAAACTTACCAGGAATGTCGTTCCCAGGCGTGCAGAACGGTGTTCCCAGTAACAAGTGGTCCGGAATCGAAACTTGGTGTTCCCAGAACGTAGAACCCTAGGGAAAGCATTCCGAAACGGAAACGCGTTCGGAACAGCATTCCCGGTAACTGTGCTGTTGGATAGGCATATTCACCCCTTATTCCTTAATCTACACCGTACGTAAAGTTCCTCGTTTGTGGGGTATGCAAGTACAAAATTTGCTATACTGTATAACAAGATTCGCAAAATACTATAAGATTTCAAGCAGAATACTATATGGTGTTGATTTCATACGTGCAAAATACAATTATGAGGGCTCTCGCTGCCCTACGTCACCCCCCGTGTGAATATGCACCCAAACCAAAGGGGGTTTAAGGGGGATTTTAATTTAAATGTGTTGGACCCAATGGTTGTGTTAATTAATGTCAATGGTAGTTATGTGTTGGTTGTTAATGTCAATGGTTGTTATGTGTTGGTTGTTATGTGTTGGGGGGTTTAATTTTTATATGTTGGATGTTAATGGTTTGTGTTGCAAAAAAAAAATTTTGGCCCCTTCGGGGCCTTAAGGACGCCTGACCCCCCTCCCGGTGAGACAAAAATTTTAGAATTCAAACCAGAAAAAAACTAGAATTCATTTGAGGCTTTCATCACCTGTAGCTTTTGAATTTCATCACAATAAAACAAATAGAACATAAGTAAAAGTTACCATAAAGATAGAGCCATAAAACAATATCCAATAGCGCAATCCTGTATTAATCAGCTGGTAGGATGTAAAAGCCTACCAAACCCGGCCGGAAAATTGCTGTTTTAGCATAGATAACTTAACCAAACATATCCATATCATACACTATCAAAAAGATCTCGGAGAGAGCTTTCCAACGCAATAAAAATCATCTCAAACAGAGCTCTGGATCAAAAGTTATGATAAGAAATGTGTTGCCGGCGGGGAAACTGCACTACATGCGCCCTTCATGTGCCCATTATGCACCACACACACAAAAAGAGGACTTTTGTTATGAGCCATTGGTTGTTGACCATTATGCACCACACACACAAAAAAAGAGCTTTTGTTGTGAGCCATTGGTTGTTGACCATTATGCACCACACGCACAAAAAAAAGGGCTTTTGTTGTGAGCCATTGGTTGTTGACCATTGGAAAAAAAAAAGGGCTAAAATCAATGGCTCAGAAATGGTGCACTCTAGATGTACGCATTAGTACATCCATTTGAATACATCACGAAATCATAGGAAAACCTTAGTGAAAAGCGTACAAAAACACAAAGAAAACCCCCTGTTATTATGCTACATATTATTGTCGAAATACCTTCTTTAATTAACCCCTCTCTGTCTTGACGAAAAATATATTTTCATAGGCTAATCTGGATGTCATTACCCTTTCTATAGCTTTGCAATCATAATAGAATACATACGTTTGAATAGTCAAAGGAGGACCAATTTTTTTCCTTGTGTGACAATCTGGGTGATAGGGACCTTCAGTACTAGTATTTGTTATGTAGGACTATTCTTTTACATGTAGATTGACCAAGTGCGCTAGCATTGCAAATGGGGACTTTCACAACTAGTGTTTGTTATAGAGGACTATTCTTTTAAATATAAATTGAACTAGCATTGCAATTGTCATCCACAAACTGTGTATTTAAAGATGAAGATCTGGTTACAAAATTTGTAAGTCAATATGTTACAACATTTCAATTCATCTCATATGTTTACATGTCACCTCATTCACATATCTTCATTTAGTTCCGCATGTATGACTCCTGGACTTGCATCAATAAACACCATGAGATGGATAGTACATGTAACATATCACAACTTAATCTTTAGAAGACTACTAATTAATTACCTCTTAAAGTATGCATGGTAGGAGCTCGTGATGATCTGTGTCTAAATATGCAGCCATAGCAGCAGTCTCATCGTCATGGGTGTCGTGATATGTTGGCAAGAGCCAGTGCTTCTCGCCGAAGAACTTCACTCCTCGTCATCGAGGTCATCGACCATACATGTATGAGTGCATGCAGCCCGCAACTGCGTCCGGGAACTGCCATACTCGCATGTTATCCGTTCCATAACCAACTTGTCGAATGCATCAATTGGTGAATGGAATGGGTGATCCCTCACGTATGTTGTAATCGCATCTGCATTGCGGAGCCCTTCAATCCAGGGGTAGAGTGTGCTCATAATGTTATCATTTTGTTTGTTAAGTGACCATGGTGGTATACAAATGTATGAGTATAGGGGATTTAATGAGCACTTGCATTGTGCATCATCAAACAATAGAGCCCTCCTATGATACTTGGGAAATTCAGTTGAAATAACTTCCAAGTTCTTCACATAAAGATTTTTGCATAAGTTTATTCTGAATGGAAGCACCCAACACCTACTTCTTCCGAATATGAATCTCAGATCCGAAAAGCTACTTTTAACTTCTCAATTATGCTGCATATTAAACTAAGTGGCAGCTCGGACCATATTCCCAAACCAAAGTTAATGGCATGTGCATGATAGAGGAAGACCCTCATGCCCGGCCTGCATACATACACTCTATCCCCTATCTCTATCGGCCAAGCATGTTGTGTGTTTGCCGCTGAAAACTCACTCTTGGATGTGAGACAAAACCTGCCAACAATAAAACATGATGAAATTAAATAAGAGAAATGTTTCAGTTTACATTCCATCTACTCATGAGAATCAGGTACATGCACAATATACCAAATGCATTTAGACCAGAAAAAACATAACTTAAACATTCAGGACTGCAAGTTGAAGGACATGTTTGGAGACCAAAATGGCATCCAAGGAAGATTTAACTGCCAAATGACTCTTCGAGTGCATCTGCCGTGCTTGTTCTATAGAAGCTATTGTTGAGCTGCCACCACCCTCACTAATGAGAGCGTCTATGTCGTCGTGAAAGGGCATACTCGTACGTAAACTAGTCTTGTGTAATCTCCAATATACAATAATGTGGTAATGTTAGAATTGATCATGAAAAAGGGTTTTGGGCAGCATATGCAAAGTGAATTTAATTACCTTTGAGTCTTTTCCAGAAATAAATAGGTCAACAAACTTGTGCATAAATGCCATCACAAACAACCCGCAAGATGTCAAGTCAAGTTGTTGTGGTACTTCATCGTAATTTATACCTTTTATGTTATTTTTCCTCAAATAATCCATTCCTTTGGATGTCTGACTCATCAAGATCTGCATGTGTAGTCTGCGCATATGAGAGTAACTTGTAGCACTTTTAACCTTGTTTGATTTTGATATCAATCTAATCCACAAGAACAGGTATTATTGTTGCGATCATACAATTACTTAGTTGATAGTGGCATCATACAATTAGTTGGTTGATAGTGGCATGCTAACAACATCTACGTTTTAAATGGCCAGCTGAGTCAATGAGATCTAGCTATTGTATAGACCTGTTTATTTTATGTGGTCACACTCTGGTAAAATTAGTATGTTCCAACGTTAAGTTCTTCCAAAGAAAGAATTCAAAGATGTCCTTAGAAAAGGAAACTCGTGTGCTAATATCCATTAGTAAAAGATTCCCCTTATAGAGTCACTCAACAATAAAAGCATTCTAAAACTCAATTAGTTGAGGGCGCAATCAACGACAGCCTTCATTGATATAGGATCTTCCTCTGATAGGATATCACGGAAACCAGCCTGTTGAAGCCTTTATTCATGTAGGATCTTCATATGGTATGCTACAAATAAAAAGAGCACTCACGTTGGAGCCTGTAGGATCTTCTCATATGCTACAAATGAATTACTGTACATGTTGATACCGCAAGGAAAGTTGCTCGCATAAGCTCACCATTTGTTAAAATGGGAAAACTTCAAGAATGAATAGAATGGACCTAACAAACATTTTTTACATGGCTCTCCATTTTATCAGGTAATGAACTTTTTAACCCAAATAGTTATCTCTTCTATGCATGCCTCGGCTTCACGCGAATTTGTAAGAAGTGTTGGAAATTCATGTACTGCGTCTCGATACTGAAAGACTGGTGCATCAATTTTTGCCCGGCGAAGTTCCTCTGAGTAAGCAATTGCTCTATCTTTCATCCAATCCAGTTCAGCCACAACAGTCAAAGTTGGTGGCATTGATTTTAAAAGCGGGGATGCTTTTAACTGGAGTGGATTAGCTGCTGGATGGTCCAAATTGAAATCTTTATCTGGCAAAAATGCTTCCATGCCAAAATGCAGGTCGCTTTATCATAGAAATAAGAATTGGACAACTTGAGCTCCGAAGCTGTAGGTGGTTTCCCTAAGAAAAATGGACATAGAAGTATCTGAGCAACTACTTTAACAGGGTCCAACTGCCTCCCAGCTTGAACAGCCATTTGCGTTACATAGTTTGCTATATTGGCACCTGAACTACAGCCTATGATGACACACCTGCAAGAAAGGGAATTATTAGCAACATATTCTTTTTGTTTTCAACAAAAAATGACCAGCCAGCTTAATTTGCATCACAAAACTTGACTCCTTTCCACAGAGATAGTGAGCACCTCTTGGAAGTAGAAGAAAGTAACAAACTTTTATCGAGAATTTTAGAAGTTAACAGGGCTAAGAAGATGACTAATTTATTATACTAAAATAAGATAGACGTGAGAATCTGCATAATGCATTCAAAAAAACTTGCAGCCATAACTAAAATAATGTTATGCTCTACAGCTACAATCCGTACTGCCTGTGCATATGCATAGATCACAATATGATGAATCTTATAATTAACCTCGTTCATTGTATTCTAAAGTCAATCAAAATGACAAAACCTCACCTAGATGGATCCCCATGCGCTGCAATCCAAGGCTCAATCATTGCATCCCCAAATGTATCAACAAGTTCCCAATGAAGTTCATCAAGTAAGTATGCCCGAGGGACATTAGTCACTGATTTTGTACATCCAGCCAAATTTGCCTGCTTTGCCAACCAGACAAGCGCTGCCATTCCATCATCAAACGCTGCTGGATATTTATGCTCTGGTGCAAGGCGGTACCCTACTGAAACTACCATAGCCTTACATGCCTTTGCAACTCTTCTACAAAATGAGTCATCTGCAGCAGAATCTTTTGAGCCCAGAATAAATGCACCTCCATGGAAATTTAAAATAATTGGCAACTTCTTGTTGAATTTTCTTGACGACACATGCGGAAGATACCCCTGGTATGATGAATGATGTTCCTGAAATAAATTAGGTTCATCTTCTTTCAGAAGTTTCCAGTTTTCCTCAACATCAGACCAAGAATGTGAATTCCTGGTATGTCGTTTCGTTTTGGAGTTTGAAGAATTTACATTCATGTGCTGAGCGTCTCTTTCATGCTCAACATTTCTGTCCTGGAAGCCATTTCCATCATGGCTATGCCTATGCAATTTGGCTACTGCTCTATCTACAGCAACAGCTGCTTCTGGAAGAAAAATTCTTATAGATAAGGCTGGAGAATACAAATTAACATCTTTAGTTGCAACTCCATCAACAAAAGAAGGATTTGCAGGGACTCTGTTGATTCCAGGGACATTGGCCTCTTTACCATTACCTATCTGCTGAATATAATGCTTAAGAAGATGTTTATAAACATAGCTATAAAGTCTGACCCCAACACTGGGCATGGCTTTGTTGCTTTACAAATCCAGAATTGGTAACGTTGAGCAGGAGCCTCAAAAATGTAAAGCGAAGCTGCTTATCTCTAACTAAGGTACAGAAAAACTTAGATCTAAGTAAATGTGTACCAGATCCAACTGCTGAAGCAGGGAAAAAAACCCAGCTTTGTTCGAAGGAAAAATGCAGCCAACAATAGCCGGAGGTAGAGATGTGTTCAGCGAGGTAACCCAAGATTCAGCATAGCAGCCTCGAAGATTTAAGGCGGAGCACCGTCAAAGTGGAACAATTCAAAGGGAGATTCCCCTGAAATCAGAAGGCGAAGCTGCCGCCGAGATGGTCCTCTCCTCTCTTCCAGAAGGAAAAGGGATCTGAGCTGCTGAGGTGTCGAGCTAACGTGACTTCTCAACAATAGACAGCTAGACCTGATTTGCCATGACCTAACCAATACCTGGCGGCCCATAGCTGACATTCCGGGGAGGAAATACTGCTAAACACCCCGGAATGCCACCTAGATTGCTTAACACCCGGGACCACCTAGAATGACAAAATGGAAATAGGGTCTGCAATTGTTACTGGCGTGCATTTTCGTGCTGCCGCGTGGCAGTCCCCTCCATTGCGGAATGGAAGTTGGGTTAACCCATTCCGCTTGACTGGCTGCGCCGGTTTTAGGTTTAGGTTTTGTGTTTTATTTTTGGAGCTGCCGCCGTCGCCGACCTCTTCGCCGCTGAGAGCTCTAAGCAAGTGTCGGATCAATCTGCCGGATCAATCTAAGCAGGTGCCGGATTCGCATGTGCCAGATCTCTGAGGTTTTCTTCGCAGTTGACACTTATTCTTCGCAGGTGCCGGAGTTTTGAGGTTTTTAATGGCAGGTTTTTCTTCGCAGATCAGAACTCAATTGCCGTAGGTCTGGGTTTGAATTCTTCGCAACTCTGGGTTTAGGTAAAGTTTACCGGATTTGAGTGCAAACCTTCTGCCAAATCTTCTATTGCTGGATCGTAAACTTCTGTTTTTGTTCTCAGATTCTAAACTTCATTCTTTTGTTTACCCTCTGTTTTCTCTGCCGGATCTTAATCTTAAAGCTCTCCAAGGCCTCCCCTATTTCCATTTTGTAGGGGAATGGAGGTTGGTCCTCCATTCCCCTATACATTGGTGCAACGTGAAAGCAATGGTGTATCAAATGCTATGTGGTGAAGAGCTAAGAATGTTGCCCTTTTGCAAGAATGTCGCCCTCTACTTAAAAGAAGGTACGAGATCTCTACCCCCCTTCTCAATATAAGAGCAGGGGTCGAGTTTACTGGCCCACCGAACTGGAAAAATGCTGCCCTCCATTTCATATTTCCTGAAAAAGTGTCCAGTCGCCCTTTTTTCAAGCCTATCTTTTGGTTTTTTTTGCAAAAATAGTTGGAAAAACGTTTTTATCTCATCGGGAATTTTCAAGGATGGTTGGATTTTTCAGGGCCAAATCCTTCTATTTTTGGACCATGTACAAGAGGTGCAAACATGAGGTCAACCAACATCACATATCATATAGCATGATAAATAACAAGAATAACATCTAATCCTAATTACATGCATGTAACTTATTAGTTATTGATTAGTGTTCATGAGACGTGGCGCTACCCGATTGGATAAGATGACTGAATTTGTTGCACCTTGCTTTTACGTACTCAATACTGGCCACTAAGATCGAACAAGATTCGGAATCAATAATGCGGGCAAAATGGAAAAAATGACGAAAAACTTGACGAATAGCCTGACATTTTTTATGACGAATTTTCTGACGATCTTTGAGACGTTTTTGTGACGAAAGAGGGTAATGATTTATCTGACGAATCACCTGACAATATTTATGATGCTTAATCGTCAGAAAAACTGACGTTTTTTATGACGATTTTCCTGAGGTTATATCGTCAGATAATTCGTTAGCCAGTTGAGTCTGGACAGTTGTCAGTTTTGTGAAGACTTTCTGATGAATTTTCTGACAAAAAACCTTTATTCTCTTGTAGTGGTCTTCTTTCTATTTTCGTGTATTTTGAATGGCTTTTGTTGCAATGGTATAAGAAGAGAATTTTTATCTATTTATTTTTTAGCACGCCAGCCTAACCAAGCGTGCAATCCTCCTTGCAATTCTAGGCTATCCACGTAGCATGTCCACCTCATAAAAAACTGATGTGGCAAAAGTTTCGCCGTTAGATTTTTTTTCTTTAAAAATCCACGGCCAAGAAAATTAGAAAATGGCTAAAAAAAAGCACGGAGATGGAAAAAGCCACGAATAACTGCTCGTTATTTTATTTAGGTCCGCGAGACAGGTCCTCTGACAAGTTCCTCTCTTATCTGGCAGTTTTTCCATCCGCTCAGGAATAGTCTTTTTTGCATTTCTTCCTGCCGCCCATTGCCAAGGCTGTAGCGACTCCGTTTACCGAATAGTAAACTGGTAATATGCTATTGTCAAAAAATGTCTTCGTTATAGATTTTCAGATTTCGGCTGTGTTGTAGAAATTTTTTCCTGTGACCAACTCTTTTTTGTTCGACATTGCAGGTAGCAAATTTTGGGCGCTTTCCTGGAGATCTTGTGACCAACTCTTTTTTGTTCGACATTGCAGGTAGCAAATTTTGGGCGCTTTCCTGGAGATCCTGGCAACAGTCTTGCAGTTTGTCAAAGGCCTCCAATGCAACACACAAAATTTCGATCTGGGAGTTTGTCAAAGGCCTCCAATGCAACACACAAAATTTCGATCTGGGAGTTTGTCAAAGGCCTCCAACGCTTCTGTAAGTGACCCACAGCTTCTATAAGCATGTATTTGCCGGCCCTTCATGATCTCTCAGTGCAACATTTGTTTCAGCTGGAACAGCAAGGTATAGCCTCATTGATTCATATAAAGCAGCATGCATATAATGTGTTTCCTTCAGTTCTTCAAAGCCAAATTGCCCGTTTGATGACTGCCTAGATTTTGGATTCCTATAGCCGACGACTAATTTGTCTTGAGAGACTTGGATTTATTAATAACCAAGCCAAGCTAACAGAGCTTGTGTCTCTTCCAGCAAGAATAAAAGTGATGATAATATCTCTCAAGAGCTTGTCATCAGAAGTTCAAAACTGAGCTTGCTATCCACCAAAGCCATAAATCTAGACAATAAATCATGGACTTTCTCCTATAAATTCATTGCCCCTTTACTGCCTGTCATCCTTCTCTTTTTGATGACAGTCGATGCACATGCATTTACCACTTTGATGGCCTTCTTCAATTTCCCTTCAGATCCTATGCTAAAGCTAAACATTCTCTTCAAATTTCCATAACAGAGGATGTGGAGAAACGAACCTCTTGGCACTTCAGGCAGTGGCAGCATCAAATGCCTGTGCAAATTTGATCTTTCAAGCTATTCAGTATAAGAGATATACTTTGTCCAACAGATATTATGAGTTGTATGATCCATGAGCATATTTGACCAGCACAAAGATTTGCACAGCCTAGTGCAGGGAAATGATTACATGCATGAACATGGGAAAAAATGATGTGATAATATAAGTAGATGCAAGATAGCAGATTCATATTGATGTAACATATTCCTCAACATTCCTTATCATATTCCAATTGATGTGCAATGGCGTTATCTGTTTGGTAATAATGTTGGGTTCGTGATGTATATTCTTCCATTATGGAGTTGTCTTGTCCAGAATTCTAATGCCTTCTAGCTTTACTTATGTGGATTCCGTCCTGAGTTTTTTAAATCTCAGCTAAAGGGCTTATCTTGTCCCACTGATTGTGCAACTATAATAACCTGTAATTCATTAACTATATGACGCTATTGTTTGTTGAAGTTTTTAGCATTATTTTCGCGCATCTACATGCATCTACATGCTCGCATCTCGTTGAAGTATTTAGAGGCCTCCTCTGACTTCCTGACATTTATAGCAGAATTTCTCTTTCCATGGATCTGAGCCCTTTCTAGAAATGCAGTCTGCAGAATCTCTGTTCAAATCCCTACTTAGAATACCATGCATTTTCTATTCAGAGCAATATATCTGAGCCAAAGGCTGGTAGCCGACATTACTGACGTTAGTCTCATGCACTACTGTTTGGGCATTAGACATTTGTTTAAACTGTCATTAGACATCAAAGATAAGTGTAGATGCACCTCCTTATCATCAAAATTTGTCTGATTGGAAGGCAGCCATATGTCTACAAGTGTCTTTTAGCATCCTAATTCAAGCTGCAGTCATTATAGTTTATGCTGAACAAAAGCCTGAAAACTCCACATCAAGGTAAGTGTAGACTTCAAAAACTTCCACTGATTGTCTTTGGAAAGCAAAAGCATGAGACTGCATAGTGAGTCAGTTATGAAAGGTTGTTACTTTAGTCTTTGCCAACAAGTGTTTCTGCAGACCAGATCATTATTCCTTACAAGACGATCATTACGAGCACCACATCATAGGCTGCAACTTGTCATACCCTGCAGATTTCAATCTTTGAACGGCCTATTTCTTGGCACTGCATCAATAGAAATTCATAAAGCAGTATAATCCTGTTTGGCCTTTAGCTCTTAGAACATTATTTTCAACCAACATCTCCAAAGCAGTGCCATTATAGCTTGGCCATCACGTGTTCGTTATTCATGGATCGCCTGCCATAAAATTGGATTCATAACACGATTAGCATTCCAGACATTCCAGACAAGCCTTTTCTATTCGTGGCCATAGAAAAGTTATTCGTGGCCTTTTCCATCTCGGTGCTTTTCCATTCCATTTCTGAAACCCATGGCCTTTCACTAACAGATGGCAGTATGCCTCTATGTTGGATCATGCCTTTCCAGTCCACTGCTGATATATGCATGGGATATAAGCATTCAATGAAATGCTTGTAAGAGATGTAGTATCCTGGAATGTAATGATTGCAGGTCTTAGCCGACATGGAAATGGAGAGGCAGTGCTTAATCAAATCAAGAACATGCAACAGGATGGCATAAGCCCGGACAATCTGACCTATATTTCTGTATTATCTGCATGCCAATATGTAGGCTTTACGGGAATGATAGCGTTATGAATCCCACTACATATCAAGTTTTGCAGTTACTGCCTGTGGTTCTGCAGATACATCTTTCCGGAACTACTAGTGATGCTTCAAGCAGTGTAACGAGATTGTGTGTGCAGGTTCAGGCTGCCCTGGTAAAATACCCTATCTTTTGACATTCTCATAAAGCACTGTCTTTGTGGTTGAAGTAGGGATTGCTTCTGCAATGCAAATTTTGCTGCTGATGTCAAGCTTTAACACCTCCAAACCAGTGAGTATCAGCAGGAAATATGTTAGAACTTTTTTCAATTTTTATAATAACTAATATCCAACAAAGTTTGCATCATATTCTGTTTTTTACTATTTGATGTAAGGTTTTGCTCCACAAAATTGCATTGCAAGAGTTTAAAGGAACTATAAAAATGAAAGAATACATTTGGTACTTCCAAGCTCCTGCAGATGAACTTGTGCAGGTCCAAGTGGAACGTTATTCAACCAGGATATCAATCTTGCATAAATATTGGCGCTCCAATTGTCAACCACATTGAGGACATTTTTCCTCCCTTTTTGGTTTCTTCGTTAGAAACTTTAGTAGTTGGCATTATTGGGGGTCAGAATTTCCACATTATGTCGAACTAGCATTCCACATTAAGTTCAAAATTTCTATAAAGCTTCGGACTTCAAATACAATTTGAATTCAAAATTCATTTGAGCAACTCAAAACAATGATTAAGTTTTTATAGAGATCATAGGTTTTGACAGAATTCAAATTTTTCAACACAATGCCACGGTTCTATTGCGATAGCAATAGAACCGACATTCCTTGGATGGGGACGGCCCTTTTTCGCACTCCCTATTTATTCAACATCTTTTCATTTTTTTCGTCATCGGCGTTCTCTTGAGCTAGTTTTCTGCTTCTCTATCCTACCAGTTTGATAATCTACCGTTCAAAGACTATTCCTATGTTTGATTTTATTGCACAATCTGCTAAAATTTCTGGTCTGGTGATCATATCCTTTTTCGTTTCTCTGCTTTTGAGATTGGATGTAGCATCCTTTTCCTTTCTCTGCGAGTTTTTCTTTGGCTTTTCCAGGAAGCTCGGTAGTAGGGCTCTTCCTTCGGCTTGGATTCGGCCACTGCTGCCAGCTACTGGTTCCCGCTAAGCCTTCTTAGATGTGGGTCAAGTAATACTTTTTTGACTAGTGTTTTGTGCAGTCCAGATCTGGGTTTTCTTGGTTTTTTATTTTGAATGGGTTCTTAGCGGTGAGGGTTTTGCAGGAATCCAGTTCTTTGGTTTATTGTATGATCTTGGTAGACCATTCGATATATTCATGGACAGTTTTTAATCAATTTTCTTCCTGATCTTGCTAGAGCACAAAGCATGAATCGATGGTTGCAAGGAATCTTTCTGGAGCACAGGGCATGCCGGATAATATTGATACCTTTCTTATTCCACTTTTGCAGATGCGATCTGTGGTTTAGCATAAATCGATGGTTGCAAGCCCTAACCTGGTTCTGTTCATACTGATTTTTGTGCTTGATGTTCAGCATGAGGGCCCGTGCCATTTTCCTGGTTGTCGGTGCTTATGGAGACCCAGCTTTGATGTGTTTGTCAAGGCCAGTTTTGAGCCGAATCTGACTCCAGATCATGTTAGCAAGGACCTTGAGTCTCTGGCAGAATAACTCAGATCGATTCCTTGCATGGAGTCGGTTCGTTGCCGCGACCCTCCAGTTCACCGCAGACCTTCCATATTATCTGCAAAATCAGTTTCTGTAAGTCGTTTTTGCCTTCTTCAAATATATATAATAATAGTAATTAGTAACGTATTAACAGAATTTGAGAGGGTGCATTGGATAGCCAGATGGTTTTTGTTTCTGTGGTCATAGGTTCAAGTTGTGAATGAAGCAATTTTTTTCGGATCCAATATTATTTCTGTGGTCATAGGTTCAAGTTTCGAATGAAACAATTTTTTGGGTCCAATGTTTTGGGGTCGTATTTATCTTTTATTTGTGTCACTTTTTCGGATCCAATATTATTTCTGTGGTCATAGGTTCAAGTTCCTAATAAAACAATTTTTCAGGTCCAATGTTTTGGGGTCGTATTTATCTTTATTTGTGATTGGAAGGTTTTCGAATTCTATTGTCTTGGGGATGTTTTTTATCTTTCATTGTAGCGTGCGAAGTTGCTAATCACATATGGGTTGTTACATGGATTTTATCCTTCTTTTTAAATTGTTTAGAGAGACCCATGTGAGTAAAGTCCTACTTTAAGAACATTTCCTTTGTAAAGATCTAGGCGTTAGTCCTCATTTTAACAGCAAAGGTACATTTTCCTATCCTTATTCGTTGTCTGTAGATGTTTTGTCCATTTTATAAAATGCCTTCGTCAGTTTTTGGCAATATTTGTTGTATCCGCGTTCCATTCAAATGCCTTGATATGTGATACTTCGTCTTTCTTATGTTCGCTCTTCATTTTTCTTCTTGTGGATTTTTCGAGCACAACCTAGGTATGGTTTTATTTTCTCATTTCAATCATCTGCCACGTGAGTTCGGACTAGGTATATTTTAATCATATTTTCCTAATGTTGGCCCCCCCCGAATTTCTTCAAGCGCAACCTAGTGGATTAATGTGTTGTCGGATTCTCGTTTCATTTAATTGCTCAAGATAGGTTATACTTTGCTCTCCTAATATTGGCCGCCGATTTTTCTTTTGTGGATCTTTCTCAAGCGCAACCTAGGTATGTTTTTATTTTGTCATTTCTTTCAGTTGCGCTGCATTGGATTTTATTGTGCTATGGGCTCAATATGTTTTTACTCTCCATCTAGAAGGCCCATATAAGGGTTTAGGGTCTGACCCCCTTTTGTCATATTTTATACCTGGTTTTATAGGTTGCATGTCCAACTGTTGTGTACCAGACTCACAACTATTGTTTGTCAAGCATTTTTTGCACTTTTATCTTTCTCATTGTCATTAGTTTAACACGCTGTGTTGTATAATACTCCATGGTTAGGTGGTTGGTTGCATCACTTGTGTACGTGTCTTTTATAGTTTGCAACACTTGTGTACGTGTCTTTTATAGATGTCCCTGAGGTAGTATTGTGTTTTAACTGATATTGCGTTTTTTCTGGAGATTCTTCCATAAGATTCGTACTTGCCAATAGTGATAACTCATCATGTTGTTGCCCTTTGCTCTTAGTTTATTTCACATAGCGTGTTAGTCAGTGCTGGACCGCTTTCAATTGATTTTCAGTTTTCCAATTTTATGACTACATTCTTGTCTGGGACTATCACAACTTATGGTCTTTTGGATGTTTTCCATTTGGTGGGCACGTTTTTTCAGTTTTTAGGTTGTATGTCATTTTGCTCAAGGTGCTCATTCTTCTATTGGATGCTATTCGTATTTGTGCCCCGTTCTTCTTGACTCTGCATTAAGCATAGCGTGTCCTTATTTCACTCATGGTAGCCTTTTAGAGGCAGTTTGTAGTTCTTCTATCGCAATTTTTCATTGGAGACTGCTTGTGGCGGCATTATGGTGATTTGCACATTTTCATGGCATATATTACATAGTTCTCCCCATCGTTGTTTTTTCAGATTTCTTAGTTGTTTTGATTATCTATCTTGTGTTCTGGCATTGGAGTTGCTCTGGGCGTTGTTTGCAAGTTATGGATCTCACTGAGCTATTCATTTATAGGGTCTCCTATAAATTTTCTAGTTGTTTATCATGTTGTTCCTTGTTCTCCATTCTTCGCTTGAGTCATCCTATTTGCAGTTACATTCGTTCCTTTGCCCCCTTTTGTTGCTCCGTTATTCTTGCCTTCGTGCAACTCTTGCTCACTTTCTTATTTTTCATCCTCCCATAATTTGGGTCCTGTGGGTTGCTTTTCCAGTTATGCTGGTCCCTCTGGGTTCACGTCATTACCCTTGTTTCGACATCTTTGAACTTTTTCTGTTGATCTTGCTCCCTACATATGTAGTTCGGTTAATACTAATTTTTCGCATATTGGTCTGTCTGGTTTGGCATCATGTTTTACGCATGTTTCCTTTGTCAACTAGTCTTTCACTCATTTTTGGTTCATTCTGTATTTAGCCATTTGCTCCATGTATTCTCGTTGACTTCTTTTAGCTATTTTAGTTCCCTTTTTAGTTCGCATTTCTATTTGTTTTTTGATCCACTTTTCATTAGTTTCATATGTGTTTTCTTTCGTTTGTTTATTGACTGCGTGGATCCTTCATTCGCTTCTTTTTCGCTCAAGTTCCTTTTTATCTTTTATTCAATTACCCTTTTGAATTGTCTTTACTCTATTAGCGTTGCTTAGCCCTTTCTTCTTGATTTGTAACCCTCATCTGATCTATTCTAGCCATCCTTTTTGCCAACTGTGTTCTGTCTTTTATTGCTCATTTGTTACTTGTTTCTCTGCTTTCGATCTGTTATGTTCATCCCCGTTGTACCAAGTTGGTTTGGCTGATTCAATCCACTGCTGTGTTTCACAACGTCAGTAAAGCGGTGAATCGATATCTTATCCTTTGCTAATGGTTTTTATCTGTTGTCTATTTTCTTAATGGTCAGTTATATAGTGGTTGTTTATATTCGGCGAGATTTAGTAGTACACTGGTTTGCTTTCTTTGCATGGCTCTGGACCATTTGGGTCATGTTTTTATCAGGTTTTGATGCTTTTTCCATTGAGTTATCATTGTTCTTTGCTACATTGCTCCATGGTTTCCACATTCTATGCTTTAGAGTGCGAGTGGTTTATTTGCTCCTTAGCGTTTTGGTATCCTTGATCATTTCACCTATATATGCTTCATCCTTTTTTGAATTACTACATCGCCACCATTCCCTGTTTGTCACAGGAAGTTCCTTTGGTCTCAGTAATTCCATTATTTCCTATTAGCTTCGTTTGCTCTTTTTAGTTTTTGTCGTTTCATTTGCTCCATTTGCACTTTCATCTTGCCTTCTTTGTACCATTGCCTTAAGCTACTCTTTCAAACTCCATTGCCTTCATTTGACTCTTTATCATGTTTTATGTACTCTCTTTAGATTTTTGGTACCATGGGTTTCAATTTTCCATTTTCCTGCCTATTCTCTTCTTGCATTTGCTAATCCTATGTTTTTTGTTACGTTTCCAACCCATTGCCCCTGTGGCCTGGTTGCTCAGTTTAGCCTGGTTGCTCACTTTTTTCTAGGATTTCCAAATTTTCAAGTACTTTATGCCTTTATTTCTGGTTGTTCAAGTTTGTCAATAGGTTTCTTTGTTTTTAGGCGTTTTTACTTTTGTCATTTAGGTATTCTTTTGGCTCCTTTTTACTCCCATTTTTATGCTTTTATGTTTTCCGCTTTGACCCTTTGTTATCTTCGTTTTTAGATTTGTTACGCTTGCTCCATATGTCCTATTAGCTTCCTGTTTCATTTTGTTTCAATGATCCTTGTGGACTCATTTCTCCCTTTCTTTATTCCACATTTTCAATCTGTTCTATTAGATTTGACTTGCTCCATTATGGGTTGTTGTGCTCCTTTTTGTTATACGCTCCTCATTATCTCAGCAGCTCCATTTGATGGCATTTCTCTATTCGATTGTGTATGCCATGTTCCCTTCATTGATTTCCTTTGGCTTGTTGTTTTGTTTCACATTACTCCTTTAGTTGTGTCAGTTCTTTCTTTGTCTTCTTGCTCCTTGTCTTTTGCTAGTTAGGATACTTCGGATTTTTGTATCTTTGTTAGTGTAGTATATATTGGTGCATTGGCCATTTGCCATCGTCACTCTATTGATGTCGTCAGGTTCATGGCTCTGGTTGCTGTTGTTCCATAAGTTCCTTTCCTCATCTCTTACTGCACTTTTCCATCTTCTCCTTCATTTTTATGCTTCTCTTCCATCTTCCACGACAGTGTTCCATTGTGTCCTCCGTCTTTTCTCCTTTGTCTGGATTCATCCTCTCTGTACCTTCAGGCTTTGTGGTCGTTCCTCTTTTACCATATTTTCTATCAGACTTATATATGCATTCTGTTTTGTTTTTATTTCAGTGACCCTTATAGTCTCATTTCTCCCTTGCTTCCGAACAGTTTTCATTTTGGCTTCCTTTCTTTCTTTGTCCATGTTGAGATTTGTTCCTCTTCTATCGGCCGATATATATGTTGTCATAGGACCCATCCTAGGAATGCCACGGTTCTATTGCGATAGCAATAGAACCGACATTCCTTGGATGGGGACGCCCCTTTTTCGCACTCCCTATTTATTCAACATCTTTTCATTTTTTTCGTCATCGGCGTTCTCTTGAGCTAGTTTTCTGCTTCTCTATCCTACCAGTTTCCCTCACCCTCCCTCCCTTGATGGTTGATGGTTTGTCTACATCTGTTCTTATCTCGTTTTGTTTTCTCATTACCCCTTTTCATTCCATTTCCTTTTTGTCTGTTGACCATCTTTGTCTATGTTTCCATATTTTTTGGGTCCCTTTGCAGCCTCTAGATCTTCTATGGTTTCGTCTGGGCGTTTGGTCTAGTGGTAACACACTAGTTCCTTAGCAATGTGGTCTCGAGTTCGAGACCGCCCAGAATCGCACTCGGTACTGTAAAGGGTCAAATCCTAACAGACGCAATGTAAGGTGGTTGGGGGCAGGGCCCAACCGAGCAATGTAGTGTGGTGTGTGGTCACATGTCCAGTTGGATGCTGCCTAGTGGCGTGACGTTAAAATACTATCTATCTATCTATCTTATTCATCAGTTTTCTCGATGTGGCACTTTAGCCTCTGAGGCCTACTCATTATCTCGTTCTTCTCGGAGTCTATCAAATCTTCTGTACTTTTCAAGTCGCCTTGCAGCCCTTGATATCCTCTGTGCTTTCTTTCTTCTTTGAAGATATATATATTCTTATTTCTATTTTTTCTCGGTGTGGTTTTGTAGCCTCCGCGACTTCTTATCATTTCATTCTTTCTCGGCATGGCTCGTGACTTATTTTCTTGTTCATTTTCTCTTGGACAATATTTATTATTCATTTTCACAGGCGTGTGGATCTGTCTATGTTGTGGCTCTGGTTTTGTCAGCTTTGTCTGCATAGTTTCTTTTTCTCGGCGTGGCACTGTAGCCTCCGAGTAAGTATTTGCTATGCATTTTCTCTTCGGCGTGGCGATGTAGTTCTGAAGCATAACTCTTTTTCATTTTCTCTCGGCGTGGCAACGTAGCCTCCGAGGCAGCACTAATCGGTTGTTTTTCCCGCGAGGGTCATTTTCCGCGGACGGTTCTCGATTGGTCGGCTGTTGTTTCTTTCTCGGCGTGGCCCTGGAGCCTCCGAGTCTTCTTGCCCATGGCATCTAACTCATTGACGGGTTATTTTTCTTTCAGCCTTGACTCTACAGGATTTTTTAAGGTCTTGTGGTTGCCAGAGTGCGTGGGGTTGTGCTTCAACCATTTGCTTGGGTTTTCCTCAAAAACCTGAGAAGGTGTGGTTCTTCTTCCCGATAAGAAGCAGTCACCAGGTCTTCGCGCCTTTGCATCGACCAAGTGGCGGATAAAACCATCCTTTATGTTGTATTCTTTAGTATCATCATGCTCTCCATGATTGTCTAGTTTCGGAGCATTTAAAGTTCATATTTCCAAATTTACCTACCCCTAGTGAGGGATCCATTTGTACTCAATGTTTTACAAAGCTCAATGAGAACACCACTTCACTAGAAGGCAAGATGAAAGTGCAAATGGAGCAAATGAAACGACAAAAACTAAAAAGAGCAAACGAAGCTAATAGGAAATAATGGAATTACTGAGACCAAAGGAACTTCCTGTGACAAACAGGGAATGGTGGCGATGTAGTAATTCAAAAAAGGATGAAGCATATATAGGTGAAATGATCAAGGATACCAAAACGCTAAGGAGCAGGCCGATATATATGTTGTCATAGGACCCATCCTAGGAATAGAAATTTATTTCAATCTTTCTGTTTTGATTCCAATTTTTAAGTACAACATCCAAACCACTTGCATTTGCCCATGTTTTGATTTAGCGTTGCACTAGCAAACCTAATTTGCAGCAAAGTAAACACTAGAAACATTTTGCCGCATCCATGGTAGGGCAATGCCTTTCGGGGCATGTGTCGGAGATATGATTCAAAACCAGTCGATGACTAGTGGTCCTTGAAAAGTTCCCTTGAGCTTGATTTTGTCTTCTAAAAGCGTATGACCAAGTATGGATGTGCTTGACTCATGTCCTTTTTCTTTTTTTAGAAACATTCTATGTTTTTTTTTTTTTCCTTTTTTTAAGCACGCCAGCCCAACCAAGCCTACAACCTTCTATGCAATTTTAAGCTATCCACTCCACATCAGCTAAACCTGACATGGCCTTGTTCAAGGGACCTTTATTACATTGCATAACTCAACCACAACCCCTGGCGTGCCTTTTTGCTAGTTTTTTTTTTTTTTTTGGGGTGGGGTGGGGGGGGGGGGTTGGGGGGGGGGGACAGAGTCGGGCTGACCGATTCTGGTACTAAGGAGGGTATTCTTGCAATGGTTGGAACTAAGATTTGGGTATTCTATAGTATAGGAATTCGTTTAATTGAGACAGTTTGAGTAGCTCATTTTTTTTATGGTCTTCTTTCGATTTTCGCGTATTTTGGATGGCCTTTGTTGCAATGTTATAATAAGAGAAACTGGTGGGGTGAAATTTGAAAAAGTGTTGCAATGCAGACACAATCCCCTTCTTCTATCTGCATGCAGGCAGAACTGGACTGATCGATTCTCGTACTGGAATAGTCCATTTCTTCCTTTGCTTCTTTCATTCTTTTGTTCCTTGTGGGGTAGCACCTCTAGTTTACTTCTGGGTTTGTTCCTTGTGCCGTGGTTCTTGTTGAAGCAGCCTATTGAACTAGATTAATGGTTTTTAGAATCAAGGACTGTGTGCTTGCAGCAGGGGGTCAAGACTTCATGATGGTGGGTTGAAATCCCGCATGCAGATTCCGTTTTCATTTTGTTGGACTGGTTGAAGAGCATTTCTAGAGATCATTTGCAATCACATTTGCAGGGCTGGTTGATTGTGGGGGTTGTAGATCCAAAGATCATTTGTAATCTCATTTGCTGGGCTAGTTGATAGTCGGTGTTGCAACCTGGAGATTCACATTCTCCAGTCCAAGGCTTCGGTCTGGAAGCTCTGTCTTTGGCAACCAGGGCTTCAGGTGGTTATTTTTTGTTTTGTATTTTAAAGATGAGTAGGATGGGTGTAGCGATAAGGTTTCAGGAATGATCGTTATTTCTTTGGATGTTGATCGCTTTGAAGAGGCCTGATCATGGATTTGGGTCTCGCTACAATGAGAGATTCTACTGGGATTCAACTCCCACTGTATAATATAAGCCAAGTCTATTTTACATGTTTTAAATGGTTGTAGTAATAAGTATTTTTTTCTTTCCAACGGTTAGTGAAAAAGACAAAAAAAAAGAAAAAATTTTCACTTTTCTAGTAAGTTAGCCGTGTCACTTTTGGCCCTCTTTCATTTTTATTTTTTTTACTTTTGTCAAAAAGGCATTGGCCGTTGGATACCTTGTTTTTCCCCTTAGATTCTTTCTTCTGTGACTGAAGATCTCCAATTTCGGAGGAGCTTGGAGTCCGTGTGTGGGCTACAGTTGAAGATGACATGGTCGACTGATTTGCTTGCTTTTTTTGAATTGAATTGTGGTTTCATGAGAAATTTGGCTTGCTAATTTGTTTGCTTGTCTTGAGTTGAATTGTGGCTATTGCGGGTTCAAGAGGAATTTGATTGTCATAAGAAAAACGTGGCCTTTTTTTTTTGTTTTAAAGAAGAACGAAGAAACTTTATATTAATAGCCTACGGGGGGGTGTTCAAATCTCTGAAGATCAGATGGCGTCTGCGCTTCCAAATCACCCAACGAACTAGTGACCTGCAGATACTGAACGCCCACTTCTTAAAGCGAGGCCATCTGTGAGGGTAGATGCCCAAGAGAATTTGTTGATTCGTGAGGCGAGTACGAAAGGAAGATCGTATAGCTGACCAAATGCGAGAGATTTGAGAAGTTGTGAATTTATATCATAATCTAGATGTTCAAATTGTGAAAGGTTATGGTAACATATAATGTGACTCTCTATCAGAGCAACAGTTGATTGAGAACATTATTTGAAAGGGAGATTAAGAATGTGTAAGAATGGTATATACAGAGGCTTGCAGAAAACCTTGAAGGATATATTATACATAGGAGCCATCTTTTACAACTAGGTCAAATTTACGGAATGTACAAATTAATATGTTTCAAGTTTCGAACGTAAGGTTTTATTTTAGAAACCTAACATTTTGGGTTACTCGGTCCAATGATTTGGAGCTAGTTCTCATTTGAATTCTCGGTTGAATAAGACCTTAACAAATTACAAAGAACGTGGAGATCGGAGAACTGATAAAAGAAAGTATACATAAATACACTAAGCTCATTTGGAATCAATTCGTCTTATACAAAGGTCTGGATTCGTGATTGTTTTTAGGTTATCTAAGCTACAGTAACCTAATCATTCCCAAATGAATAGTGATAGCGAATAGTAGCTTTTGATATACATTAAGTTTAATGTGTTTATAGTATAACTTTGAATGTTATATATTGAAATGCTAAATGCAAGTTGAAATAGTGTGTTTTTATATAAAGTTTGAGTGGATTTGAGTAAGAAGGTGTTGATTGCAATTTATCATTGCATTTAAAAACTAACAACGGTATCAAAGCTTCTTGCAGACAAAATGTCTAGCAGATTTGGTGCAGGCTTGCTAAATGCAATAGAGGTCTTCAAAGGAGACTCAGGCTTCGAAGTGTGGAAGGAAAAGATCAAGCATGTTCTTCACGTAGAGGATCTTTGGGATCTCATAAAGCCAACTGAAGGGGAAACCTGTTTGGCAAGCTCCAGAAGAAGAAATGTGACCATATTAGCTGAGGGAACTTCTTCTTCAAATGAAGAACAAACTGTAGAAGAGCAGGGCAAAGAAGTTAGTGCAAGTTCTGGTGGAATTACAAGTGGAGAAAATGCAAAAATTCGAGAAGCTCAAGAAATTTTAATGAGCAAAGTGAGTTCTAGCATTGTTTTGAAGATAGGAGTTATGAGTCCCCAACAAATGTGGAACTATATGCTGCTAACTAATGAGGAAAAGACATCCTCTCAGATTGATGTGTTGTAAATGAGTTGAGGAGATTGAAATTCCATGATAAAGATAATGTGAATGACTTTTTTTCAAAACTTTGAACATTTCATAGCAGATTTAGAGGGTGCATGAATCTTTTATACTCAGCAACAACAGGTGTTGGCCATCTCAACAGTAACAAGTCTTGGAAATGTTGTCATCTTTATTAGGACCATTGCAAAAATAAGAATGGATGCAATGGACGCTCAAAACAGAGATAGAACAAAATAAAGTCATGGAGGAAGATGAAGCAAGACAATTCCTAATGGCAAAGGAGAAGGGGATAATTGATCGCCAAGGAGGTAAAGTTGGCCTTTGTTTCAACTGTAATTAGTATGGCCATATTAAAATCAATTGTCCTAAATTACCCAAGGACATAAATTGCTACAATTGTGGGGTAAGGGGGCACTATACATCGAACTGCTCAATTCCAAAAGGTGATTCGAGGGATAGAGGTAGAGGAGGAACAGGGTTTGCAAGATCTAGATGTATAGGAAGAGGAAGGGAAAGAACTTCAAGTTAAAAAGCCAATATAGCAGAAGAAGTACCTCTGGAGGAGGAAACTGCAGAAGAAGAAGAGGGGGTAAGAAATTCAATTTTTGTAGCATACGAAAATAAATATAATGATGATGACCTTTCAATCCTAGATAGTGGATTGAGAAAACAATCACATGCTCATCCAAAAGCTTGAAGGAATGCAAGGGAAATCGAAGAGGCCATGCCCAAGTGGGAAATGGGGATTTGCAAAGAGTTGAAGATGTAGGAGTTTTAGAGTTATTTTATTTAAATGGAAGAAGTGTGAATTTGCAAAATGTGCTTTCTGTTCCAAGTTTAATTAGAAACTTGATATCCATCACTCAATTAGTTGACGTGGAATTCAAGGTTGTGTTTGATCAAATGCATTGTAAAATCTTTGAAGGCAAATTTCTGGGAAGATGTGTTGGAAATGTATTTGGTATTAGCTCTCACTGTTTTGGAAAACTAAACTTGGCAACAAATCCAATATTATAATGTGGCATAAAAGGCTTGGACGTACAAATGTGAAAAATTTTGAAACAATGATCAAACAAGGATGGTTGAATTCCACTGACATCAAAATGGATAATTTTATTTGCAAAGGCTGCACAGCAGGTTGCCTCTTTCAAGAGCTAAAGGAAAAACTAAGGAGTATCTAGGCTTGATAGACACTGACTGATCTTTGTGGGCCTTTGAATGTCACAGAAGTATCAGGAAAATGCTATTTCATAACATTTGTGGATGATTTTAGGAGAAAAGTAAAGGTGTACTAGCGTAAGACAAAGAACTTGGCCTTTGAAGCTTTTAAAGTGTTTGCTGCAGAAGTGGAGTGCACAACAGAAAAAAGATTAAATGTATTTGTTCAGATCGAGGGGGTGAGTACATTTCATCTAAATTTAAAAATTATTGCATAGATAAAGGAATTAAAAGACAATACACATGTAGCTACACACCTCAGCAGATGGAGTAGCAAAGAGAATGAATAAAACAATTCTAAATGCAACTAGGTCCATGCTTAAGCATGTAAGATTGCCCAACTTTTATGGGAAGAGGTTGTTACGACAACTGTAAATTCATAATGTATTGGCATAAAAAATTATAGATGGAAAAATTCCAGAGAAAATATGGTCTGGAAAATTGCTAAGCTATGAGAAATTCAAGGTGTATGGTTGTTTGAGATATGCACATGTCCCTGAAGAAATGAGATTGGAATTAGATGATAGGTCCACCATAATATATTTAGTAGGCTATAATGAACACTCAAAGGGTATAGGATGTACAATCTGCAAAAAGAAATATCTTGATTAGTAGAGATGTTACATTTGCTGAAACACAGTTGTATAGACCTAAGGTGAATAGAGATGCAATGAGTGAGCAAAATGGCAAAAATTACAAACAATGAAGACTCAAGAAAGTCTACAGTTATCAAAAAAGGAAGATTAAAGGAGAGCACAAACCTGGATGAAGATGACATGGACAAAGAATGCACCATGGATGATCAAGAAACAGGGGCAGTAATAAGCATGTTGATAAGCTGTACAATGAGACATTTCAAGGTAGTTGTACATAGATAGTGTTGTGGACCTCATTCAAGCATGGGATTGATCTGGCAGACTGGCACTGGTAATGGGTTGTCTTGGCCTGTTCCAAAACACCGGCATCCCAAAGCTTACCGAGGAAGCAAGCATAGAGGTACTGCCTCAAGTTATACTGATCCTCTTCAGTTTATACCTGTATGTACTTGTACTCTTGCATATTCTATCGAGAGAATCACTGAGTTCGTTTGTCCTACCGGTAAGGTTTGAGTAACTGTGGACCCACTGCCATGGTATAAAGCAAGGTTGGGGGAGGTGAGCATTGTCCATACTGACCACCTTCTGAACGTAGATGATGTGGTTGTGGAGTGCGTATTTCTAAAGAGAGAAAAAACATGTCCTTTGCAAAAGAATCTGATATGGGACTGTGGATTTGACCCCAACTGCCCGAGCTAGGAAGCCTTTCTACATGCCCTAGACCTTGACCCTTTATAGAAGAATGAACCCCACCAAGATGTTGATTAAGTGCTACTAGTAACGGTGCCCGGCGTTGCCGGGCATAAATACAATATTATGTAGTTAGCCATGCAATTGTAGACAACTATTCAGCATCTTAATAAGTTTCGAAGTAAAATGGAGAAGGGGATGATGTTAGATTATGGAATTTTTTATATTCTCAATTTGGTAGACATTGACATTATAATTGCTCCTAAATATGTCATATCATAAGATTTATAGAAAGGAAGGCATGGCACTTGGTAAATATAATACATATTTGATCTATCAACTTTATGCAAATAATATTTCACATGTTGGCTTGCACCTCTTAGGGTCGAGACATACTTAGTCCATGCTATACCATGAAAACAAAAAAGGATATTGAAGTCCCATTGTAATATAGGATTTATCTTCAAGCTCTAAGGAAAGTAGAAGGTTGAGGACATAATACAAACGTGATAACTATACACAGACGTGTAAATAATAATTTCAATGCTTCATTTGTGCTCATGCTTAGTATTCCACTTGGAGTAGTTTTTTTGTATACTCTCATACTTCGCAAAAGGAATATAGTACGTGTCCATTCTTTTCCAATTTTTTACTTCTTGATGCTTGTATAGGTGATTATGAAGCTTGAAATTCCTCCAAGGGGTCTTATATTATTATTACTTGATGATATTTTGTATAATAACCATTGGCTTTACATTGGCCAAATAAAAATTAAAGGGTTTTTCTTTTAGCCATGCTATCAATTGGTATTGTCAATTAGGAGTTGTTTGTAGGAGTCGTTAGAAGGGAGGACCACGCACCAAATTCTTGATTGGTCAAACATAGATTGTTTGTGTAGTTTTTGAAGTCTCTATCGAATTCACTCTGCATAATTTGCATTGGAACATATTATGGTTGTTCAGGTCTATACACTATTTCAAACTATGCATGCTATTCTATATGTTCGAATATTAGCTTAGCGATATCATATTATTCTTGATAAGGATGGAATGGTATTGGAGGTTATATGAATGGACAAAAAGCCAACTACATAGGAGGAATATGCAGAAAATAATGCCTCTTTGTTGCTGAAAATAATGTGTCTCTGTTGCACCTCTCTTATAAGTTAGTGTATAAACATGGCTCAATTTCAATTAACCATATGAGGCTCCATGCACACTACAGCTAAAAAGAAGCTTTGCTTTTGATCACAAGCCTTCCTCGGAATGTCCTTCAAATATGCCATGAGATCATTCTGTTCCACGTTCTAGTTCAAAGAACTCCTTTCTTTCCCAGTGGGCCTAGTGCTTGCTCATTCACGGGGGTTTATCGTTAAACGAACTGCAAGAAATATTAGATTTCTTAGTAAGGGCTAAATAGCTATTCGCAATACAACACCCATTATATTTTCACGTTAGTCCTCTAGTCCCTGTTTTTTGTCACCACTTCAATTGATTTGGTTAGCTGACTCCAAGTAGATAGATCAAAGATTCCTTACACTGTTTGCATGCAATCAACGTGTGTTCTGCTGGGGTGACTTATCTTAAATAGGCCCTGTAAAGATATCACTATGCTTCTTGCTGGCTGACAAATCAAAAAATGAGAAAATTGTAATTTCTATATGGATTCCCCACACTGCTGTATCTACAATTGTATTTGACCTGCACAAATTACATTATGTGATCTAACTTACATAAAATACTTGCCCAATATAAACGTGCATGGCTTCTGGAGCATTGAGAACCTTTGGAAGTGACCACTAGAGAGCTCTGTACACTCTCATAAGCTGCACAAACAGAATGCAGACATAAAAAATATAAAAATCCACAAATTTGTTAACAGATACATACCTGTTGGCTATCAACTTGGGTAGCTTTATTAAGAACTCCTCGAATTTTATCTTCATGACCACGTAGAGATACAATAACCCATTTGAATTGTCAATGATGTCAAGTTTATGTGGATCAAAAGGCAGTAGAATGAAATCACATTTTATTGCAAACCATCCCGTAACGCCTGTAAATTTGTAGCTTCTTTATGTCCATTGTTTTTCACCAGACAATACACCAAGTGTATCAACCAAAGTAACATGCTCTAACAACTGTCCAGAGAAATTCCCTTATTTCGCTTAAACCAAGAAATTCCCTTATTTAACTTAAACCGACCATTTGCACATTTTAAATTGGTTCCTTGTAGGATGTGGCATCTGACAACACTCAAATTTGGAGAGAAAGGATGTTCCAAATCTTACAACGATACCATGGGTAATTTCCTGAATTGCATTCCTACGATGGAATGCATTAATGCAAAAGATCGCTTGCAAACGAATCTGCATAGACAGCAATATCCCATCATTCTAGCCAGTTGCAAGTGAGATAAAATGGTGTGATAAATATAAGCAAGGATGATTGTCTCAGATATTCTTCCAGCTGAATATACCTTACAATCTTTGTTGCCACATCTCTCTGTGCAAAAATGATTGACTTCATTTAGGTAATAGGTTAGAAGACCTAGCTGCCAATTTCTAAATCTGGAATTCAATTTCGTCCTCCAGATGGACAATTTTCCCCAGATGTTATTTTTATTTATACAAATCATGGAGATAGTCATATGGTTCCATTCTTGAAATACTGGTAAGAGACAGAAACCATTTTCCATTGCTGCCACATCTCAAGACATAATTTAATATGAAATGCGAGAATTTCTTAACCATGTGCTCTATATAGTGAATCAGCAATACATGTCTGAATGATTAGAAATTGAGATGGATAATTTATGTCATCCATTTGGGAGTCGGCCTATTTCATACCAGAGATAATAGATGTGGTGTTTGGCCAGCTTGAATTCCATTGCAGGCCAAGCTCCCTACAATTTTTAATATTGAATGCACTATAGCTTGTTGGCCTCTGATCTATAGTTAGAAATGTAAGTGTGCTTTCGGTGAGAAGGGTCTGCATCGAGACAATGGCCACAGTAACTTAGAGGCTTTGTAATGTCATTTGGTAAGAGAATTTGCGACATGAGTATCCAAGACATTGTCGTTCACTTTATCTTGCAGATCCTTTGGCAATGAAGTGCATGCATGGCATGGAAATGTGTCTCGCAAAAAATACCGAGTTAATACAATCACATTGTACAATGTCATTTGACAAAATATGATAAAGAGATTGCAATTACTCACGCCTCCAATACACAGCAATGAATTGCACTATGGATGAATTTTTGCCCAGAAGCGCATCTTGTGGTGACAGATAATAAAGGAATGGAAACTATTAGTACCATTAAGGAATTACTCTGGGATGTTTGAATTTAGTGACAAAAGCCACGTATGTGTTTTCCCATGAACATAATGCAATAGAATATTTTTAGTAATACCAATCCAAGATGGAATGATTACAATCTCCTTGTGATCTGGTGTTATATTATATTTACTAAAAAATCTGAACACCAATCACCTCCTTGTGAAGAGGATCATGTCCTAATATCTGTGCGGTGCAAAAACAGGTAGATCTAAATGGTGCCCTATAAAGCTATGTAATTCACTTTGTTTTCCTAGCAAATCTGAGACTGCGTGCAAGTAGGAGCATATAAAGGATTCCAATGTTTTGAGATGCATAATTTATCTCATGCATTTGCGAGTCTGTTATTTCTCCCAACAGTGCAGCATTGTTTGATATTATGGTAGCTTCCTGCATGCTCCAAAAAACTTCAAAGCGATGCATGCCTCGTCTGTGTTTGAATCTTTTGCTCCTCAAAAGCTTTGCAGTCTTGTTCTGATGGTAATGTAAGAGATTTGGATTGTTTCAATTTAGTAACCAAAGCGACATATGTGTTTTGCCATGAGCATGATTTACTTAAAGAATCCGAACACCAGTCACCTACCTGTGCAGAGGATCATGTGCTAACATCTTTGTGGTGGGAAAATAGAGGGACATCTAAATGGTTTCCTATAAAGCTACGTAATTCAATTTGTTTTCTTAGGAAATCTAAGCCTGGGTGATGCCGAAATGACTATAATTAAAGAAGAAGGCATTAGAAGACGGGCTTGGGAATGAGGATGGACTGGGCTATGTATCAGACCAGAAGCCTCATCTACATATGTCATGATAGCCATAAGCACGATCTGTTCCTGATCCAAATCGTGTATAAATTTAATCGCTAAATTGCCGCTGAACCTCTAGCCTGATGGCAAAATGCAAGACACGTGTAAAGGATTGCAATTTGAGATGCATAATTTATGTCATGCATTTGCCAGTGTGTTATTTACCTAGCTGCAAGTACGGACATGGCAGTGTCATTTCGTAGGCACTGTCATTTACTGCAAAACGTACCTCCTAGCAGTGCAACATTGTTTGATCTCTGATTTATCCTATATGTTTCGTAGTTAGGAAATGTAAGTATGCTGATCAGAGTATGGGTCTGTATCTAGAGAATGCCCATGGGAACTCAACATGATTTGTAATGTCATCTAATAGAAGACCTTATTATCTCCATGCAGACAATGCCCATGGTAACTCACGACATGAGTGCCTATAGACATTGTCGCTCACTTTATCTTGCGGATCCTTTGGGAATAAAGTGCATGGCATGGAAATGTGTCTCCCCAAAAAGCGAGTGAATAAAATCACTTTGTACATGTGTAGAATGTCATTTGACAACATATCATAAAAGAGGCTGCAATTACTCACTCCTCCAATACACACGATGAATTGCACCGGTGATGAATTTCCTTGAAGCACATCTTGTGGTGGCGGGTTAAAAAAAAAAGGAACTACCGGTACCATTAAGGATTTAATCTAAGAGACTTGAGATGCTTGAATTTAGTATTTGGGTGGAAGTAAGCGCCATGTAAAGGATTCGAGTGTTACAATCCGATGATCACGGAGTTTGGTTTTGGTAGTGTAATGTCTATTACAAATGACATTATGCCGAAATGAGTATAATTAAAGAAGAAGGCATTAGAAGACGGGCTTGGAAATGAGGATGGATTGGGCTATTTATCAGACCAGAAGCCTCATGTACACATGTCATGATAGCCATAAGCACGATCTATTGTTGATCCAAATGTAAAACCTCAAACAGAGCAAACTCAAAGAATTATGTATGCATGAAAATAATGAATAATGCAAGATGCAAAATTCTTAGACATGGGATTCATCTTGCAATTTGATCCAATGTAGAACATCCAATATAATAGAAACAGAAGTATTGTGATTACTTAGTACATAAGCTACTGAAGCTTTTCCTGTTTCTTATCCAAAGTATCACGCTCATGGATGGCATTGAAGTCCAAGTCGTTTCCACTACAAATCATTGCATTGAACATTATAATCAAGAGCCAGCTAGGCTAAATGCAAAAACTCCTTACCTCCGTTTCTTTCATTCCACTCTTCAATCTAAACCCCTCATTTAAAAATATAAATATGATTCTTGTAGAATTGGTTCTGCAAAGACATAACATCATAACATGGCAATCAAGAACTACAGAAAAGATAACCCACACATTTTTTAGATTCTTTAACTCTTTAAACATGGCAATGAAGAACCATCTAAGCTAAAAGTAACAGGCAAAATAACTCACAAATTACCTCTGTGCAGACCGGAATTAATCCTTTTCAACAAAAATACCTGAAGAAGAAATATTTAGTAATCTTCATTCTGAAGCACAATTTCAGCCACAAACACATGGCATTTCTAAACTTTAAATCTGACATTAAGAATTGCTGATGGAAAATCGAAATAAACCTGCAAGAGAAATATGTTTCGGAGCTGCCGAAATGGGCTCAATAGGGTTTGTTCTAGCTGAGTCGATCATGCATAAGAAAGGCTACCCATAATGTTTAAACAACAACCTATGCTTTCAGTTTATTTTCCTGATCATGGCAGGCAAAAATGTTGTGGCACCTGCAAAGATGTTGCCGCTTTGTTTCGGAGGTCTATATTCGAACCTAGAAAATAATTTTCCACGGACAAAGCTGGAGTTAAACGAAATTTCCTACCTCCAAACCATACTCCAATCTTAGTAAATTGATTTTTTCGATTTTTGGAGACTCTGAATTTTTTCCGGCCGTCCAAACCCCTTAAAATCTTAGGAAATCATGTTAAAAAAAATTCCAAAAATATTTTTAGTCAGGCCGGAAAATCCCAAATTAAAAAGATTGATTGATTGATTGATAGAATGGGACCAGGCGTACAACTCTGCTTTGTAATTGCTCTGCATTTCATACAGTGCCTTCCAGCCTGTTGTCATTCGCATCCGATAAAGGTGTCCCAAAATTTGGTGAAAGAAAACTTCACAATCCCAAATACTTGTAGGTGGATGCCACCTCCATATTTTGACCCTGACAAGTGAAGGAGGGAAGCCTTGGCTGATGCGAAGATGAAACAAACAGTGTCTTAATGTTAGCCAAATTATCACACATTCCAATGGCCCAACAAAACGTATCTAGAGCATCTAGATGCTATTGCATTTTAGTCGGGATGTAGGCTAAGATGTCCACATCGTCGGCGTATATGAACTGCCTAATGATTTGGTGTATGAACTGAGCTTTGCCACCCCCATGCTCATTAAGCCAACATTCTAACTAATCAATAGAGAGGCTAAACAATGTTGGAGAGAGCGGGCATCTCTGGCGGACCACACCACATCCCCCCTTCCCCCTCCCGTCGAAATGTTCATAGTGATATCCCAATGGCATTAAAAAATCCTTATGGCGATCCATTATGGCCATAATCACAATATAGACAAGGGCTAACCTTTCACGATTTGTATCAATGGAAGTAAGGTTGCAAAAGTTCGAATGAACGCTAAGAAGAAACTGCATAAATTATGCTAAATGAAATATGCTCTAGAATTGTAAAATATTCGTGTTTGAACACTAACAATATTGTTGCGCCATGATCCCTACCAGTGTAGGTTATGTATGCGTATATTACATTTTCCATACTTAAGGTACTGTATCTGTACATACTATACGTACTTGTTCATTTTGTGCAAATAAGAAAAAAAAATTTATCTACGGTATGTACGTTATAGTAATAGTACAGGTACGGTATGCATTTATAGGTATGATACATCTATTTTTCAAATAAAAAAATAACTAGCTATAGGGCAGGCTTGGGCAAAGGGTAGGGTAGGGAAAATAAAGAACTAGGCAAAAGCACTTTCGACTCCTTTGCATACTAATAGTAATGGATTTCTTCGTTTTAGAAAACTAGACTCAAGATAAAGTTTTTCAAAATAATTCAAAGTTCTTGGAGGTGGTGAAGATCTAAAAGCACAATGTGAGGCATTACATGCATAACTTGTTGGCAAGAGGGTGCAATATTTGTGCACAAAGAAAAGATATGTTTATAAGTAAGACTTACCGAATTTTGAGAACAGGCCAAGGAATGAAACTAAATTTCTCATATTTATAGAGCTTTACAAGTATGGTGACATCCACTACGTATAGGTCAAAATCTAAGAAAGAATTTTGGTATGGCAACACTGACTTTGCAGAGAAAACATTCCGAGGAAGAATTTAGGAATCCTGTATGATTAAGGGTCAATGACATGCTACAAAACTTTTAAGTTTGAACATATGTTTACACAAAGGATTTTAGACATCTAGATTTTCTCACCTTGTGCAGCAACAACTTGTTTATAAAGTGTTATGCACTTAACATTAGGTTTTGCCCTTTCCTTCGCTAGCCTATATATATATCTCTTGTTTAAATTCGGTTTTTCCGATTTGGAGAAAAGCTTTTTATGATTTTTTTTAAGTCGTTTCCCTAAGGTTTTGGGCCTTCTTAGATGCCGGAAAGTTTTCCGATCGTTCGAAAATCAGGAAATATTTTTGTTTTTTTTGTATGATTTGGGGTTTCTGTTGCTGATAAGAATTTCTAAACGGGTGCCAGATCGGGCTTGAGGAAACCATGACGGCATGCATGCCACGATTCAAGTAGATAGAAAGGACTTGAAAATTGCCACGATTCAAGTAGACAGAAAGAGCTTAAAGATTTTCAGGTTGGATCGATCAGAGAATTTGTGATCGATTTGTAACTCTATAAATTCGATCTTTTGCAGAGGATCTATTGTTACAGTTGTTGCTTTCTTCTGGTGAGTTCCTGGATTTCTTGCTTCTTCCTATTCCGGTCTTCTGGGGCCTTTGATTGATCCCTAATCGGACCTGTTTTTGAATCCGGATAGTCCTTCCCTTCCTCTAGCCATGATCTTCTGATGCCTTTAAGAACGCCAGAGGAGCTGGGCCTTTTTCCACCAAGCATGGGACACTGCAAGGATCGGTGCATCGCCTTGAGGTCAGCAGATTTGATGAGAAGAGATTCTGGGTTCTCCACAAGCTTAATCTCCCGTTTGTTTTTGGGTCCAAGGAGTGTCTGCTAACTAGAATTGCTTAAAGTAAGGGCTCGCATTGGACCCCTTCTCTTTTACAGGTTGCTCCTCTCTATGTTTCTATTATGGTTCATCCCATTTGCCTTCTCCTCCTATTAGTTCTGTTCAAAAAAGCCAAGATCCAGTATTTTTCGCTTTTCATTGTTATTTTGTGCAGCTATCTCTTCTGCTTTTATTCTGGACATTCATCCTCTAGAAGATGGTATTTGATGAAGCTTCTTGCAAACATCATCGGGTCTTATGGGATCCAGCCATAGATGTCAAATTTCTAGCATGCAATATTGGCTCCAATTGAAGGCCATGCAAGGGGCCAGATTATACTTCTATTTTGCTGCAAATGAAGTTCTTGGATGCAAGGAGCCAGATTATACTTCTATTTTGCTGCAAATGGAGTTCTCATCCCTTTCACAATCTGTGTCGATCGTCGATGGCTACATATGGCTTACAAGGTGGACTAAAAATACTTTCTGTGATTTTGTTGTTTGTTGATACTGACAATTGTATGCATCTGTATTTTCATGTGTTGCAACCACATAAGCACCTACTCGAGAAGATGCTGCATTAAACTGCATAAAGGTAATCCTTTACTTTTGGTTTTTGTGGTTATTGGAAGAGATCAAACATGGTTTTTGGAAATATTTTGGCAATCGTAATTTTTTTTAAGATCCATTGCAGACATTTAATAACATCCATTGCAGATATTTAATGGTATTTTTTCTGTTGTCAATCTGAATGTAATATGAATCATCTTATTCGTGAGCCTGGTGAACATATAGCAGTTTTAAATAACCATATGGCTTTATTATGCATAGAAAAACTACTTAGTAGACGCAAAATACCCAAGCAGCATTAACATTGTATTAGGGTTTTTGCCACAGTTATTGTTGTCGATATTCCAGTAATCTAACGTAAGAGAACTTCATTTCATAGTCACTGTAGGACGGTTTATTAGAAATATGTTTCCATGATGTTCTTATTTGATTTCGTTCAAAATATGTTTCCATGATGTTCTTATTTGATTTCGTTCAATTATCAAGGTTGGGCTTACGCTTATTCTCTATATCCATATTCTGCAGGAATCATGAAGCTACAAATGTTACGATTAAATTGCATGGCATGTGCAGAGTTGTGGCAGATGCTTGGAAAGTATTTTAAGCAATGTCCCAAAAGAATATGCTTTCCCCATGCAAGAATCATTTAGGGCGCCAAATCTGTGTGTAATAGGTACTTTTATTATAACCACTAGACCTTATCTTTCAATTTACATGTTTTGAAATATTTATGACTAGGATTTAATTGTATATGCTGGCATAAATTCTTAGAAGCTTCCGAATCATGGAATGGATACTGTCCAAAATGTATCGCTTCAGTGAAGTGAACAGTGTTGGTGATGCAATTGGCTTACCTACTTCCATGTCTTCATTCCATGCCTAAATGTTCATAAATTCTTAGAAGCTTCCCAGTCATGGTTTGGAAGCTTCTAAGTCATGGAATGGATACTGTCCAAAATGTATCGCTTCAGTGAAGTGAATAGTGTTGGTGATGCAATTGGCTTACCTACTTCCATGTCTTCATTCCATGCCTAAATGTTAGGTTATTATATATTTTACAAAGAAAATTGAAGGCCGGACTTTTGCCAATTTCAATGAGCTTATGATTGTATGTCATGGCTTTTGCTTCAGGATAGCGTTAACAATAGTTGCAATGTTTTTTCTATCTTTGAAACATTGATATCTCATATTTGACATTATAGGTGCATCTTCGAGATCACAATTGTAGAAGACGTAAAAGGAAAGCATTAACTTTTGAATATGAGCCACAAGGAACAATCTCCATTTATTCTGCCATTTATGCTAACAAAAAGGATATAATCACAGATCAGGATAGAGGCGATTAGCAGCATTTTATTCACCTTCTGCTAGATTGATTATTTCTATCCATCTGCCTTTTGCTGCTTTGATCTCAACAGAGTACCATATCTTTAAAATCTAACAACCATTTCGAGCATTTACATGAATGCTTTCCTGGTAAGATCCATTTTATTTCTCTTTATGTTTTTGTTTCATCTTCTGGGCTTGAACACAGTTTTATTTTAGCCAAGCATCGTGGCATTAGTAAAATGGCATCTCTATGTGCATTTATTATTCTTATACTGTCGTGTAGGTGTAGATTGTGTTGGCCTCATCACTTAGTTCTTCCGTTGTGCAAACCGAGAGTGAAATGTCTACCAACTAATCCAGATCTTAGGATAGCATTTTTAAGTGCTATTTTTTGCATGCATTTTCTTCTCCGTGCATTGTGGCTTCACTCTAGGTAAGTCCATTCTGCCATATGCTTCCAGTTTGGAAATGCATGCATGCCTCATATTTGATACGCTTCAGTGCTTTGATTTGGTCCACCAATTTAAATTGCTCTCAAGTTTACATAATTGTGGTGCTGTTATTTCTTTGAAGGACTTCTTCTTTTTCCTATGCAATGCAGATTCATTAGCAGCATTTTGTTCATATTCTCTTAGATTGATTGTCTCTATCCTATGAGGTGTTGCTGATCCCAATTTTGTATCTTAAACAATTCTCTAAATTTAATGCGACATTGAGCGGTTATTGATCTGAACGCTTTTCTGGTCAGATATATTTAATTCTTCTAATATTTTCGTTTTCTTTTATAGGCTTCAACGCAACTTTCTTCGAAGCTATAGCCAAGCATAAATTGTAGCATTGGTAAAATAGCTTCCTTGACTTTATTTGTCAGCATCCACATGTGCATTTGTTATATAAATACCGCATTGGTAAAATAGCTTCCTGGACTTTATTTGATGGATAAATTGCAAATTTTCAAGGACTGAGCATTCATTTTTTCAAAGAATATATGCGGCTCTTTAAAGCAATATGATATAATTTCTTCTCTTATTTTTCTATTGACCTTCTTTTAAATTTGAGAAGGCATTGGACATGTGTCATAGTTGCCATGCAGGGGTACTTATTTAAAAGTGTATGTTTGCTTTATGCTCGATAACGATAATGCTGGGCACTGGTTTAGCCAGATGTAACCCAATTTTAATTGGTATGTCCATCTGCCAAACTCTTGCTTATAAGGGCCTTCTTGCATTGCATTGTCAAGTTGAAAGGAATTGACACTTTGATACATTAGCAACTCACATCCAACTCATATTTCAAGTCATTTGTTTCATATTATTTTATTATTGGTGTGAATAAAGTAAGATTTAAAGACAAATAATTTGGCTAAGATAAAATAGCTTCCTGGACTTTATTTGATGGATAAATTGCAAATTTTCAAGGACTGGGCATTCATTTTTTCAAAGAATATATGTGGCTCTTTAAAGCAATATGATATAATTTCTTCTCTTATTTTTCTATTGACCTTCTTTTAAATTTGAGAAGGCATTGGACATGTGTCATAACTGTCATGCAGGGGTACTTATTTAAAAGTGTGTTTGCTTTATGCTCGATAACGATAATGTTGGGCACTGGTTTAGCCAGATGTAACCCAATTTTAATTGGTATGTCCATCTGCCAAACTCTTGCTTATAAGGGCCTTCTTGCATTGCATTGTCAAGTTGAAAGGAATTGACACTTTGATACATTAGCAACTCACATCCAACTCATATTTCAAGTCATTTGTTTCATATTATTTTATTATTGGTGTGAATAAAGTAAGATTTAAAGACAAATAATTTGGCTAAGATTTAAGTTATATGGGATCAATATCTATACAAACTACTTTATCAACTAATACATTGCTACATTTTGAAACCTACTTCCTACAAATAAATACACACAATATTTGATTCGATCTAAAATCTAACATGTAGGGTACATAAATCTACATATAAAATTTAACATAAAACATTGCTAATCTACTATGTTGAGCAACTGTGTGAAAGCTTCATGCCATTGCTTTCGAAAGGACTCCAATAAAAGATAGACTCATGGGCCAATATGTGGGGAAAGTTATATGGGATCAATATCTATACAAACTATTTTGTCAACTAATATGTTACTACATTTTGAAACCTATTTCCTACAAATAGATACACGATATTTGATCCGATCTAAAATCTAACATGTAGGGTACATAAATCTACATATAAAATTTAACATAAAACATTGCTAATCTACTATGTTGAGCAACTGTGTCAAAGTTTCATGCCATTGCTTTCGAAATGACTCCAATAAAAAATAGACTCATGGGCCAATACGTGTATCCCCAACTAGAAAAACACAACTAATCAAGGTGAAAAATTATATATGCACTTTGTGTGACTGTAAATTGATGTCCTCTCATTTCATATCTACTTCGGCTGGACGCTCAAATTGTTTGCCTTTATTACATTGACTTTCTTTGCTATAAAATATACAGGATAATTTTCATGCCCATAGAATACAAGAGAAAAGAAGACATGGATGTATACAACATAAACGCAACCTTGCAAAAGTTCATTTGGGCCACTCAATATTATACTCCACAATATATTATATAACCACTGCGTCTTTCTTTCTCACAAGAAACATCACCAGACTGTACTCAATACTTCACAATCAAAATATGCTCTCAAGATAATTCATACATCCAAACTCACACATCTACATCTACATCTACATCTATATCCATGTATACTTGACAATATCACATCCTACCAAATGCCTCGCAGTAAATTATATTTGTACTTATGCCCGGCAACGCCGGGCATCCGTTACTAGTCATCATAAGATTAAGATAAATATAGCATAAAAATTTGATGTATCTTTAGTAAGTTAACAATAGATTAGACAGATAAATCAGCTAAACACAATAAAATCTACAAATTCATTATTGTGAAATGTTGTTGGTCATGCTTGAGCATATATTTCCAGGTCCTCAGCTGAGCTTCTTTAAAAAAGGCTTCAACTTTAGTAGAAGTAGAGAAAGAAACTCTTTTTCATATTGCTTAAAGGAGGCAGACATGCATGGTCAAGTCGGCTTTTCCAGTATTTTGTAATACCCACTGATCTCACTCATTTTCTTGAATATTGTTTAAATACTCTACAGCCATTATACATTTGAACTTTGTTGAAATGTTGTACTTTGTTCCTTTCCTTTATTCAGCTATACAACACCTAGGACTTTCCCAAACTGTCATGTGCTGCAGAGATTTTTCTTTCCACTTAGAAAAAATCACCTTGCTAGGAGTTTGTACATTGTAAACTGTAAGCTTCTGTTGTAAATACGATGGCCACCTTTATGATAAAAGGTTTACTAATGGTAGGCGATATGGATATAAAATTGAGACTACATCAATCAATTCAACCATCTGGAAGCCCATTCCTTATACCCTTGCACCAAAGAAAAATAATAGAAAGACAAGGATAAAGAGCTTTGTAAAACTGACTTATGAACATACAATACACCTGCCGTTGCCGTTCTAATTGCATTGTGTTCATGGCCCTGCCACGATGTAGCATGGAAGAAGAAAGCTCGCTACTCTTAACAAAAGAGCTACATAAACACCATGTGTGATCAATACATGTGATGATTTTCTATGTCTAAACTTAATAGCTCGTGTGATTACCATGAGGAAGGCATAACCTATTTCAAGAGCATGGTGCAGTAGCAGGAGCAAAGCCATCGGTTGAGACATTAAAGAAAAGTGTCATGCAATAAAGATTTCATTTAAGTTATAGCTGCAATAAAGCATGATCTTACAATAAGTGTTATTGACCGACAACATGCTCAAAGCTTGCATTTGCAGCAGTGTAGTCATCATAATCCTGAAAGAAGTGACGCTCTGCCACCATTGCTAATATGTGAGGATCATGTAGATCAAACTAATCTTTCACCAGTAATTCTCCAATCCCCTTTGTTACAATAAACAAGATAACAAAACATGGTTAATTATGCTGGTAGATAAAAGTGGGCAAGATGTACAAGCATGAGGCAACATAGCAATATAGGTAAGGACACTTTGTCTATATGTCAAGTGCATGGCCAATTATGTTGGCAGATAAAAATGGGCAAGATGTATAAGCATGAGGCAACACAACAATATAAGTAAGAACACTTTGTCTATATGTCAAGTGCACTTCGATTGCTAACTGGCGGAAGAGAATATGAGATTGTATTTAAATATGGGAGAAAATCGGAGAACTTTCGATGGTATGGTGCCCCAATTTTTGTCAACATCCTTAGAGTACCGCCCTATTTGCACTCTCAACTTCCACTTCCTTTGCATCTTCATGCTGGAGAGCCTAGCGCCATTGATTAGCACCCTCAACTTTCACTTCATTTGCACCTTGTGTTGTAGAGCCTAGCGCCATCGGGTAGCACCCTTTCTGCAACCCTCAACTTCCACAGCATTTGTACCTCCTGAGCCTAGCACCTGTGGAGTCCTTGAAGTTGCACAACGAGTCCTCCATAGCTAGCTACATCGATCTTAGAGTATGTCTCAAATGCCATCAATCAAGAGCCATTGTGCCAGGGATCTAGAGCTAGACATATGCTCAATATCTAAAGGTTCCTAGAATAAGTTTATGCACATCAAGTGACATTGCATCAACTTATAAAAAACATGCCAACTTAACCATCAACTATAAATATTTGCTCAATGTCTATAGCTTCCTACACAAGGTTTGCTCAATGTCTATGTTGAGTATTGACTATTCGAAAATAGTTGCTTAATAACTATAGCTTCCTAGTCCTAGAATAATATTATGCATTGTTAATTTAATCCATTGTTTCTATGTGTATGTCCATGTCCATTGTTGGGACTCTTTGGACTTTATATCATTACTAACAGAAAAAACACACTCTTACCCTAAAAAAAACCATCATGTCAAAAAAATTATATGTTTCAAATGAGCTATCCGCCCTTTAGACATCTATTGCCAAGTTCAATTAGACTACAAGATAGAAGATGTTACCTCATGTGTGCATTGTACCCATTGAAAAAGAACAATCTACATAGCATAAAATAATATCCTTTCTATTGAAAAGAGAACAATCCATTTAGGATCCTTTGTTTACAACATCTGGTACGAAGAGTCAACTATACGTGGCACAAATTGTGTTGCTTTTCTTACATGGAAGAGCACACAATAATATATTATATTCGTATAACTGGGTTATAGTGAGAACTAGTTTGAGGGCCCTTTCTGGCACTGAGTCGTTCCTTGTGTATAAACCATAACGTGTGACCACTCAATTGAAACTTATACTAGGTGCCTTTCTTACATATTGGAAGAGAAAACATGAACATACAACAAATTGTAGAATGAACAAACTAAATATTTGTTTAGAATTCAAAGATGAAAGGCTGCATGGCGATGAAAACCACTCGTGTGATGATTAAAATGGGAGGTCACATGGTGATGATGATGGTGGTGATGAGGATGGTGGTGAGGGGGCGCATGATGGTGATGGTGACGGTGATGGTGGTGGGATGGAGTATGATGATGATGATGATGATGCCCATGATCTGGAGGTTGAGGTTGAGGTGGAGGTGGAGGTAGAGGTTGAGGTTGCGGGTGAGGCTGGAAGATTGGGACATATGGGGCACAAGGGGGTTTGGAAGGAAGAGGCTCCTCGTCATCGTCGACATTGGTAGAAAAAAAGAAGGGCAAGCAGTTATGCAAACACATCAGGTCGAGCTCCCCTTGTTTGCTAGAAGTTATACCTTTATATAGGATAGTTAGAAAGTAACCTTTTTAGAAAAAGGCTCCGAGTATATTAATAAGGTTCCCATATTACCTTTTGGCAAGGGTGGAGATGCACAATATTAATCTGATGGCTATTCTGCTAATTGATCCACCAAATACCGTTAGCAAAAAAAGGGCTAAATGCGACCGTAAGATGTAATTCCGGCAAGAGGGATTCTCCAATCGGGCACATGCACAGCTACGCCATAACTTGAATCCGTAAAACTTATTCTTTCTTTGGGTGCTTTGTGATGGAGCAACTCAGAATTTGGCCACAGTGTTTCAAGAGCTCCATATGATATTGGGCATTTAAATATTTGGATCTCCTTCTTGTGTTGCAAGGTTAGCATCCAAAACCTGCATATAGATAGATTGATATGTTTTGCAAAACCTCTTCTTTCTCTTTTCTAAATTATGGATTGCACTTCGAGGCCAATACTCTCTGAAAAGAACTTGGATTTTGTTTTAGTGACGCATGCCTGAAGTTTCCAATCGAATTAAAGTACATTTGAGGATCTATCTCTATCAAAGATGAATTGCTTCATCCTTGGATGCAGCCATAAGATTTTGAATAAGTAGGTTATTGTTACAAGAAGAAGGTATGCCCAGTTAGCCTGCATGGCACGCTATTGTAGGTAGGGTCTTTCTATTTTCTTAGCACACTATCATACACATTGGACAGGCTGGCACTTTCTGGCTTAACAAAAAACATTGTGAAATTAATACTTTTCTACATATGTGCATACATGCAAGAATCTTGCCAGTATTCTGGCCTAAGATATTATAATTTGCTGTTGAAAGAGGCCTGAAGTAAATTGAAAAGTGCTTCACGGCGTTTTAAAATTCTTGCACATCGATCTTACTGTTAAAACTGGGATTACCATATAGAGCAATTTGAAAGATTACTTTACAAATATGTATTTTCCATATGGATTCTTCTTATGCAGCTCACAAGGAGGATTTGACATATACATAATATGCTTGGAAGTTGCTGAAACTATAGATGTTCATATTGCATTTTCTCAAAATATTGTTTTTCTAAACGGCTGTATATTCAGGTGCTTAGACCTTGGCACAGGTCAATGCCTGTAAAGTGCTATAGAGATATAACCTTGGCTTTCACTGTCAGGTCTTTGTCCATATCTTCTGAAAGCAATCAAGATTTGGTGCCATTTCCAGTTCTGTTATGTGTCTCAGGTTTTTTTGCAAACGTAAGACTAGATTAGCATGGACTCCCTCCAAATGCAGAACAGAATATAATGTTAGGATGCTGACATCGGAGACGGTTTTATTGTTGGCAAAACATATGATGATCCATGGTTAGCAGCTTCTCTATACGCTGCTCAATGTCTTCTACATGGAAGCCCGTGTGACAAAGGTGATTGAGCTTCAGTTAGTTGGTTGCACTCAAATTTATCTGAGTACATGCAGTCTAATGCTTATGTTTTTTTTCTTTTTTCTCTTTTGAAGCTTTGTTTTGAGAAGTTGAAACTGGTTAGATGGAACTGGGTGACCAGATGAATAAACCAAGCTTCGCATTAACAAGAAATTCAGCCTAATACATAGTTACCCTAATCTGGTGAACCTTTTATTGTGGTATTCAATTAGGTGTCTGCCTCTGCTTATGTGACCCACTTTTATCTAGAAAACATTTGGAGCTTTTTTAAGCAATTTGAGTTATATATCTTTGTTTGACAGTTGTTGCCATGAAAGTAATCCTGTATGTTATTCTGTTTTTTGTTTACAGAGAGCCTTTTCTTGATGGGCCGTATAAGAAAAGCAATGGATGGCTTATTCAATGGTCTCCTGGAAAAGATTCAAAAGAAGGTTTTTGGTTGGGATCGTTTGATGCTTATACAGGGTTGCAACTTTTGACAAACATTCTCAGTAGGTGCTATAGCTCTGCTTATCCTAGCAGAACTAGTAAACCTGAAAATGTAGAAGCCTGTAATAATGTGCCAAAGGATTAGCAAGCTTATCTAGTCAAGACACAAATTCCAAGGAGCATTGTTATAGATAACTACTGTACACCTGCAGTTGGTAACTTTCAAGAGCAATTTCTGAATATATTTTAGAAACGTTTGAGTGCACAGGAGCAATCCAGACAAATGAAGTCGTTACAATTTTTTAGAACTGGAACAGTTAAGTTTAGAAGAACATCTGCATGTAGCATCCGATCTTCAATCTCTTATGCTTGCCAGCAACAAGCGCACATGGATTGTTCCACCTGAAATTGGTGAAGTTAAGAGCCTGCAATTCCTTGATCTCTCATTTAACCAGCTTAAAGTGAGCTGCTTGCAATAATAGAAAATCTCCAGAATTTAAGTTATTTTTGCCTTAGGTTCTCTTCTAGATCAATCCTTATAATAAGAGGATTGAATCGTTTTGGCATTCTGTATTTTATAAATAATGAAGAATATAAATCCAGAAGTATTGAATGAATGCTCTTTGCATTCGGAAGATGGCAGATCTAATGAAAGGGCATCATATAAGCAAGGTACATTATCTCTCAACTATATCTATTCCAATGCAATAAAGGTTACTTAGTTTGCTAATTTGGGTAACATTTGTTGTCACGAACATAAAATCCTTTTAAGAACATGCAGCGCAAATGTTCTCTTTTGTAAGAGGTCAAAATCCTTTTCATCAGAGGATGAAGATAAATTTAATGCTGTAACAGCTGCCGATTTTATTATGGATATATCTAGTTCTTTAAGCTCTAATCCATGCAACATTTCTCCAGTTGGACTATAGCGACTTTAACAAGATCCTTGCTTATAGTACTTTGATTCAACCAAATGTTCCTGCTTTATTTTCACAGGCCGATTAAGTGCCATGGTCTATGCTAATTTCAAGATATTCTGATCAGGTCCTTCGTTGAGAATCATTAAACCATTATGAATAAATGCTACTAGATGGACTAACTCTAGACTCTAAAATGTACTTGCAGTTTAAAAGCAAGAGGTAGCATACAAACATTAAACAAGACGCGTATCAAATTCAAATTTTCAACTAGTTGTTGTTTCTTTTTTATCAAAGTCTACATCGAGTAGCAAGATCAATTTGAAAAACCAATAAGTCAGAACCACTGCATTCTTAGTGGATCCGATTGGGTTATTTGTGTGCTCAGATCAATAAGTTGGAATACAACCTATCTCACTCTTGTCTTTCCATTGTTCAATTCTTAAATTTATTTTTGTAAGATCTTTCAAGCATCCTAAGTTCTTCAACTCGTATCAAAATCGGTGGAGAAAGTTTACGAGTCGAGGAAGACAAATATAAGACCACGAAAGATGTATTCTAGTGAGGTAGGGATACAAATATTCCCAGACCCCTCGCAAGACTAGAAGCTGCAACATGAGGCTAGACATCAATTCAGGTTCCTCAATACATGATCATAGAAGCGTAGACATGAAGATAGCACTAGAACGGTGGCATGATCATAGAAGCGTAGACATGAAGATAGCACTAGAACGGTGGCACTGGAGAAGTGGAGGTGGAGCCCTACTGAGCGCGGCTACTGGAGGGACCCTTATAATGCATTAGGCTTATACTCAATCACTGTGTGTGGGCCGGGTATAGGTCTGACACCCCCTGGATTGAGATGTCGCCCTGACTCATTGTTTTCGGGGGTAGGGAAGGGGAGCTCGGGGGAGTCATGTAACGGCATGTCGCCACAATCCTCTAGCCACATCCACATATTTATTGTGCTCTGCGAATGAACTTGTTCCTTTCTTGCTTCGTCAGCCCGAGGAGATGCAAACAATCATGCAACAACATGTTTCAGCCTATCTTAAAATTGTGCGCAGGAGGGGTGCAAGGAGTGAACTACCCTTATCACAAGCATCCAAAAGTTTGACCACTATAATAAACTGCTAAAAAGGCCACTATTGATGTGATCTTTTATGCTACAAAATCATTCTTCATAAAAACCACATAACATAGTGGTATCCATAGCTAGTACGTGACTATTCATGTTGGTTTTTTGTTGCAACATGGTTTAATAAAACTAACATTAGTTTATTACATGGTTTCTAGCATCAACGGTGGTCACTCATGTTGGTTTCTAACATCACTTGAATCTATTGTGGTTGGGAGCATGGTTTTTCAAACATCACTTTATGTATGGCATTGGTTATTTATGTTGGTTTTCCATTGCCATATTGCTTAGAAAAGTGAAATAGTTTATAGCTTGGTTTTTTATACCAATTTATGTGCCATGGTGATTATTCATACCGATTTTTTATTATCACAATCTACTTATTTAAAATGTTTTTGGGGGTTGCTGGTAACGCCGGTGTGCCCTTTTCTGGTGTTACCAATCTCTTCTTTCCGGCTATCTTTCCTCCTTTACCTTATGTTCATACAAAATTTTCTTTAAGGCCACTTTTGACGATGATTTTGAGGCATACTTTCAATACTTAGAAGCGGTGGAGGATTGGAAAAGCGAAATGCAAGATGCTGCAGAAAGTGTTGCATTGGAGAATGATGGGATGCAAGTGAACATTAAGGTTCTGCTTTGGACTTTGAGAGTTTTTGGAGAGTGATATGAAGCCATAGGGTTGCTTGGAGTTGAGATATGCCCAGAGGTCAAAGTGGAGCTAGATATTGAAAATTTTGCTAGACAAATGTATGCTAGCTTTCGTAAACGTGACTTTGTGAGAGTCCATAAGTTTGTGGAGGTTATGGAAGCTTCCTTATTTATGGAATACCTTATGCAACATGGGTTGGATATGTAGTGCGCCTGAATGCTTAAATTTATGGAGGTTATGGAAGCTACCTTATTTATGGAGTACCTTATGCAACATGGGTTGGATATGTAGTGCGCCTGAATGCTTAAGTTTAGGCATTCTTAAAATAAAAGACCATCTTAAGGTTGCATTTTGTTTTGCATGGATTCAACTTAATTGCACAATAATACAACGTAGCCATAAACCTGAAGTAATTTAGCACACTTTTCTTACATGATGCTTTGGCATGTGCATATTAGGCTTAACCTTATGTCCACGTGCACTATTGTATTCTTAATATCTGGTAATATTTCATGTATTCTTATGTGCTCTTATGTTTATGGGAGCTACTTCGCACTTGCACTTTGAGGGAGGGACAAAATCTTACCACACTTCTATACTTGCGCACTTGCCAGTGGCGGTTGCACTTTAAGGGAGGGACAAAATCTTACCACACTTCTATACTTACGCACTTGCCAGTGGCGGCAAACCTGGCAAACATCTTAATACATCAAAGGTGAGTCTTAAGCTCTATCTTAGATTAACTATCTTACGCTATTCCCAAGGTAGAATGTGTGATAAATATTATCTGGTTAGGCTTCTTTGCAACCATCTAAGTTGTATGGATTGCAATGCACCAGGATTTGTACATGGGAAAGTCTCGCCAAAAAACACCACCTGCTATGGCCCCTCATACATTACACCTATCAATGAAACTAAGTCGGATAAAAAGCGACAACTGGCACGTAAACGGGTTGCAAAGTGTAGAGCCTTTAAACTAGAATATAACATGATGTCAGAGAGATAGATGGCCATGCATCTGATGTTGTTGCTATGGAAGGCCAGCCAGTTCAAACATGTTTTGCCTCTACGTCAATCATGCCACAAGCTGTATGAGCAGAGCCAGAGCGCCCTACGACTGTGGTTGAGATGCAATTAGTAAGACATCGACACCCAAATGATATGATTATAGGAAGATCTATTGCAAGTAGAGGGGGTTCACACTTCATCACGTCAGAAGTTAATGGTATTAAGATGCAGCTATTTCCCACAATAGATGAACAAATAGGTGATAAGATGATGTTGCCGCAAACTACAAACGTGAATGCTCATGGGTACGCCATTTCATGCCGAATTCATTGAAACATCAAATCAAATAACGCCACCTATAATAGCGAGTAACCCCTCCTACATGACACCTGAGAATGAAAGTAATACTCAGAGATACAAGCGTTTGCAACACAAAAGGATGGCAAAGAAAAGGGCCTTGAGGTAAGAGTGCAGTCTTGATAATGGTACCGAATTGACAGATGTTGGACAGGTGTCTACAACAGTAGGAGATGCTAGCGTTGACCTCATAAAATGTGTAATCCCTCTTATGTGATACCGCAAGGTGAGAGCAATAATCAAAAGAGGAGACGACTCTCTCGCATAAAGAAAGCAAAGCATACGGCTGTGAGGTTGGATTACAACACTGCTATTGGTCCTAGAGAATGTCTTACTGGTCAAAGCGGTTTCAATAAGATAGCATGGCCATGGAACTTACCTTCTCCTCATGACCTTGGTAATATAGATTATAGATGTTTGTATTGTGGGGCTATGCAATGGAAAGCAGAGTTGAACGTCAAATGCTGAGCATGGAAATATTCAGCTGCCATTGATTCCAGAACTATCGCAACCTTTGTTTGAGCTATATATGAGAACAAATAGATTAGGTGATCACTTTCGAACGAACATTAGAAAGTACAATAATATATTTTCATTTGCATCAGTGGACGTGAAAATTGATGAGATGCTGGCAAATGCTATTGGTGGGACATATACTTTTAGAGTCAATGGTCGCATGTGCCATAAGAAGGGAGCACTTTTGCCACCAGAAGGGCATCAAGAGCATGCAAAATTTGCACAGATATACGTCATAGATGGTAATGACATGCAAGTTGAACAAAGGATGTCCATTTTTGACGGATTGAGGCAAGACACTGTGGTGCAATTGCAGGCCCTTATGGCAGAGCACAATCCATTTATTAGCATATTTTCAAGTGCGGCACAGATTATGCATATTCATCCAACTATAGATATTCGTTTGCGCATACCTTGTTGCAAAGTGCAAAATCCTGTGAGGAGGCAATATAATGCTCCAACTGCAAATGAGGTGGTTGTTTTAATGCCTATTGATGATAAGCCTGAAGACGATCAAAGGGACATTATTGTACACTCTAAGGATGGTGGCGTGAAATTTATAGATGCATATCACTCCGCCTATGATCCATTGCACTTTATGTTACTTCTTCCCTACGGTACAGACGGATGGCATCTTAAAATACCTCATTGCAAAGGAAGTAACTATTATGGAGTACTACAGATATCACCTATTCATGCGTCGTGGACATGTATCTCCCCTTCACATACCTGGCCGGATGTTTCAAGAGTACATATGTGATATGTTTGCGAAGATGGAACAAGAAAGGCTACAATTTATTATGTTGAATCAGCACACTATTTGAAAAGACATGTTGCAGGGTATTATGGACTTTGAAGGAGATGATGCAGGTGCTATTGGCTGAAAATTTGTGTTACCATCTTCATATATGGGAGGTCCGAGATACATGACCCAAGGGTATCAGGATGCCATGTCTATTGTTTGAGAACTTGGCAGACCAGACCTCTTTATAACCATGACTGCCAATGCAAATTGGGAAGAGATTAGGAGGGAATTATTATATGTGGTGCATGATGCTATTCTTTATGAGAGAACTATGGAAGGTCTCTTATTAAGGTGTGTTGCTCGTCAACAAACTCATGATTTGTTGCAGCAAGCACATGATTGTCAGGGGCATTTTACAGCCAGAACAACACCTAGAAAGATCCTTCATTGGGCATATTATTGGCCAACTCTTTACAAGGATACTAGAGACTTTGTTAGCAAATGTGAGAAGTGTCAAAGGCATAAACAATTAACAGGCCACAATAATATGCCATTCCATCCTATTTTGAGCGTTGGTCCATTTCATATGTGGGGATTGGATTACATTAGGCCTATCAATCCTCCATCTTTCAAAGGTCATAAGTATATATTAGCAGCCACATGTATGTTTACGAAGTGGGTAGAAGCAATTCCAGCAACACATGCAACAGAAAGTACCACTATAAGCTTTTCTTTACCACAATTTGATGTCTCAGTTTGGTGTTCTAACCATTCTTTTATCTGATCGGGGAACTCATTTCATGGGAAAAGTAGTACGACCAGTTAACAGAAAAAATTGGTGTTCAACATGTGCAAACTTTTGCTTATTATCCATAGGGAAATGGGTAAGCTGAATATACTAATAAAATTTTAAAAGCTATCTTGGCTAAAACAGTGAAGGATAATCAAAGAAATTGGCATGAAGCTTTGACTGGTGTCTTATGGAGTTTCAGGTGTTCTTACAAGTTGGCTACAAGATTTACACCATTTGAATTAGTTTATAGAGTGCAAGCGGTAATGCCTATTCATTTGGACATTCCATTGTGTTCATTTGTGGAGGTACCTTATTATGAGAATTTAGGAGAAATTCCAACTCCAAATCAAGTGCATACAAAGATGAGACAAGAAGCAGCAGACTTCAATATGAGGCATAAACAAAAAGTAAAGCTTATCAAAGACAAGTTAAAGTTTGTCAATCCATTTGAGGAAGGGCAATTGGTGTTATGCAGGACCACTAAAAAGCATCTGTCCAAATTTCAAAGCTCATGAGAAGGCCCATTTCTAATTGATAAAGAGGTACCAGGTGGGACTTTCTACTTGATGACTCCAGAAGGGGAATTGTTGCCTAATCCCAGAAATGGTAAGGATCTCAAACCTTATTTTGAAAGAGAAGTGCTATTCTAAGGAATTCAGTTTTGGCATAGCACCAATTACAAAGAATTTATGGAGAAATTTTGGAATACAGCAGGTCGTTTTTCTGATGGGAGACGTTCCCTAGCTTAAACCCCCAGGAGCATGAGGCATTGCGGGTGTACTCAATCAAGAGGGCCTTGTACAAGGTAACACCCGATCATGGGCGATGATAGGATCATCTTAAATGGTCCTTAAACTCAAATCCTAAGGGCCATGATCGAGTGCAAGGTAGTAGAGGTAACCTTGAGCTAGTAATTCGGCTCAAGGAGGTAGTAAGAGGGGTGGTCCCCTAAAAGCACAAACTTATAAACTCAACTAATGTAATGTGCTACTTGTGCAGGCCAGTGAAGGGGAGCATGGACGAGGGGGCACATTACGAGAAGATAGGAGTCATAGATTTTAGACTTAACTATGAACTCTTAATAACTGTTGTGATAATGTTATGGATATATTGTGATAAGTAACACTTGTGAAGTCTATTTAATTTTGTATAGATACAAATATAGCCTATATGTACGTAATAAATATGTACGTAATAAGTAGCTAATAGCAAGTTGATCATTTCAATAAATTCAAGTCTGTATATGTGATTGAGGTTTGCGTGCATATGTGATTGAGCGGGCATTACAGAAGATACATGTAGCCAATTGGCGATATTGGGGTAAAGCGAAATTTCTATAGACAAGAAGTTAATGCTATGGTAGTATATGAAGAGCAAGCCTACCTAAAGATGGAGCTTAGCCGGAAAAAACGGCAATTAATTGCTAAATTCAGACTTAGTTCTCATTCTTTGCAGATTGAAAAGGGACGAGAACAAGGGATCCCCAGAGAGCTGCGTTTCTGCCCATGTTGTTTTGAAGCACAAGTGGAGGATAAAGACCATGCTTTGATTAGATGCTCGGCCTTTGAGTAAGTCACCATATCACGTGTAGCTCTCTATCAAAGCTATTCGATCTTTCTCCATTAGATCTTGGAGCATATCTTTATGAATATCTGAAATCTAGAAATGAGTTATTAGCTCTATATAAGATGGCTGAAAACTTGCTCGCCCAAGGGTGAGCCTTTGTTGATTAATACTGTTGTTTTCTATTTTCACTGATGGATCTGAGGGTCTGAAGGCGTGACAATAAATAAATAAATAAATAAAATAAATATTCATGTGTGTGACCTTGCAGGGTTAGTGCAGGTTCGTCACCTTAAGCGTAATCTCGAGGACAAAGCATTATCGGGGGGGGGGTATCGCCATAAATATGTATATTTGTAGGCCTTGTCACCATACACGTCTATTATTATAGCCTTGTACACCATAGTAAGTGGAAAAGGGAGCATGGCTAAGTTATTTACATAACTTAGCCAAATTAGGCTTAAGGCCATTTCCACATGGAAGCACCCCATTGGAGCCACGTGGCAGTGACATGGAACCCTAACCTATAAGTACCCTAACCCTAATCCTAGGCCGCTTTTTGGCTCCACCTGCCTTGTGACCTGTTCTTCGCTCGGAACTCCATTTCGAACATTGTTCGTTGCGGCGTAGCTCAGATCGACAACCCCAAGGTAGTGCGCTCATCAGAAGGAGGAGGAATCACTCGATTCATCGTCAAGTCATGGAGACCCCAGGAGTTGGAGGAAGTTTGTCCAGAGCAGGTATTCATAGTAGCCACATAGGTAGATCATTTGGAACCTAGTATTCCAGATGTATTTGTAGTAGTATGGATGTTCTATCCTTCGAGGTAGTTGACTGTATTATTCAGTGTTAGTGCTGACGTTATGTTATGCTTCCGCTGTTATAGGATCCCATAGGGGAAGCGCGTCAAGGCACCTCCGTGTCCCCTTCCCGCACTAGGGATATCTTGGGTGCGCGATAGATGGAGGGCCCATGCAGCTAGAGGGTTGGATGGGGGATTTCCTATGAGATGTACGACCAGGCGTCGTATATTTAGTAGGGAGCGTCACAACATTCATAAATTGTACCTTAGTGAACACCTTATGCAAACCACATATTTTAGCCATATATGGTTTTTAATGAATTTAACCCACTTACGTGTATTGGTTATGTAGAATGGTTTTTTGGTCAACCATGGCAAAAACCATGCACTGCCTTCATTTCTTCTACACAGAAGTAGCCACTAGCATCATATCATGATAGTAATTTATCCTTAAAATAGTCTCGTGACATTGAACAATTCTAATTAGTATATCCAACATTCCTCCATATGAGTCAACAACTCAACTAATTATACTTGTATTTTTCCTAATGGATAGCTATGGGCCATTATCTATAACAAAAGAAACTTAGGTTAGACAATCTAAGTGAATAAATATGCCTTGTAGTAACGAAAATAGCACTCATCCAAGGTATGATTGAAATAATAATATTTGTTAATTCATCATCAATAGTGAGGGATGATCAGTACTCGCTTCTCACCCAATGGCCATCCAAAAACTCCCTCGGTTAGTCCTTTGAGGCTCCACACTAAAGCGGTACCAATGGCACAACGTCTGACAGGAGTGCTTCAGATGATGTCAATTCATCACTAACATTTTTACACAAGTTTTAGTATTTTTAGCCTGCATTCTAAGACCCGGTGTACGTGGCACGCTGGGGATATAATTCACCTTCAAGATTGGCATTCCATCAACGCCTTTATTCTTAGCAGGAGTTAAAGACACACTTACATGCTGACTTGGCTAGATTACTTCACCTGGGAAGCTGTGGCAGACAACATTCTCTTGCGGCCCGGCCCCGAGAGTGTGTCCGGAAGTTTGTAGCAGATATTTGATGGGGAATGCAATTTTTTTTAGGCTTGCTACAAGCAGCTCACAGTGTAGCCTCTTTTGTCTTCATCGATACATTAGCAACTAAGAATCCCATAAGAGAATCATGCATTGGTCTAGTCCAGAGTCTAGGACAAAAATATTTTTTGAAAACAATCGGTTCTTTTGTAGCAAGTTGCGCATAGATCATTAAGGTTTAATGTTCGAGTTCAGTCCTTTACGCCAATTGTTAGCCCTGGGTATAAGCGCGCTATTGGGGGACAGAAATTCATGTCGCGACATCGGGGTGCTTTGTGGGTGCTTAGGGTGTTTTTTAAAAATTTGGCATCGCCTGTTTTGACGGGTAGTTAACATTTTCTTTAATTTTTTCTTAATCATAATTAGACGAAATTAGTGGCGCCGGATCTCCTGCTGCTCGGGAAGGGAGGGGAGCTCCATTTTGATTTCGAAAAGCAGCGGGGAGTCATTCTTGGCAAAAATGGGCGGGGTAACCATGTCTTTTGCTTGGTTCTTGCCTGGAATTTTTTTCTTCAGCTCCTTCTTTTCCAGAGAGTGCATTTTGTTGCATGGCATGGACTTTGATTCTCTTGTTGCGAGTATGAAGCTAAATTTAAAGGGGCAGGATTTGGATTTGGCAAAGCAGAATCTTTGGGAGTGGATTTGAATTACTACCGCCAAACAAATCTCTTAGAATTTGAATATGATGATTCCATTGATGGGGAAGGCCAGGAAATTGAGAGTCCATCACGGTTGCAAAGGGAAAACAAGGTATATGAGACTTCACCACACTGGCAGACGCCAATTAAGCAAGGGAGGCATGCTTCTACACAAAATTCCCCATGTTCTCCAAAGCACAAGAAACCGTGTTGTTGCATGTCCCCAGCAAGTACAACAAGAAAAATTATGGCTGCAAAGAGAAGAGACCAAAGGAGAAGGAGAGCTGAAAGATTAGGATTGAATTCTTTAGCAGAGCAAAAAAGAAAAGAAGGGCTTTCTTTGAGGGTGAAACAGGTTAGAAGCCCGTGATCATAGTCAATTCATAGAAAAAAAAGATGCAAAAACATGATTCCTAAGGACGGAGAGAGGAGGTCATTGCACGAGTCTTTGAAGCACTACCAGAATTCAAGATGCTAGGAAAGAAAGAGGTTACTGCATTGAAACATGTTGTTGAGAGTGTTAAAGACACTCTGGCCACCAAAAAAAAAAAAAGAAACAGGGACATTTGCAATGCAAGATCATCCACTATCATGATGGCTTTGAAAGAAGGGTGCAGCAGAAGCAAGGTTTGTGAGGTCTTAAACTTGAGAAGAAAAACAGTTTATGCAGCTATTGATAAGAGAAATCTAGCAGAAACTGGAGGCCCTTGGAGTATGTTCAAACGTAAGGAAAGATCTGACAGGTTGAGTGATGAAGGTAGAGAAAACATAGTTCAGTTTTGGACAAATAACACTCGGGTGTCTCCTAACAAGAGACAAGTTATCAAGTTGAGAAGAACACCCAATGGAAGAAAGGAACAGAAGCCTTACTCGATGCATGCAATTCATTTTCTGGAAGAATCACAAGTAAGTAATCTTAGGATTCATATTCAATTCAGAAAAAATGAGTAAGTAATCCTAGTATATTCATATTCATCTTGCTAAATATTGTGGTACTTGGCAGGTCACATTCTTTGAAAGGTTCAAAAAAGCACATCCAGAGATTTGCATTGGATTGAGACTTTTTGAAGCTTTGAAGCCAAAGTTTGTGAGGAGGTTAAACGAAAGAGAGACTTGTTGGGTGAAAGCATGCTAGGGTGTACCATCTAAAGTACTTTTTAGGGAGTGTGAAACTACCCAGAAAAGTACCCAGCACTGGGTACTAGGAACTTGCGTAAATGCTGCAATAAATAATAAGTTTGAGAGTTAATCCATTTATATTAATCCATAATAGTATTGTTATCCTCTAATACTATAGATTGACATGTTATTGACCTTCAATTCAAAAAATTTCGATTGATTTTAATGGAAAGAAAAAACAGAAAGTACCAGTTTTAAAAGTACCCAGTGTAAGTACTTTTGAGGGTTCCAAAAGTGGTACACCGTAGCATGCTTCTACCCTATTGTTGCATCTATCACATGAGAATGGAGTATGTAAGGCAGGCTCTGAATAGCATTAGAAGGGACAACAATGTGCATGGTGAACAATGTGACTGTCAATGTAAGGTATGTGGTGTTGGTCCTACTTGTCAAGCAAGGAACCATGTCTTTGCAAACACAAGCGTTTTGTGGAAAAGTTTCTTATGTGAAAAGAATGAGAATGTGGAGTTGCACAAAGATGCATGCCTTAGGATGTCATGTGCAGATTGTGGAATTAAAAAGTTCCAACTTTGTCCTTTAGAGGCCAGCCACATGGCAAAGGTGGAATGGAAGAACTTTGAAAAGGTGACTCACTTTTTATTAGCAACATATATGCCATTGATTGTGGTTGACATGTGCTCTTCCTTGCTTGTACATTGTTTAGGTGCAGGAGACCTTCATTAAAAAAGGTGGACAGCCAAAAACCAAGGATGTTATGAAGCTAGTTTACAAATCCACTTCTCTGCAAGAGTTTTTTGTGCATGCCAAGAGTGTTATTAAGCAGTTTATTCCTCACAACTACACTGCTAGATGGCAGGCTGAAAAGTTCAAAGACTGCTTGCAAACATTCCCTCCAGGTACAATGGTACATGTCATTGATTTTGCAGAAAACTATACCTTTAAGATACAGCAGGAAATACAAACCCTCCATTGGAGAAATGACCAGTGCACGCTTCTAGTGCACATAACATATAGACATGCAAAAGATGGTGAGAAGGCAAACCTGGTTGTTGGTGACAGGAAGATTGTGAAGGAAACAAATTTCTACATCTCTGATGATAGGGACCATGATTGCTTATTTGTGCAGCATTGTTTGCAAAGGCATAGTGATGCTCTTAAAGCTGGAAATATAGAAGTTGATAACCATGTTTTCTGGTCGGATGGATGTGCTGCTCAGTTCAAATCAGCAAGAGCATTTTATTATTTAGGCAGGTATTTTCAGATGAGAGGCATCAAGATAACTTGGCACTTCTTTGCCTCAGCTCATGGAAAAGGCGAGCACGATGGTGCAGGTGCAGTGATCAAAAGAGTTCTTACAAGTGAGATGCTGAAAAGAAATTCCACACCACTAAGAAATGCAGAAGATGCTGTACTTTTTCTACAGAGGTACTTTAGTGAAAAGGGAAAGCAGAAAGACTATAATTCTATCAGGTACACATTTCTTCTCACCACATTTTTTACTATTCAAAAGGTGTTCTCATTTTGCATTATTTTGTAGGAACTTTTGGCTTATCAGACTTGGAGAAGTAGACAGGTCTATCAGGTATGACTGTGACACTTTAAAAGGGACGAAAAAAGTTCACATGATCAGACCTTTTTGTAAAGAAAGGCCTGTTATGATGGCACACAAAACACTTTCATGTTTTTGTGATGCATGCTGGAAGGGTCTATGTAAGAGTTGTGTGAATTTGATAAGAACAGGTGCCTTTGTCTATTCTGAACTCAAACCAAAGGAGGTGGATCGAGAAGATATAATTGAGCATGTGCAGTTTGAGGGTGACAATCAGTGGAAAGCTAGCCTCATAGAGCCAGGTGACAACTTTGCCATTGTTAGCGAACCAGGTACAAAAAACAAGTATGATTTTTGGCTAGTAAAGTGCACTGAGGCCATGCATGTAGTAGAAATGGCTTTTGTAGATGGCTGGGGTGCAAAATTCAACAGAAGAGAGCACATCATTACAGGGAAGTACTATGAGTTGAGGTCTGACAAAAAATATGAACTTCTGGTAAACAAGCCAGACACGTGCAACTATTCTCATCTTGTTATTGCTGTCAAAGTTGAATTGCAGCATGTTGCTGACGAGGAAAACATGTATAAGTTGTCTGAAGAAGCATACGAGCAAATAATTAATTGCTTACCTCCAGCAGACTCAGAAGCAAATGTGATGTCTGCAGTTTCCAAGAAATTTGCTGCTAAAAGGACATCCAAGAATGCAAATTCAGAAGCTGATGTGATGTCTGCAGTTGCCAAGAAATCTGGTGCTAAAAGTAAGTCCAAAAAAGCAGACTCAGCAACAAATGTGATGTCTGAAGTTTCCAAAAAATCTGTTGCTAAAAGGACTTCCAAGAAATCTTAGATGATTTCTTAACTTGTAACTTGTAAATGAAGTGAATGTAACTTGTAAAGAATTGATCTGTAATACAAAAATTTACCTTGTCTCCATATCCTCCTTGTATCTCAAATTAAATTTGTTGTACGAAGATGATCATTTGCTGTACTAAGATATCTGGGATGCTTGGGGGTGCTTTCGAGGTGCTTGGGGTGCTTTTGGCTGCCTCGGGTTGCCCTTCTAAGTTTCTGAGTTCTAGATTCCATAAGGGTCTTACCTTGGGAATATTCGCTGAGAATATTCCCTTGCACGTTTTGAACTTAGATGAATTTGAACTTAGATGAGATGTATTTGAACTTAGATGTATTTGAACTTAGATGAATTTTAAACTTAGATGAATTTTTGAACTTAGATGAATTTTAAACTTAGATGAATTTTGAACTTAGATGAATTTGAACTTAGATGAATTTGAAACTTAGATGAATTTGAGCTTATATGAATTTGAATTTACATGAATTTGAAACAGGGGCAGACCGAATTCAAGTAAAACACAGGAAAATCAATCAAGTTCCAGCTGTGCACAAATATCAAAAATCTGTTTGTATTTCATATCAAAAATCTGTGCAAAGCACAGTACAATATCAGTGAAGAGTGTAACAACATTCAACATCTCTTCCACCTGGTATATAAGTTAAAATATATATGAAGTTAACACGGTTTGTTAACTTGCAAAATCTGTCATTACATAACCTGTTTTTTTTTTTTGTAGGAATAACTTAAGTTTCCAAAATGATACATACCGAAACTGTATTAATCTGAATACATCCATGTCATAGAATATTAACACCAAATATTCACACAGAATATTAACAAAACCTGCCAGGTCTATTTTAACGAGAATCTTCTTCTTCTTCCTCTTTGCAGCAAACATAGTATTGGCCAAGTGTTTTACGTCCACATCATCTTCACTCTCATCACCATCTTCATTTTCATCGGCTTCTTCACTTTCTCCAACATCGTATCTTCTTTCATTGCCTCTTCATCTCCAACATCGGTTTCTTTCTCAAGAAGAACCACTTTTTTTGTAACATGATCTTCTTCTACATTTGTAGCAGCTGTACATGTGTCTGACTCACCTTCTTTAGCAACTTCTTTACCACCTAGTATTTCATTGCAAACCCCCTGGATAGCCTCATCAACTGCAGAGGTATCCTTTGTGCTTAATCGATCTATTTGTGGATTACATATAGGATTAACTCTATGCACAAAAAGCATCCGAACAAACCTCTGCGGCACCAAAGGAACTCGCATGGGGTTAACAACACCGGAGCAACCGGTATTGAACTAGACCGGGATACGGACATGGTTGACAAACCAGTCAGTCACAACTAGCACCAAAATTTGAATGCTCTATACCAAGACCTGATTGTTTATCGTGTCCTCAACTTCATTGCTCAATAAACCCTGCTGCTCTTGTTCAAACTCAATTTGCAAACCTATTTGCTTTCGCCTCTGAGGCCCTGCTTGCAAACCCTGCTGCTCTTGTTCAAAAAGTACGTCCAAAAGCTCGTTTTGATGATCCAAATTTTCCCCCTCAGCTCCAACTTTCTCCTTCTTTTTTGGTCTTCTTTTTTCCACACGTTTGGTAGCGGGGTGTAGTAAAAAGGCAAAAAAAAAAAAAAAAAAAAAGAATAGTAAGCATTCAAGAATTTACCAATATCATTAGTAATGGTAATGGTAATTGGTTCATACCATCAGTTCCCTTATTTGGAGTCTTCCACTTCCTAGGCATGCTTTTCTGCCTTTCTTACACTTAATGCGTGGGCATGGCATCATCAAAATCTAATACTTTAGCAACCCCATCTTCTGCGGCAGCCGGTGTGGTACTCTGCTTTTGGGATTGAGCTAATGTGTTGCTCACGATCATTTGCAAGACCATCGCAGGTATTGTATTCACATTTAGATGCGATGGCCTTCTTTGGACTCTTGGTGTTAGTGGCCTTCTTTGGACTCTTGGTGTTTTTGGGGATCTTTGGATCCCCGCAAAATCAATAAAGCAATTAACACCTTCTACACATGAATCCATACACAACAAACAAACATGTTTTACTGTAATCTCGACTTGTTCTCTGCGCAGACCTTCCTCTTCTTTTTGCTCCTACAATGCACAAATGTTAATTAAAAAGAATTTACATTCTTCTACATTCTAATTCAATTATGTAAATGCAATTACCTTTTCCATTTGGACTGGTCATGGCTCTGGTTATAGGCCTTCTTTTCATGTTGTTATCATCATCATTGGAGTTTCATAATCACTTGAAACCGTAATGTCGATCCCCATCATTGTCCCCGAAACTTCTTACGGATCGGGGATATGATCTCGCATATCCCACTGTGTCGGCAATCCACAGTAGGTATAGTTGCCTTGCATACTATACAAAGCCAAATTCTCAAGCACAATTGGAAGCATAGTAGATGGTATGAGTGTCCACAATCTAATGTCACCGCAATCTGAAACCGGTGTGTCAAAAGAAAGCATGCAGGCCTTGCATCCATCCTCCCCATCTACAACCTGTCCATTCACGCACATGGTTTGATCAAAGACTTGTGAAGGTAATTAGATCAAGTCATTTCAAGTTAGAAATGGCGTTACGAAAATCTTTGTTGAGTTGTCGGCAAGAAGACAACTGCAACTCAAGGTCTTGTGCCTGCATCTGAAAGGCACTCCTCTTCTCTATCATGCTTTTTTTTTTCCTTACCATAGTTAAGAGAGATAAACCCATACCATCACCCTGCTTTGCAAGTTCATTCAGGGCTCCATCTTCTTCTGGAAATAAAGAACTGAAATCTTCAATGCAACTTTTTTGCTCTTGAATATCCCCTGCAAGTGCCATGCAAGCATCTTCATAAGCAGAAATCATGCCATCAAGCCTACATACCTCATTGTGCAGCTCAACAGCTCTAGAAGACATGCTTTTTAATTCGGAGTTTGATGTACGCCCTATCTTGCAATGCTTCAAGTCCCACATTTATATTCTTTAAGCATGTCTCGACCACTACATCCACAGATTACTTAAACATTTTCCGGGCTGGTTCATACACGGTAAATGCAAACTTTGCCCGATTAACCAAATATTTTGGTGGTTGTGTCTTGCTTTTTCTTGTATTACGCCATGCAAAAGCTCTTGAAATAAACCCTTGCTTCCTTGTTCTTGATCCCAAACTGGTACACTCGACCGCCAAATCCCTAACCGGTCTTTGCAAACTTCGGTAGGGCTTTGTGTAGTTTGATTTTTCCCTCCTTCATTAGCTCGACCATACCGGGGAAATCTTGAAGGGCATTCATCCCAAGTTATTGTCTCAGGATCCCTGCCCTCATTACATAGCCCTCGAAACTTAGCGAACTCCTCGATTTGTAGTAGCGACTTTCATCACGGAAATGCAAGAGGAAAATTAAGAAAGAACTAAGTTTTTGGCTAAAGAAAGAGAAAGGATATCAAGAAACCTAAAACTAACCTTTTTTTTTTTTTCTCAGAGAAGGAATTTGGCCGAATCATTCTTTGCTACCCCGCCATTTCCAAATAATTTCACGAAAAAATGACATGCAATGATCCTCCTCTGGCGCTCTGATTCATACCTGGAGGTCGGAGTACAGTGAAAAGCTATTGGCGGGAACCCTATTTTGTGACGGGGAAGTGACGGGGAATCTTTCCTCCAGCCAGGCAAAACGTCAATGAAAGCCCCCCCACCATAAAAAACCAAAGCAGGGTGCTTGGGGGGTGCTTTCATTTCGCAAATTTGTCCCCCAAAAGCGCGCTTATACCCCCCTCTCTGTCCAATCTGCAAACTCGCACATGAGTCAATAGAGCATTGTTTTGTGCTTTGTGATAATCACTGTCCCAACTAGTCAGCACAAACCATTAACATCCAACATATAAAAATTAAATCCCCCAACACATAACAACCAACACATAACAACCATTGACATTAACAACCAACACATAACTACCATTGACATTAATTAACACAACCATTGGGTCCAACACATTTAAATTAAAATCCCCCTTAAACCCCCTTTGGTTTGGGTGCATATTCACACGGGAGGTGACTCCGGGCAACGAGAGCTGTTGGATAGGCATATTCACCCCTTATTCCTTAATCTACACCGTATGTAAAGTTCCTCGTTTGTGGGGTATGCAAGTACAAAATTTGCTATACTGTATAACAAGATTCACAAAATACTATAAGATTTCAAGCGGAATACTATATGGTATTGATTTCGTACGTGCAAAATACAATTATGAGGGTTCTCGCTGCCCTACATCACCCCCGTGTGAATATGCACCCAAACCAAAGGGGGTTTAAGGGGGATTTTAATTTAAATGTGTTGGACCCAATGGTTGTGTTAATTAATGTCAATGGTAGTTATGTGTTGGTTGTTAATGTCAATGGTTGCTATGTGTTGGTTGTTATGTGTTGTTATATGTTGGATGTTAATGATTTGTGTTGCAAAAAAAAAAATTTGGCCTCTTCGGGGCCTTAGGGATGTCACCCTCCCCCCCGGTGTGACAAAAATTTTAGAATTCAAATCAGAAAAAAACTAGAATTCATTTGAGGCTTTCATCACCTGTAGCTTTTGAATTTCATCACAATAAAACAAATAGAACATAAGTAAAAGTTACCATAAAGATAGAGCAGATTGATCCCATTATTCTGAAAGTAATAAAGTTTGCAACACCCATACACAAACATTTTTCAACTGGAATTTAACGGCAGGTTTGTGGCGTTCGGCCGCGATATCTGGTCCCGGGGCGTATCGCATCTTTGCCAAATCGCAGCGTACCGCCTCCTCCGACCCGGCGTGTGCGCCAAGCGGATAGCCAGGTAAGTAGCCCTAGGGGCAACTTGCTAGGAGTGTTCATATATTATTAATGTGCACATGTGCACATTAATGTGGGCACACCTTTCCATGTTGGCATATTTTGCCACCTAGCCATTAAAGGCAAGTGGGGCCTTTCCAATTATTCCACATGCCAAAATGGGTAATTGGAAACCCTAGCCTAAACCCCATGTCTATTTAGGGTAGGAAAACCCTAGCTTGCTAGTTTTTCGATCCTTAGGGTTTTAGAGCTCGAGTTTTTGGCTGCCCGGGAGCCAAAACCGCCTCCCGAGACGCTACCCAAGCTTAATTGCGCCATCGGTTCCCGAATTCGATCATTTCGGCGGGATGGTTGAACTTCGGTCGGGAGGAGCCACTCAAGGATCGGTATTTGGTCAATTTAATAGCTTAAACCGTCTTCTAGTCATAGAATCGGTAGGTTTAGACTATTAAATTGCCCATAGTAACTATCTAGATCTTAGATCTGGGACACTAACTAAAGAACCTACGCATTTATGATTAGATCTAGTTCTTTAGTTCTTCATCGGATGTATTTGGATGATGTATTTTGTGAACTCCTTGTATTGGGAAGGGGGTAGAGGCCCTAAAGCTTGTAGTTGATGCTCTTAGAGTAGCCTCTCTAGCACACTTAGAGATGCGACTGTGTACAAGAGCCACACCGGGTTGTGGGTGAAGGGGCCGGCCCGGCAAAGAAGGAGGTTCATGTTCGACTCTGAGCGATCCCCCCGGTGTGTAAAGCCTCCAGGGGATCATTGTGACTAGGTCTAATGGCTTACCACCGAGTGCGGGTAAGGCATGGGCTCGACCGTGAAGTGGTGTACACTTTCCGATTGGGTTCGGGTCGAACACAGGCGGTGGCCCTCTAGTCACCTTGAGTCGGCATGTAGATCTCGGAGGGGAGTGATCCCTACCTGCCCCATCGGGCGGGAGGATGAGACCGGGGAATAGCCCCTCGGCTATGCATCCGTGAGACTCTGATCCAGGTCCAGTCCCAACACCTTTCACCCTACTCGCAAAGTGTGCACCGGGAGGGGCGGATGGAGTGGACAACCCCTTGCCATGTTCTTATGCCGGCCAAATCCATTGCCATGAATTACATGCGCAATGAACTCGGAGACCCAAGCCGTCGGTCACCCCTTGAGTCTAAGCCTTGGGTAGGATTCCCTATGTGATGTCTTGACCCACTTTCTCTGCAGGATCGATGATATACCACCCTTACGGGTGGATGGAGGATTATGTTGAGTACCGACATGTATGTTTACGCTCAAAAGCGACTAGGTAGGCCCCGAGGGAGGCGGGGTAGAATGACACCTTCACTCTTCCCTTTGGGACTCGTTACGGGTGCAATTGATATGTGGAGGGCCCCTGTATCGACATGGAGCTGGTGTGGGGAAGAACTCTGTTTGTGTACGGTGAGAGCACCCAGATATCACAGTAGGGGACGTCACAGTGGTATCAGAGCAATGTTCTTGGAGACCAAGAGCAAAGCACTGACCATGTTCCCAGTAGTACTAACTTGATAGGATCCTCAAGCCTCGAAAAGTGGGAAACTTTTTTCTCACCTTTGTAGTTTATGCTAAGCTAGTGAATTGGAATTTAACAAGATTAAAAAGAATGAGCCAAAATTTTCCAAGTGAGGTGGTCTCACAGCTCGCGCCTGGTCGCAGAACTAAATTTTAGTTTTGAAGCGAGGCGCAAGCTGTGAGACATCGAGCCAAGAACACCAAAACATGATGAATTTGAGAAAAATAATATGGTAAGGCTAATTCTAAGGTAGGAATTAGTTAGAATAGCATGTTTTGATTACCTAAAAACCCTAGAAATGTATGAGATCTCACAGCTCGCGCCTGGTCGCAAAACTAAACATTAGTATTGGAACGAGGCGAAGTCGGGGAGACCAATAAATAGAAAAAGTCTGAAATAAGTATAAGTTTTAGCTAAGTTGGTGCCTTAGCATGTTAAAGCGAGCAACTTGAGTTTTGACCTAAAATTCGCATAAGCTATAAATAGATGTAGAACCCCCTCATTTTTTCGTCCAAGCCCTAGAAATCCGCTCTTCCCAACTTAGGCGATCTTTCGGCGCTTTTATCCGATTGACGATCCGTAAAGCATGGCCCGAACCAAACAGACCGCAAGGAAGCGTCGCCCAGGCGAAACCACCAGCGCCACTGAGGCGGAGATCATTCGGAAGATGCTTCGTGAGAGGCTCGCGAGAGGGGGTCGTTCGCCTTCGGACGAGGAGCAAGACACGTCCGATCTGATTGATGTCTTCAACCAGCAGGCGGAGCAGGACGAGGCCACATCACCGAACTCCATGGACGAGGAGACGAGGGAGGTGTATGAAGAAATAGAGGGGAGATCGCAGCGGGAACAAAGCGCATTCATTCAGGACGCACCCACGGAGATCCTCGAAAGCAGATGAGCAAGTGATAGGTCCGAGCCACGGAGGTAGCGTAATCTTAGAAGGTTCATCGAAAAAGTACGAGCCGCGTAAGAGAAGGGAAGACAAAAAGAGGAAAAGGAAGGAAGAGGAACAAAAGGCAGCAGAAGAGAAGAAGAAAGTTTAAAGGGAAGTTCGTGGTCTGGCATAAGGAGAATCCAAGGGACCGCCCGCCAAGGAAGAGGCCGAACCCCAACATTATCATCAAGGAGCAAGAACCCGACGAACCCCAAAACCCTCCGACGACTTTCCGAGGAGGACTTCAACCCCAATGCCGCGGTGGAAGCTCTTCCAAGCACCCAGCGACGAAAGCAGAAGTACCGAGCAACCGGCACTGAAAGCAACCCCAAAGAAGACCAAGTGCGTAAGCCCCCCGAAAGTACCCGGCATGGGATAGAAAGAAGCAACCACGACCTGCCCTGAAGCCCACGCCACCTATGTGGTGAAGATTCACGAGGAAGATGAGAGAGCACGAGGCCTACATGAAGAAATGGGAGGCCTACAACAAATATTATGAAGAAAAAGGGTTAGGTTCATCGAGGGAGGGCGACCAACCAAGCAAAAAACCTTAAAGCCGCCACCACCGAAGCCCAAGGTTCCCAAGGCGCCACCCGGGGAAGAAAGGCGATAGGAAGGAGGTGGGAGAGAAGGCGTTAAGGGAGATTAGACACTTCGGCAAGCAGCTTCGGTCTCCTAATTCCCGTGCCCCCCTTCTCGCTCGGTTGGTGCGTGAAGTGATGCAGCCTCTGAGCAGAGACTTTAGAGTCACTGGGACGGAGCGCTAGCAATGCAAGGCGGTGAGGCAAAGATAGTGCAACATTTGAAGATTCAACGACCTGCACTATCCGTAAGCGGGTAACCTTAATGCGACAAGACATGAGTCTTGCGACCGCGCATTAAGGAGAAGCGCCTATAGAAACTTTTGTTGTAAATAATTAAAAATTTTGTAATATAGAGCAATTTTGTGTACCTTGATGACATAAACTTGGTTAATTAGAGCAAATTAATAAGTTTTAGCTTTTATTTCAGTGAAATAGGACATTTGCAAAGCGAGAGACATGATGTCTCACGGCTTTCGCACTGGTCATAAAACTAAAAGTTAGTATTGAAGCGGCGCAAGGCTGTGAGACCTCGCCCAAACTTGACCAAAAACAGCTCCAAATTGACCAAATAAGGGTCGATTACGCCTAATTTGATGAGCCCATCACCCTTACACCATTAGTTTACCCAAATTGGACACCTTTGATTGAAATGGGACCCGATGTCTCACGGCTTCAGCGCTGGTGCAAAACAAAAAGTTAGTTTTGAAGCGAGGCGGCAAAGTCGTGAGACCTCTTACTAATTCTTCACGGGACTTGTCAAAGTCACCTTCAACCCTCTTGCATAGCATCTTTTAGGTAACCTAGCCTTGTTCAAGCATCTCATATAGTCCTCAAACCCCTATTTTGACCTCAGATAAGTTAGAATTACCCAATCCTAGGAAATTTTCAAGTCATCCAAAAATTAGGGTTTCCCCTTTTTCTATAAATAGACCCCTCATTTCTCGAGATAGCACCCTACAAATTTGCTCCTGCCCTTTTTAGCCGATTTCCCAACTCCCGAGGCGCTTCCTCACGCAACCGTTTGTTACCCTCTTACGCAATTAATCAATGGCAACTTCTTTCCACAGATGGCGGCGCCCGGGCTCATCTTTCTTGAGGCGACGTCGACCAAATCTTCCGGATCTTGAGGGAGGTAGGCGTCCAGCAACCTTGCAGCGACCCGGCTTATAGTAGAGTCTTGATCGAGTTCCAAGCTAGGGTAGAACCGGCGCTAGTGCAACTCCCCTTTGTGTAGGATATTTTGTTCCTAGACGGTCCCCGCAGCGGCATTAGGCGATGTCCCGAACATCGCCAAATACCTCACAAACAAAGCGCACCGCACACCGAGCCAATGGTCCTAAGCGTCAACAGGACCAAGTACTTCTCTTTCAACACTGCCCTGGCAATCTTTCTCACCCACCGTGCCGAGAACACCGTGGGGGAAACCTCCATTCCCCCTATGGACGTGGACCCATTAGCCATAGCAGCAGAACAACGGCTCCTCACACAAGATGAACACGAGCGGGGAAGGGAAGGAAGAAGACTCTGATGAACAGAATCGAGGAAGAGGAGGACTATGTCGAGCCTCGACCCAAATGGAAGAGCTGGCGACAAGCGAGCAGAGGGTAAGACTTCAAAAGAAGCCGGCAGACTCTCAGAATCGCGCCACCCCTCGGGTTAGGTATCACAAGCCTAGCTCCCATTATCGTCGAAGGTGAGGAGTTTCTGCTCCTAAGCGACATTCAAAACCTCCCGGAGTGCAGGGAAAGGGAGTACCGACCAAGAGTTGCTGCACCAACTCCCAAGAACGGACTTGGGCGACTTCATCGTCCAGGAGAGTCGACTTCCCCTCCAAGTAAGGGAAGCCGACAATTTACACGGGAGAGTTTACCCCCACATCCAAGCCTACAACATCATCGTGCAGATTATGGAGGTGCACAAGGTAGAGAACAAGCTACCGACGGAGGAAGAGTTCCTTGCTCTTCAGGGAACAAATGGGGATCCGCTTATGCGACCTCAAACATCCTAATCCGGCAAGCTCGCCCGCCAAAGACCTCCAGGGGAGAGGACAGCTTAATCGACCTCGGGAGGGCTTCCAGCAAGAAGTCGAGACTACAGGGGAGCTCACCACGGTGGAGGTTGATGATTTCGCGAAGCGCATACGAGCCGGATACCGAAAGTGGCCGAGGACCCGCCTCGCAATCGATGTGTCACTCTGGTATTACCCCGCCATCGCCGATGGATGGAAGAATAGCGGTTATCCACCGCAAGTTCACCCCCGTGAGGCGAGGAAGGAGTATCGTTACTGATTGCACTCTCGATTCGCCGCATGTAGCAGTTACCCCTTAACACCGGTATGCAATCCGGTGAAGAGAGCAAGAAGCACTCGACGCCTTCGACCGCCATACCTTACAAAGGCAGTAAGACCGCCGCGACAGCTACTTATACCTCCCACCACGTAATAGAAGATTTGGCAAGAGCATTACAAGGTGGATCTCCAGCCAATGTCCTTAGGAACTTGGGCCATTCGGTGGGGAACGACCCAAGTGAAAAAGTTCTGGAGGATAATCCATCTTACCAGGCATCAGCGAGGGAATGATTAGCGGTAGTTGCAATTTCTTGTATTAGTGTAATATAAAATATAAATATAATATTCTCTTGCACTATAAATGTTTTGTTGATATATTTTGTGTCCCCTCAACCATGCCAACAAACATAAGTAATGCAAGAAAGCAAGGAAAACTAACCAATTAGATATGAACCACTTGTGTATGCGCCTAGAGGCGAGCGTGGAGGAGAACGACAACCTGGAACTCCCTTGAGGACAGAGTCTCCAGCCCAGTGCCACGGGCAAGGAACGCTTGAAGAATTTGGACAAATGACCCTTAAGAAGAAATATCGCAAAATGAGGACGGACCTCGAGCGTGATAAAGGCTTTGCTAGCCGCACAAGTGAGAAGTGGGTTGGTATAACGCCAACTCGCCGCCGCAAGCATCACGAGAACAGTAGAGACAAGAAGAGGAGCAAGAGAGGAAGGTCCCCCCAGGACTCCGACTCAAGCTCAGATTCGTGACCGCCCGGGGAGGAAGAAGAAGGGCGTAACCAAGTCCGAAGCGCATCTAAAGGCGAGGAACCCCCGGACGGACGACAAAGGGACACAAGAACCTCGACTACCGTAAGAAAGTAGACTCGTGATTGGGAAATGTTTGAAGGCCGAAGCTCGAAAGCAATTCTCAGCGAGAATGGGTCGCATGGAGGCAGAGGCTTGGCTTGACGAGATGAGTTTAATACGCAATGCCTATGGTATGAAGGATAAGGATAAAGGCGGTGGTAGCAACAGCTTAACCGGGGGAGCAAAGACGCGATTTGGTGGAAGGGCTATGCCAAGGCTCATGGCTTGCTGTGGATGCTTGCAGTTCAAGAAGTTTGCTAAAGCCTTCCAAGCCATTACGCCCCAAGAGAGCACAAGTCCAAGATGATGCAGCAGTTCTACGAGGGTTGCGCAAAGAAGGCAACAAATCGCATTTAAATACACGGAGGAATTTATGAGGCTAAGGTCAGATGTGCCAAAGTTAGGTGAGAAGCACGCAGCGGAAAGCTACATTGAAGGTCCGAATGAGGAGATCCCAAGTTTGTAAGGGCAATAAACCGAGAACAAGATCGCTTGAGTCCAAGGCAATAAGTTTGCAAGGAACGGGGACCTCGAATAGCGGGCGAGGCAACAAGATACCAAGATAAAGGCAAGGCAAAGAAAGGCTTCAGGACGGCCCGGCCAAGGGACCAGCTAGAGCCCCATATAGTGGCAATCAAGGAAGCAAAGGCGGAGAAGAAGGGGTATCTTTCAAAGACAAACGGGGAAGGGTCAAACTACTCCAAAGCAAAGGCGATCCTTTCGCAGCCATGCCGAAGGAAAAAGAGACAGAGTGCATAGAAAAGCAGCTTTGCTTGTGTGTTTCCAACAAAGCCATAGGGACCGAATGGCCCGCCCATATGTCATGAGTGCAAAACGGCTAGCGAAGTTGGGAGATTGGGACACTTTTGGTGGACGACGACGGCGAGGAGGCCAGCGACTACATTTGGTGAGTGTCATATCTTTGCCGCAATAGATACTGAAAAGCGAGAGCCGGTATAAAGTAATTTCCATGATGGGAAAGGCCAAGGCCAAGTCATTTTATAGTCCCGATAGATTGGGAAGTAGCCATAACTTTGCATCTCGAATGGTTCAAATGTTGAAGTTGAAACTATTAAAGTCAAAGCCAAGGCCCGTTGTCTTAGCAAGTGGAGCGATAAAGGGCGAGGCGGTAAAAGAATCAACTTTGACATCGACTTGCTCCGGGGATTAAGATCGGATAGGCGAGGTAATGGGCATCGGCAAATACACGACTTGATAATAGGTATGGAGTACCTTGGACCAAATAGGGCCATTATTGATTGTGGAAGCGAAGGTGACCTTCCCAACACCCGGCGGCAAGATCATTGAGATAACGGTAAAGAAGTTGTTCCCATCATGCGGTGTATGTCTTCTAAACTACTGTTCAAGTGCATCAAGAGTGAGCAAGTAGCATACATCTTCAAGCTTGAGATTAGTGAGCGAATTGGAAGGAAGCAAAGAAGACAAGATGCTAAACAAGTTGCCGGGAGGCAAATAGCTAAGTTGATCACGAAAGTTCGATCTCTTTCCGGATGAGATCAAACAGCTCCCTCCTTATAGGGGAGTCGAGTGCGAGATAGCACTCAACCGAACAAAAGCCAACAAGCAAGGCTCCATATAGAATGACAACGCAGGAGTTGTCGGAGCTGAAGAAGCTAAGAGGGAGCTGCTTTCGACCTAGGTTTCATTAGACCTAGTGTCTCGCCCGTTTGGGCGCCCATTCTTTTGTCAAGAAGAAGGATGGATCTTTGAGGATGTGCATAGACTATAGGCAGTTGAATAAGCACACCATTAAGAACAAGTATGCGCTTCCATGATCAGACGACTTGATGAATCGGCTTCAAGGAGCAAAGATCTTCTCCAAAATCGGGGTTATCATCGGATACGGATAAAGGAGGAGGATATCCACAAGACTTGGGGGGCCGCAAAGTATGGGCATTATGAGTTCACGGTGATGCCTTTTGACATCAAATGCCCCATAGCGTTCATGAGGCTCATGAGCGATATCTTCGAGGAGTTCACGGACACCTTTGTGATTGTTTTCTTTGATGACATTTTGGTGTATAGCAGATCCTTGAAGAGCACGTGCAACATTTGAGAAGGGTGCTAGAGAAGTTGAAGAGGCACCGGTTATCGCCAAGTTGTCGAAGTGCCACCGCATATGAGAGAAGGTGGAATACCTTGGTCATGTGATCTCGGCGAGAAGGCATCTCGGCGGACCCGCCAAGATTGAAGCGTTGATTGATTGGCGAAGAAGAATGTGCACGAGGTCAGAAGTTTTCACCGGTCTAGCGGTGGTACTACGGGAAGTTAAAGTGAAGAACTTTGCTAAGATAGCAGCCCCGCAACGCACGGCTTGGCGTAGAAGGTGAAAGATTGGGTAGAGCATTGGCACAAAGAAAGCCCAAAAAGGGGTTTGAATTGTTGAAAGAAGCTCCGACGGCAACTCGCCTTGACCTTGCCGGACCGGAGAAAGATAAGCTTGTAGCAAACAGGTCACGCAGTAAGATAGCTACAAAAGTGCGGTGCTTATGCAAGAAGAGCGTGTGGTAGCGTATGATTCCGAAAAGATAGCGCCGAGATCGCCGCTACCCAACGCACGATCAGGAATTGCTTGCGGTTGTGGGCATTAAGAATATGGAGGCACTATCTCTTGGGAAGGAAGTTCCATTGATACCGACCATCAGAGCCTCCAATATGTATTCCGCAACCACACCTTAATCTGGAGGCAACGGAGATGGATGGAGTTCCTCGAAGAATATGACTTTGATATAGTCTACAAGGGGAAGCTCAATGTGGTAGCAGAATCGCTTTCAAGGCATCCCCGACAACTAGAGTGCATTGCAATGCAATTTCGACGCTCTCCGGCGACTTTGGTAAGAAGATTGAAGAGTCCTTGCCAATGGATGTGAATTTCGTGGGAAAGTATGGACAAGCCTCTCTAAGGAGGCTAGAGCGGATAAAGAGCGGGGAGGCCTTCAAGCATTATAAGAAGGAAGGCAACTTTGTTATACCATAAGAACAAGTTGTGCGTGCCAGAATCATCAGGTGTAAGGAAGTTGATCCTCCATGACACTTAACAATGCCCCCAATACTGGCCATGCGGGATTCATGAAAACATATTTCAAAAGTCAGCTAACCCTATTATTGGTAGGGAATGAAGAAGCAAATAGCTCGCTACATCAAGGAATGTCAGCTATGCCCGCAGACCTATAGCGGAGCAGCTTGAATTCAAGGAGCATTAGAGCCATTATGGCGGTGCCAAGCGCTTAAGTGGGAGGTAATCGGCATGGATTTCATCACGGGACTCCCAAGAACGGCAGAGAGGCAAGGATGCCTTGATGGTAGTGGTCGACAAGTTGTCGAAGATGGCACATTTTGTGCCTTGCGGGACCACAGAGATACTGACTATGGATACGGCAAAGCTCTTCACCAAAGAGATCTTGGGCTTCATGGCATGCCAAGGGAGATTATCTCCAATTGGGGATCGAAGTTCATGAGTGCCTTTGGCAAGACCTTTAAACGATTCAGACCAAGCTATCCATGAGCCGCGTATCATCCTCGACGGATGGCGGACGGAGCGGACCAAGGATCTTAGAAGACATACTCTGAAACTATGTCGGAATAAGCAAAGTATGTGGGAAGAATTTATTCACTTGGTGGGTTTGCATACAATAGCACCAAGCAGGAATGAATCGTCCCAAATGTCGCCATTTATGATCAATTATGGCTATCGATTGCCTAACTCTGGACACTTGGCACAACCCATGTCAAAAGTAGAAGTCCGCCAGCGTGAGATGTTGGCCGATATCTGTGCAGCTCGTGGAAGAAGTTCGAGGTTATCCGCTAGGACAAGAAGTCGTCAAAAAGAGCATGGCAACAAGCATCGAACAACCGAGAGTTCAAAGTTGGAGATGATGTATGGCTCAAGATAAAGGTGAAGCAGCGGCTCGATTAGCAATTGCAAGAAGCTTGCTCCAAGGTGGGCTGGACCCTTCGGAATAATCAAGAGAGTAGGTAATCAATCCTACAAGTTGGATTTGCCAAAGACACCTAAAGATTCATAAGGTCTTCCACGTGAGTTTGTTGAAGAAGCATACTCCAAATCCGGGGCAGTCTTGGACCTCCAACGTTGTTGGAAATAGAGGAGCAAATTTGGAAATAGTTCCGAAATGATTCTTGATAAAGCTTTCAAAGAAGACAAGGAGGCTCCGAGTTCCTCCAATACTTGGTCAAGTGGAAACACTTGCCGCTGGAAGGTGGCGTGGGTACTTAAGAAGGATTTAGTAAAGCGGTACCCACGGTTTTATGGAGCAATGGGACTGCAAGGTCATCTCTCAAGAAATCTACTCAGGCATGTCGATTTGTGTAGGTTAATTCTTGTATAGATTAATTCCACGCATGCAACCTATGCTTGGTATGGGTCGCGATGCGTTATTCGATGATGAGACCACTACGGTGATCTCTAGTGGCGTGGTGTAATGTCAATGTAGGCATGACCCGCGTCTCCTTGGCTTAGTGGAAGGTAGATTAGAAAGTCTACCGTCCCCAGGAGTAGGCGACCTCGAGAAAAGGAGGTCATTAAGGAATGCATTGATAGGGAAAGCACCTTTAGCCCCATATATGCTTTGATAGGAGGAATCCATCCTTCCGCCTTCCACGCGAGAAGGATATCCTCCACGGGCAACTAGAGGTGTAGGCATGAGCGGCATATAGGCATATAGTATTTGTCTCCACGGCCATTATGGAAGATTCATCCTCTTCCTAATGAGATTGGCCATGCATTCATGTAGATAGGTGGGGTGGTCACCATATAAAAAAAAAATTTATTAAATAATTAAAAGCGGTACTAACGTGAGTGTCGACTGCAGCCGAGGCGGTAGCTCTGGGAGAGCAAGGAGGTCGAAGTTAAGACTTGCAACACAAGTTTTGTTGGAATGTGTTGCAAGGAATGAAGAGTACCTCTTGACAATAATTATAGATATGAAATGTTGAAATTTTGTCTAAACTTAAGATAGTGAATACCTTGTTTAATGATGTTGTGAATTGATAAGTATTCCATAGTATAATGACGTAATAATGTTCTAAAAAATATTGCCTTAGGGTAATCTTGATAAATGTATAAGTATTATATTGTAGGCATCCGTTGAATCACGGGTTGCAGGTTAGAAGAGCCCAAGGTGGGGGAGACCCACGATCTGCCGGACGGCATCATTTCAAGGTGGGGAGAATGTGGCGTTCCGGCACACGATACGGTGGGGCGTATCTTTATCGCCCGCCACGCCGCATTACCGCCCTCCGACCGACGCGTATGCATGCGGATAGCAGTAAAAGTAGCCCTAGGGGCAACTTGCTAGGAGTGTTCATATATTATTAATGTGCACATGTGCACATTAATGTGGGCACACCTTTCCATGTTGGCATATTTTGCCACCTAGCCATTAAAGGCAAGTGGGGCCTTTCAATTATCCCACATGCCAAATGGGTAATTGGAAACCCTAGCCTAAACCCCATGTCTATTTAGGGTAGGAAACCCTAGCTTGCTAGTTTTAGATCCTTAGGGTTTTAGAGCTCATTTTTGGCTGCCCCAGAGGCCAAAGCCGCCTCAGCGCTACCCAATTGCCAGTTCGCCATCAGTTCCCGAATACCTGTGAGGATGGTTGAACTTCAGTCGGGAGGAGCCACTCAAGGATCCAGATTTGGTCAATTTAATAGCTTAAACCGTCTTCCTAGTCATAGAATCAAGAGGTTTTAGACTATTAAATTGCCCATAGTAGCTATCTAGATCTTAGATCCGGACACTAACTAAAGAACCTAACGCTATGATTAGATCTAGTTCTTTAGTTCTCCATGGATGATATTTGGATGATGTATTTTTGTGAACTCCTTGTATTGGGAAGGGGGTAGAGGCCCTAAAACTTTGTAGTTGATGCTCCTAGGTAGCCTCTCTAGCACAATCGTAGATCTGGCACAGTGTGTACAAGAGCCACACCTGGTTGTGGGTGAAGGGGCCGTGACCGCAAAGAAGGAGGTTCATGTTCGACTCTAGGCATCCCCCGGTGTGTAAAAGCCTACAGGGATCATTGTGACTGGTCTAATGGCTTGCCTGCAGCAGTCACGGGTAAGGCATGGGCACCGACACAGGTGAAGTGGTGTACACTTTCGGTGGGTCCAGGTGAACAGGCAAAGGGGCCCTCTAGTCACCTTGAGGTGGCATGTAGATCCTGAGGAGGTGATCCCTACACTGCCCCATGGGCCCGGGAGGATGAGACCCGTGAATCAGCCCTTCGGCTATGCATCCTGGCTTCTGATCGAGTCCCAACACCTTTCAAGCCTAGCGCAGTGTGCAGGGAGGGGGCGGATGGAGTGAACCTTGCCATGTTCTTATGCTGTAAAATCCATTGCCATGAATGCATTACTAATGAACTCTCGGAGACCCAAGCCGTCAGTCACCCCTTGAGGCCTTGGGTAGGATTATGTGATGTGACCCACTTTGTCTCAAGTATCTTTGATATACCACCCCATACGGGTGGGATCCTGTTGAGTACCCGACATGTATGTTTTGCAGCGAGGCTAGGTAGGCCGAGGGAAGGCGAGGGGTGGGAATGACGCACCTTCCTCTTCCCCGGGACTCGTTCACGGGTGCGGTGATATGTGGAGGAGCCTGTGCGAAGATGGTTTGGTGTGGGGAAGAACTCTGTTTTGTATGCACGGAGAGCACCGTTATCCCAGTAGGGGACGTCTAAAGCGACCTTTGGCCTCCATGGATTCTTGTGATGAGAAACCAAAGTAGGAAACTTTTTTGCTTGTTAGCAGGCCCTGCTTGCAACCCTGCTGCTCTTGTTCAAAAAGTACGTCCAAAAAGCTCGCTTTGATGATCCAAATTTTCCCTCAGTCTAACTTTCTCCTTCCTTCCTTTTTGGTCTTTTCCACACGCTTGTAACCTGGGGTGTAGTAAAGGAACTGAAAAAAAAAAGAATAGTAAGCATTCAAGAATTTACCAATATCATTAGTAATGGTAATGGTAATTGGTTCATACCATCGCCCCTTATTTGGAGTCTTCCACTTCCTAGGCATGCTTTTCCCCGCTTTTCTTACACTTGTCCGTGGGCATGGCATCATCAAAATCTAATACTTTTAGCAACCCCATCTTCCTCGGGCAGTTGTACCGTGGTACCGCTTTTGGGATTGAGCTAATGTGTTGCTCGATCATTTGCAAGACCATCGCCAGGTATTGTATTCACATTTCGCAAGTGCTGGCCTTCTTTGGACTCTTGGTGTTAGGGCCTTTTTGACTCTTGGTGTTTTGGGGATGCCGATCCCTAAAAAACTCAATAAAGCAATTAACACCTTCTACACATGAATCCATACACAACAAAGAAACATGTTTTACCCTCAACTCTCGACTTGTTCTCCGCATCCTTCCTCTCTTTTTTTTGCTCCCTACAATGCACAAAAATGTTAATTAAAAGAATTTTACATTCTTCTACATTCTAATTCACCAATGTAAATGTACTACCTTTTTCCAAATCGGATCGTCATGGCTCAAGGTTATGTAATTTCTTTTCATGTTGTTATTATCATTGGTCGGAGTTTCACAATCACTTGAAACCGTAATGCCATCCCCTCGGCCATTGTCCCCCCAGCTCTTTTCCCGATCGTGATATGATTCATGATATCCCACCTGCTAATCCCAGAGGTATAGTTGCCTTTGCATACTATACAAGACACCCTCCAAGCACCACTGGAAGCATAGTAGATGGTAAGGAGGTCCACAATCTAATGTCACTCCCAACTAAACCGTAAAAGAAAGCATGCAGCTCCTGCACCATCCTCCACTACAACCTGCCCATTCACTCCGCGACATGGTTTGATCAAAGACTTGTGAAGGTAATTAGATCCAAGTCTGCTCAAGTTAGAAATGGCGTTAAAGAAAATCTTTGTTGAGTTGTCGGCAAGAAGACAACCGCAACTCAAGGTCTTGTGCTCAGATCCCAAAAGGCACTCCTCTTCTATCATGCTTTTTTTCCTTACCATAGTTGAAGATAAACCCATACCATCACCCCCTTTTGCAAGTTCATTCGTGGCTCCATCTTCTTCCTCGAAATAAAGAACCGGAAATCTACAATGCAACTTTTTGCTCCTTGAATATCCCCTAGAAGGTGCCATGCAAGACCATAAGCGAATCATGCCATCAAGCCTACATACCTCATTGTGCAAAATTCCAATGACTCTAGAAGACATGCTTTAATTCAGATTTAATTGCACGCCCTATCTTGTAATGCTTCAAGTCCCACATTTATAATTTTTAAGCATGTCTCAGCCAATTACATCCTCAGATTTAACATTTTCCCAATTTTGGTTCATACACAGTAAATGCAAACTTTGCCGATTAACCAAATATTTTGTATTGTGTTTTGCTTTTTCTTGTATTCTCCGCCATGCAAAAGCTCTTATGAATAAACCCTTGCTTCCTTGTTCTTGATCCCAAACGGTAATATTCTCGACACCTTGGAAATCTAACCAAAGGCCGCAAAACTCAAAGCCGCTTTGTAGTTTGATTTTTCCCTCCTTCATTAGCTCACCATACCGGGGAAATCTTCTCAAGGGCATTCATCCCAAGTTATTGTCTCCGGATTCCCCGTCATTACATAGCCCCTCCTCGAACTTAGCTAACTCCTCGACCGTAGTAGCTTACTTTCATCCGAAATGCAAGAGGAAAAAATTAAGAAAGAACTAAGTTTTTGGCCGAAAAGAAAGAGAAAGGATATCAAGAAACCTAAAACTAACCTTTTTTTTCTCCTCAGAGAAGGCGCCGGGCGACCATTGCTTCTACCCGCCATTTCCAAATAATTTCACGAAAAAAATGACATGCAATGATCCTCCTCTGGCGCCTGATTCATACCGAGGTCGGAGTACGCTGAAAAGCTATTGGCGGGAACCCTATTTTGTGACGGGGAGTGACCTGAATCTTCCTCCAGCCAGTAAAACGTCAATGAAAGCCCCCCACCATAAAAACCAAAAGCGGTGGTGCTTGGGGGGTGCTTTCATTTCGCAAATTTGTCCCCCAAAAGCGCTTTATACCCCCTCTCTCTGTCCATCTGCAAAACTCGCATTATGAGTCAATAGAGCATTGTTTTGTGCTTTGTGATAATCAAATGTCCCAACTAGTCGGACAAACCATTAACATCCAACATATAAAAATTAAATCCCCATATATAACAACCAACACATAACAACCATTGACATTAACAACCAACACACATACCATTGACATTAATTAACAACAAACCATTGGCTCAACACATTTAAATTAAAATCCCCCTAAACCCCTTTGGTTTGGGTGCATATTCACACCTGAGGTGACTCCCGCAACGAGAGCCGTTGGATAGGCATATTCACCCCTTATTCCTTAATCTACAATCGTATGTAAAGTTCCTCGCTTGTGGGGTATGCAAGTACAAAATTTGCTATACCGTATAACAAGATTCACAAAATACTATAAGATTTCAAAGCTTTAATACTATATGGTATTGATTTCAGACGCGTAAAATACAATTATGAGGGTTCTCGCCAGTCCCTACATCACCCCCGCGGTGAATATGCACCCAAAACCAAAGGGGTTTAAGGGGGGATTTTAATTTAAATGTGTTGGACCCAATGGTTGTGTTAATTAATGTCAATGGTAGTTATGTGTTGGTTGTTAATGTCAATGGTTGCTATGTGTTGGTTGTTATGTGTTGTTATATGTTGATGTTAATGATTTGTGTTGCAAAAAAATTTGGCCTCTTGGCCTTAGGATGTCACCCTCCCCGTGTGACAAAAAATTTTAGAATTCAAATCCTAAAAAAAACTAGAATTCATTTGAGGCTTTCATCACCGTAGCTTTTGAATTTCATCACAATAAAACAAATAGAACATAAGTAAAAGTTACCATAAAGATAGAGCAGATTGATCCCATTATTCCGAAGTAATAAAGTTTGCAACACCCATACACAAACATTTTTCAACCGAATTTATAAATACTGCGGACGCCTTCCAACAAAGACAAAAGATATCACGGTCCGGTGATTATCTTCGCCTTTGCCACGCACGCGTTAACGCCATCCGGACCGACGCGGTGCGTACGGATAGCTGTAAGTAGCCCTAGGGGCAACTTGCTAGGAGTGTTCATATATTATTAATGTGCACATGTGCACATTAATGGGGCACACCTTTCCATGTTGGCATATTTTGCCACCTAGCCATTAAAGGCAAGTGGGGCCTTTCCAATTATTCCACATGCCAAATGGGTAATTGGAAACCCTAGCCTAAACCCCATGTCTATTTAGGGTAGGAAAACCCTAGCTTGCTAGTTTTTTCGCCCTTAGGGTTTTAGAGCTCGGGCTTTGGCTGCCCCAGAGCCAAAACCGCCCCCGTGACGCTACCCAAGCGAATTGCGCCATCGGGCCCCTCAATTCGATCAGCCAGATGGTTGAACTCAGTCGAGGAGCCACTCAAGGATCAGTATTTGGTCAATTTAATAGCTTAAACCGCCTTCAGTCATAGAATCAGTAGGTTTAGACTATTAAATTGCCCATAGTAGCTATCTAGATCTTAGATCTCGACACTAACCAAAGAACCTAACGCTCTATGATTAGATCTAGTTCTTTAGTTCTTCTCGTGGATGTATTTGGATGATGTATTTCTCGTGAACTCCTTGTATTGGGAAGGGGGTAGAGGCCCCAAAGCTTGTAGTTGATGCTTTTAGAGTAGCCTCTCTAGCACAATAATCAGATACGCCTGCGGTACAAGAGCCACACCCGGTTGTGGGTGAAGGGGCCAGACCGGCAAAGAAGGAGGTTCATGTTCTCGACTCCTAACCATCCCCCTCGGTGTGTAAAGCCTACCGGGATCATTGTGACTAGGTCAATGGCTTACCACCGAAAAGCGGGTAAGGCATGGGCTCGACACCGTGAAGTGGTGTACACTTTCCGCTGGGTTCAAATAATACCGCAAAGGGCCCTCTAGTCACCTTGAGTCAAAGATGTAGATCTCTCGAGGGGAGTGATCCCTACCGCCCCATCTGAATCGGGAGGATGAGACCTGTGAATAGCCCCTTCGGCTATGCATCCGGCGGGCTACAGTCAGGTCCCAACACCTTTCAGCCTACTCTGCAAAGTGTGCACAGGAGGGGCGGATGGAGTGGACAACCCCTTGCCATGTTCTTATGCCAGCCAAATCCATTGCCATGAATTCTGTCTGCAATGAACTCTGGAGACCCAAGCCGTCAGTCACCCCTTGAGTCTAAGCCTTGGGTAGGATTCCCTATGTGATGTGCTGACCACTGTCTCTGCAGATGCTGATATACCACCCTTCTGGGTGGATGGAGGATTATGTTGAGTACTGACATGTATGTTTACGCCTCCGCCAGGGTAGGCCCCGAGGGAGACAGAATGACACCTTCACTCTTCCCACCGGGACCTCGCACGGGTGCGCGATATGTGGAGGGCCCCCCATCGCGATGGAGCCGGTGTGGGGAAGAACTCGCTTGTGTACCTGTGAGAGCAATCAGATATACGAAGTAGGGGACGCCACGCTGGTATCGAGCAATGTTCTTGGAGACCAAGAGCAAAGCACCCACCATGTTCCCAAAGAGTACTAACTTGATAGGATCCTCAAGCCCGGGAAAAGTGGGAAAATTTTTTTTTCACCTTTGTAGTTTATGCTAAGCTAGTAACAATTAAGGAATTGAATTTAACAAGATTAAAAAGAATGAGCCAAAATTTTCCAGGAAGGAGTCTCACACCGCGCGCCCGGTCGCAAACTAAATTTTAGTTTTGAAGCGAGGCGCAAGCCGTGAGACATCGAAGCCAAGAACACCAAAACATGATGAATTTGAGAAAAATAATATGGTAAGGCTAATTCTAAGGTAGGAATTAGTTAGAATAGCATGTTTTAATTACCTAAAACCCTAGAATGGGATTCATACCGCTACCGGGTCGCAAAACTAAACATTAGTATTGGAACGAGGCGCAAGTCGGAGACCAATAGGTAGAAAAAGTCCTAAATAAGTATAAGTTTTAGCTAAGTTGGTGCCTTAGCATGTTAAACAGAGCAACTTGAGTTTTGACCTAAAATTCCCCAAGCTATAAATAGATGTAGAACCCCCATTTTTTTTCCCAAGCCCTAGAAATCCGGGCTTCCCCAACTTAGGCGATCTTTCTCTGCTTTTATCCCATTGACGATCCGTAGCATGGCCCGAACCAAACAGATCAAGGAAGGAAGCGCCGCCAGCGAAACCACCAAATAACCGAGGCGAGATCATTCGAAGATGCTTCGCGGAGAGGCTCGCGAGGGGGGGTCGCTCGCCTTCTGACGAGGAGCAAGACACGTCCGACCGGATTGATGTCTTCAACCAAAGAAGTGAGCAGACGAGGCCACATCACCAACCCATGGACGAGGAGACGAGGGAGGTGTATGAAGAAATAGAGCGGAGATCCGGCAAAGAGAACAAGCGCACTATCTCGACGCGACCCACCCGAGATCCTCGAAAGCAGATGAGCAAGTGATGTGTCCGGAGCCGGAGGTAGCGCATCTTAGAAGGTTCATCGAAAAGTACGAAATGGCAGAAGAGAAGGGAAGACAAAAAGAGGAAAAGGAAGGAAGAGGAACAAAAGGCAGCAGAAGAGAAGAAGAAAGAAAAGGGAAGTTCGTGGGTCGGCATAAGGAGAACGGCGGACCGCCTCGCCAAGGAAGAGGCCAACCCCAACATTATCATCAAGGAGCCGCAACCCGACGAACCCCCAAACCCCTCCGACGACTCTTTTCCGAGGAGGACTTCAACCCTAATGTCGCAGGTGGAAGCTCTTCCAAGCACCCAAAGCGACGAAAGCAGAAGTACCGAAAGCAAATGGACCGAAAGCAACCCCAAAGAAGACCAAGTGCGTAAGCCCCCCGAAAATCTATGGGATAGAAAGAAGCAACCACCTAATCGCCCGGAAGCCTACGCCACCGATTGTGGTGAAGATTTATGAGAGAAAGATGAGAGAGCACGAGGCCTACATGAAGAAATGGGAGGCCTACAACAAATATTATGAAGAAAAACAGGTTAGGTTCATCGAGGAGGGCGCACCAACGGCAAGCAAAGAAACCTTAAGGCCGCCACCAATCGAAGCCCAAGGTTCCCAAGCCGCCACCCAGAAGAAAGCTGATAGGAAGGAGGTGGAGAGAAGAGCCGCTAAGGGAGATTAGACACTTCCAACAAGCAGCTTCTGGGTCTCCTAATTCCCCGCGGCCCCTTCGCCTGGGTTGGTGCGGAAGTGATGCAGCCTGGCCGTAACGCACTTTAGAGTCACTCACGACGAGGCGCCGCTAGCAATGCAAGAGGCGGCCGAGGCAAAGATAGTGCAACATTTTGAAGATTCAACAAATTTGCACTATCCACGCTAAGCTGGTAACCTTAATGCGACAAGACATGAGTCTTGGCGACCGCATTAAGGGAGAACGCCTTTAGAAACTTTTAAAACTTTGTTGTAAATAATTAAAAATTTTGTAATATAGAGCAATTTTGTGTACCTTGATGACATAAACTTGGTTAATTAGAGCAAATTAATAAGTTTTAGCTTTTATTTCAGTGAAATAGGACATTTGCAAGCCGAGAGACATGATGTCTCACACTACCGGTCGCGAAAACTAAAAGTTAGTATTGAAGCGAGGCGCAGTCGTGAGAGACCTCAAAAACTTGACCAAAAAAAATAGCTCCAAATTGACCAAATAAGGGGTCGATTCTCGCCTAATTTGATGAGCCCATCACCCTTACACCATTAGTTTACCCAAATTGACACCTTTGATTGAATGATCGATGTCTCACAAATACCGGTCGCGAAAACAAAAAGTTAGTTTTGAAGCGAGGCTAAGTCGTGGAGACCTCTTACCATTTCTTCACCAGACTTGTCAAAGTCACCTTCAACCTACATCGCATAGCATCTTTTAGGTAACCTAGCCTTGTTCAAGCATCTCATATAGTCCTCAAACCCCTATTTTGACCTCGATAAGTTAGAATTACCCAATCCTAGGAAATTTTCAAGTCATCCAAAAATTAGGGTTTCCCCTTTTTCTATAAATAGACCCCTCATTTCTCGATAGCACCCTACAAATTTGCTCCCCGCCTTTTAGCCGATTTCCCAACTCCCCTCAGGCGCCTTTGAACCGCTTGTTACCCTCTTCCCGCAATTAATCAATGGCAACTTCTGATTTCCACGATGGTACAAATACCGCAGCCATGCCGCCGAGGCCGACGCCGACCAAATCTTCCAGATCTTTCAGAAAGGAGGTAGACGCCCAAGCAACCTTGCACGCGAATCCCAGCTTTTATAGTAGAGTCTTGACTGAAGTTCCAAGCTAGGGTAGAACCAGCGCTAGTGCAACTCCCCTTGTGTAGGATATTTTGTTCCTAGACAGCCCTCGCAGGGCAAAGATAGACGATGTCCCTAACATCGCCAAATACCACAAACAAAGCGCACCGCACACACTCGAGCCAATGGTCCTAATCACCAACAGACCAAGTACTTCTTTTCAACACCGCCTCGGCAATCTTTCTCACCCACCGCGTCGAAACACCGTGGGGAAACCTCCATTCCCCATGGACGGGACCCATTAGCCATAGCAAAGAGAACAACGGCTCCTCACACAAGATGAACACGGAGCAGAAGGGAAGGAAGAAGACTCCGATGAACAGAATCGAGGAAGAGGAGGACTATGTCGAAGCTCGACCCAAAGAGCGGCGACAAGCGAGCAGAGTGGCAAGATTCAAAAGAAGCCGCAGACTTTCGAATCGCCCACCCCCGGTTAGGCATCACAAGCCTAGCTCCCATTATCGCCGGTTGTGAGGAGTTTCGCCCCTAAGCCACATTCAAAACCTCCCTGAGTGCGTGGAAAGGGAGTACCGACCAAGAGTTGCCGCACCAACCCGGAACCGACTTGACGACTTCATCGCCCGAGGAGAGTCCGACTTCCAAGTAAGGGAAGCCGACACTTACACGGGAGAGTTTACCCCCCGACATCCAAGCCTACAAAGAACATCGTGATTATGGAGGCGCATAAGGCCGGTGAACAAGCTACCGACGGAGGAAGAGTTCCTTTGCTCTTCAGAACAAATGGGGATCCGCTATGCACCTCAAACATCCTAACGGGCAAGAAGCTCGTCTCGCAAAGACCTCCCCCTGAGAGACAGCGACCGACCTCGTGAGGGCTTCAAAGAATGTAAAGACTACAGGAGCTCACCACTGCGGAGGTTGATGATTTCGGAAGCGCATTACGAGCCGATACCGAAAGTGGTCGAGGACCCGCCTCGCGAACGATTGTGTCACTACTTCGATACCCGCCACCGCCGATGGATGGAAGAATAGCGTTATCCAATCGCAAGTTCACCCCCGTGAGGCGCAGGAAGGAGTATCGCTGTCGATTGCACTCTCGTGATTCGCCGCATGCGCCGTTACCCCTTAACACCGAAAGTATGCAATCCCGGGTGAAGAGAGCAAGAGTAGCACTCGACGCCTTCGACTTCGCCATACCTTACAAAGCGGCAGTAAGACCGCCGCGACGCTGCAGCTTATACCTCCCACCACGTAATAGAAGATTTGGCAAGAGCATTACAAGGTGGATCTCCAGCCAATGTTCTTAGGAACTTGGGCCATTCAAAGGGGGAACAGCCCAAGTGAAAAAAGTTCCCCGAGGATAATCCATCTTACCGGCATCAACAGAATGATTAGCAAGAGTTGCAATTTCTTGTATTAGTGTAATATAAAATATAAATATAATATTCTCTTTGCACTATAAATGTTTTGTTGATATATTTTGTGTCCCCTCAACCATGCCAACAAACATAAGTAATGCAAGAAAGCAAGGAAAACTAACCATGTAGATATGAACCACTTGTGTATGCAAATTAGAGGCCCGAGCGCCAGAGAACGATAACCGCTGAACTTACAGAGGAACAGAGCCCCGCCAGTGCCACGCCCCGCAAGGAACCCGCTTGAAGAATTTGGACAAATGACCCCGTAAGAAGAAATATCGCAAATGAGGACGGACCTCGAACGATAAAGGCTTTTGCTAGCCGCACGCGTGAGCGTGTTCGGTGGTAACGCCAACCGCCGCAAGCATCACGGAGAACGTAGAGACAAGAAGAGGAGCAAGAGAGGAAGGTCCCCAGCCTCCTGACCTCCGACTCAAGCTCGATTCGACCGATTCGAGGGAAGAAGAAGGGCGTAACCAAGTCCGAAAGCGCACGAAAGGCGCGAGGAACCCCCTGGACGACGACAAAGGGGACACAAGAACCTCCGACTACCGTAAGAAAGTAGACTCGCGATTGGGAAATGTTTGAAGGCCAGAAGCTCGAAAGCAATTCTCGCCAGCGAAACAAGGTCGCATGGAGGCAGAGGCTTGGCTTGACGAGATGAGCCGAATACGCAATGCCTATGGTATGAAGGATAAGGATAAAGGCGTGGTAGCAACAAATAACCCCGGCGAGAGCAAAGACGATTTGGTGGAAGGGCTATGCCAAGGCTCATGGCTTGCCAGGATGCTTGCGTGTTCAAGAAGTTTGCTAAAGCCTTCAAGCCCATTACGCCCCAAGAGAGCACAAGTCCAAGATGATGCAAAGCAGCTTCTACGTGTTGCAAAAGAAGGCAACAAATCAACGTAAAAATACACCTGAGGAATTTATGAGGCTAAGGTCAGATGTGCCAAAGTTAGGTGAGAAGCACGCAGGGAAAGCTACATTGAAGGTCCGAATGAGGAGATCCGCAAGTTTGTAAGGGCAATAAACCCGGTGAACAAGATCGGCTTTGAGTCCAAGGCAATAAGTTTGGCGGAACAGACCCTCGTAATAGCGCGAGGCAACAAGATACCAAGATAAAGGCAAGGCAAAGAGGCGGCCAAATTCAAATGAGGACAAACAGCCCAGACTCAGCTAGAGCCCCATATAGTGGCAATCAAGGGAAGCAAAGAGGAGAAGAAGCGTGTATCTTCAAAGACAAACAGAAGGGTCAAACTACTCCAAAGCAAAGGCGATCCTTTCTCAAGCAGCCATGCCCAAGGAAAAGAGACAGAGTGCATAGAAAAGCAAATTTTGTTTCGTGTTTCCAAAAAGCCATAGGACAAATAACCCGCCCATATGTCATGAGTGCAAAGCGTAGAGTTGGGAGATTGGGACACTTTGATCGACGACGACGGGCGAGGAGGCCCGCCACACATCTCGTGGTGAGTGTCATATCTTTGCCGCAATAGATACAGAGCAAAGCAGAGAGCCAAGATAAAGTAATTTCCACAAAAGGGGAAAGGCCAAGGCCAAGTCATTTATAGTCCCGATAGATTCGAAGTAGCCATAACTTTGCATCTCCCGCAATGGTTCAAATGTTGAAGTTGAAACCATTAAAGTCAAAGCCAAGGCCCGCTTGTCTTAGCAAGTGGAGCAAAGAAGGCGCGCACGGGCAGTAAAAGAATCAACTTTGACATCGACTTGCCGGGATTAAGATCCGTGATGGGGGCAGAGGTAATGGGCATCGGCAAAATACACGATTGATAATAGGTATGGAGTACCTTGGACCAGCAGGGCCATTATTGATTGTGGAAAGTTTTAAGGTGACCTTCCCAACACCCGACGGGCAAGATCATTGAGATAACAGTAAAGAAGTTGTTCCCATCATGCAAAGTATGTCTTCTAAACTACCGCTCAAGTGCATCAAGAGTGAGCAAGTAGCATACATCTTCAAGCTTGAGATTAGTGAGCCGGAATTGGAAGGAAGCAAAGAAGACAAGATGCTCGCAAAGTTGCCGAGGCAAATAGCTAAGTTGATCACGGAGTTCCACGATCTCTTTCCGTGATGAGATCAAACAGCTCCCTCCTTATAGGGGAGTCGAAAAGCAGATAGCACTCGAACCGAACAAAGCCAACAAGCAAGGCTCCATATAGAATGACAACGCAGAGTTGCTCTGAGCTGAAGAAGCGCTTGCGAGGAGCCGCCGACCTAGGTTTCATTAGACCTAGTGTCTCGCCGCTTGGAGCGCCATTCTTTTGTCAAGAAGAAGGATGGATCTTTGAGGATGTGCATAGACTATAGACAGCTTGAATAAGCACACCATTAAGAACAAGTATGCGCTTCCATGATCGACGACTTGATGAATCAGCTTCAAGGAGCAAAGATCTTCTCCAAAATCGAATTTATCATCGACACGGATAAAGGAGGAGGATATCCACAAGACCGCCTTCGGACGCAAATGGGCATTATGAGTTCACAAAGATGCCTTTCGCTTATCAAATGCCCCCGCAACGCTCATGAGGCTCATGAACGATATCTTCGTGGAGTTCCCGGACACCTTTGTGATTGTTTTCTTTGATGACATTTTGGTGTATAGCGTGATCCCTTGAAGAGCACGCGCAACACTTGAGAAGGGTGCTAGAGAAGTTGAAGAGGCACCGCCATGCACGCCAAGTTGTCGGCGCCACTTCGCAACGTAGAAGGTGGAATACCTTTGGTCATGTGATCTCGGCGTAGGCATCTCGACGGACCCCGCCAAGATTGAAGCAGTTGATTCAAAGGGTCGGCGGCCGAAGAATGTGCACGAGGTCGAAAGTTTTCTGGCCTAGCAGGTACTACAGAAGTTCGCGAAGAACTTTGCTAAGATAGCAGCCCCGCTAACGCACCGACGAGGGCGTAGAAGGTGAAAGATTGGGTAGAGCATTGGCACAAGAAAGCCCAAAAGGGGTTTGAATTGTTGAAAGAAGCTCGACGACGACACCCGCCTTGACCTTGCCGGACCGGAGAAAGATAAGCTTGTAGCAACAGATGCAGTAAGATAGCTACAAAAAAGCTTTATGCAAGAAGAGCGCGGTGGTAGCGATGATTCCGTGAAAGATGAACGACGCCGAGACGCCGCCACCCAACGACGATCAGGAATTGCTTGCGTTGTCGTGGCATTAAGAATATGGAGGCACTATCTCTTGGGAAGGAAGTTCCAATTGATACCGACCATCATCGAGCCTCCAATATGTATTCACGCAAACCACACCTTAATCTGAGGCAACGGAGATGGATGGAGTTCCTCAAGAATATGACTTTGATATAGTCTACAAGCCGGAAGCTCAATGTGGTAGCAGATGCTTTCAAGGCATCCCCCGACAACTAGAGTGCATTGCAATGCAATTTCGACGCCTCCAAATGACTTTGGTAAGAAGATTGAAGAGTCCTTGCCAATGGATGTGAATTTCGTGGAAGTATGGACAAGCCTCTCTAAGGAGGCTAGAACAGATAAAGAGCGGGAGGCCTTCAAGCATTATAAGAAGGAAGGCAACCCGTTATACCATAAGAACAAGTTGTGCGCATCCGAATCATCGTGTAAGGAAGTTGATCCTCCATGACACGCACAAATGTTCCCAATAGCCGGCCATGCGGATTCATGAAAACATATTTCAAAGTGCGCGCAGCAGCCTATTATTGGCCGGAATGAAGAAGCAAATAGCTCGCTACATCAAGGAATGTCACTTATGCCGCCAGACGGCGAAGCAGCCAATTCCGTGAGCATTAGAGCCATTAGCGGTGCCAAACGCTAAGTGGGAGGTAATCAGCATGGATTTCATCACAGGACTCCCAAGAACAGCCGAGAGGCAAGGATGCCTTGATGGTAGTGGTCGACAAGTTGTCGAAGATGGCACATTTTGTGCCTTGCAGACCACGATACAGCTTATGGATACAAAGAAAGCTCTTCACCAAAGAGATCTTCAGGCTTCATGGCATGCCAAGGGAGATTATCTCCCATTGGATCCGGTTCATGAGTGCCTTTTGGCAAGACCTCTTTGCGACGATTCGCACCAAGCTATCCATGAGCACGGGCGATCATCCTCGACGGATGGCCGACGGAGCGGACCAACAGATCTTAGAAGACATGCTACTTAAACTATGTCCGAATAAGCAAAGTATGTGGGAAGAATTTATTCACTTGGTGGAGTTTGCATACAATAGCACCAAGCAGAATCGCCCCAAATGTCGCCATTTATGATCAATTATGGCTATCGCTGCCTAACTCCGCATTAATTTGGCACAACCCCGTCAAAAGTAGAAGTTTCAGCAGCAGATGTTGGCCGATATGCAAAGAGCCTCGTGGAAGAAGTTCGAGGTTATCCGCTAGCAGCAAGAAGTCGCCGAAGAGCATCACCGACAAGCATCGAACAAATGAGAGTTCAAAGTTGGAGATGATGTATGGCTCAAGATAAAGGTGAAGCAGCGGCTCGCTCAGATTGGCAATTGCAAGAAGCTTGCTCCAAGGTGGGCTGGACCCTTCGTAATAATCAAGAGAGTAGGTAATCAATCCTACAAGTTGGATTTGCCAAAGACACCTAAAGATTCATAAGGTCTTCCACGAGAGTTTGTTGAAGAAGCATACTCCAAATCCGCATCGAAGTCTTGGACACTCCAACGTTGTTGAAATGACTGAGGAGCAAATTGGAAATAGTTCCGTAAATGATTCTTGATAAAGCTTTCAAGAAGACAAGGAGGCCGGAGTTCCTCCAATACTTGGTCAAGTGGAAACACTTGCCGCTGGAAGATGCGACGCGGGTACTTAAGAAGGATTTAGTAAAGCAAAGACCCCACGCTTATGGAGCAATGGGACGGCAAGGTCATCTCCCAAGAAATCGCCTCGTGCATGTCGATTTGTGTAGGTTAATTTTGTATAGATTAATCCACGATGCAACCTATGCTTGGTATGGGTCGCATGCTTGTTACCGGCGATGAGACCACTACTGGATCTCTAGGGCGTGGTGTAATGTCAATGTAGGCATGACCGCCTCCTCGCTTGGGCGAGTGGAAGGTAGATTAGAAAGTCTACTGTCCCCATCGAGTAGACGACCTCGAGAGAAAGGAGGTCATTAAGGAATGCATTGATAGGGAAAGCACCTTTAGCCCCATATATGCTTTGATAGGAGGAATCCATCCTTCACGCCCCACGCCGAAAGGATATCCTCCACGCCGGGCAACTAGAGGTGTAGGCATGAGCGCATATAGGCATATATAGGCCGCCTCCACGGCCATTATGGAAGATTCATCCTCTTCCTACGCCGGGAGATTGGCCATGCATTCATGTAGATAGGTGGGGTGGTCACCATATAACCAAAAATTTATTAAATAATTAAAACGGTACTAACGTAGTGTCGACCACAAAGCCAAGAGAGCTCCGAGAGCAAGGAGGTCGAAGTTACGAAGACTTGCAACACAAGTTTTGTTGGAATGTGTTGCAAGGAATGAAGAGTACCTTCTGACAATAATTATAGATATGAAATGTTGAAATTTTGTCTAAACTTAAGATAGTGAATACCTTGTTTAATGATGTTGTGAATTGATAAGTATTCCATAGTATAATGACGTAATAATGTTCTAAAAATATTGCCTTAGGGTAATCTTGATAAATGTATAAGTATTATATTGTAGGCATCACGCTGAATGCAAAAGCTGCGTTTAGGAAGAGCCCAAGGTGGGGAGACCCACGATGCCGCGGACAAAGATCATTTCAAGGTGGGAGAATGTGACGTTCCAAAGACAAAGATACGGTCCCGGTGATCGATATCGCATCGCCACATCCACGCCGCGCCACTCACGATCGATCGACCGACGCACGCCAACGGATAGCCGTGTAAGTAGCCCTAGGGGCAACTTGCTAGAGTGTTCATATATTATTAATGTGCACATGTGCACATTAATGTGGGCACACCTTTCCATGTTGGCATATTTTGCCACCTAGCCATTAAAGGCAAGTGGGGCCTTTCCAATTATCCCACATGCCAAAATGGGTAATTGGAAACCCTAGCCTAAACCCCATGTCTATTTAGGGTAGGAAAACCCTAGCTTGCTAGTTTTTCGTCCTTAGGGTTTTAGAGCTCAGTTTGGCTGCCCTGAGCCAAAACCGCCTCCCGTGACGCTACCCAAGCTTAATTATGCCATCGGTTCCCACAATTGATCAGCCTGCCAGGATGGTTGAACTCGTGTCGAGGAGCCACTCAAGGATCAGATTTTGGTCAATTTAATAGCTTAAACCGCCTTCTAGTCATAGAATCAGAGGGTTTAGACTATTAAATTGCCCATAGTAGCTATCTAGATCTTAGATCTCGGACACTAACTAAAGAACCTAACGCTATGATTAGATCTAGTTCTTTAGTTCTTCTGTGATGTATTTGGATGATGTATTTCTGTGAACTCCTTGTATTGGGAAGGGGGGTAGAGGCCCTAAAGCTTGTAGTTGATGCTCCTAGAGTAGCCTCTAGCACACCCAGATAATCTGCCTGCGGTACAAGAGCCACACCTGGTTGTGGGTGAAGGGGCCAGACTGGCAAAGAAGGAGGTTCATGTTCTGACTCCTGAACGATCCCCCTGGTGTGTAAAGCCTACCGGGGATCATTGTGACTAGGTCTAATGGCTTACCACCGAAAAGCGGTAAGGCATGGGCTCGACACCCGTGAAGTGGTGTACACTTTCCGGGGTCCAAATAATACGGGCAAAGGGCCCTCTAGTCACCTTTGAGTCAAAGATGTAGATCTCTCGGAGGGGAGTGATCCCTACCCCGCCCCATCGGAACCGGGAGGATGAGACCCGTGAATAGCCCCTTCCGCTATGCATCCGGCTGGGCTGGCCAGTCCCAACACCTTTCAGCCTACTGCAAAGTGTGCACACAGAGGGGCGGATGGAGTGGACAACCCCTTGCCATGTTCTTATGCCAGCCAAATCCATTGCCATGAATTCTGTCTGCAATGAACTCTGGAGACCCAAGCCGTCAGTCACCCCTTGAGTCTGAGCCTTGGGTAGGATTCCCTATGTGATGTGCTGACCACTGTCTCTGCAGATGCTGATATACCACCCTTCTGGGTGGATGGAGGATTATGTTGAGTACTGACATGTATGTTTACGCTTCCGCAGCTAGGTAGGCCCTGAGGGAGACAGGGTAGAATGACACCTTCACTCTTCCCACTGGGACTCGTTACGGGTGCAGTGATATGTGGAGGGCCCTGTATCAGCATGGAGCTGGTGTGGGGGAAGAACTCCTGTTTGTGTACGGTGAGAGCACCGTATACGAGTAGGGGACGTCACAGCAGCCTTTGGCCTCCATGGATTCTTGTGATGAGAAACCAAAGTAGGAAACTTTTTTGCTTGTTAGCACAAGGATCTAGAAGCCTTGGAATTTGCGTAATAACTGCCTCAAAATCTAAAAATGCATGGTAATTTTTTGCAAGCTTCATTCGGAATGAGCCATAAAACAATATCCAATAGCGCAATCCTGTATTAATCAGCTGGTAGGATGTGAAAGCCTATCAAACCCGGCCAAAAAATTGCTGTTTTAGCATAGATAACTTAACCAAACATATCCATATCATACACTATCAAAATGATCTCGGAGAGAGCTTTCCAACGCAATAAAAATCATCTGAAACAGAGCTCTGGATCAAAAGTTATGATAAGAAATGTGTTGCCGGCGGGGAAACTGCACCACATGCGCCCTTCAAGCCCTTCATGTGCCCATTATGGTCACACACACAAGAAGAGGGCTTTTGTTGTGAGCCATTGGTTGTTGACCATTATGCACCACACGCACAAAAAAGGGGCTTTTGTTGTGAGCCATTGGTTGTTGACCATTGAAAAAAAAGGCTAAAATGAATGGCTCAGAAATGGTGCACTCTAGATGTACGCATTAGTACATCCATTTGAATACATCACGAAATCATAGGAAAACCTTAGTGAAAGAAAACCCCCTCTTATTACGCTACATATTCTACTTTTCGTACTTGCCTTACAAGTCAACAAATTCTTTTGGGCATTCTCTTGATAGGTGGCCGCGCTTGAAGAAGTGAGCCTTCAATATTTGCAGGGCTCTAGTATATTGGGTGGTGTGGAAAGGTAGGTGCCATGTGGTCAGAGATAGATTCTGTACGTATTTTTCAAAACTTCTGTTGTATTTTTCAAAAAAGCATATTTTAGAGGTGTAAAATATTTTTTGGCACTTTAATATCTCAACTAGGAAAAACAATTTGGTGCGCACTTGACGTGCCTGCGGAGATATTTTTTGCTACAACGATACCCAAAGGACGCATCCACATAGAAAACGAGGCGTCTGCAGGACCCCTTTTGCTACAGCAGGACCTATTGAATTCGCGTCCATGTAGAGCGGTAATCGCGAGACCCTTTTTTCGTTCTACGTACACGTCAAGTTGGTCTCATAGACATCATGTTTTCTGCGCAGACGTATCCAACTAGTTTTGTGTTCACATCATTTTTTGATGATTTCCTACCGGTCAGATTTGTTTTTCATGTATAAAATGCCTATTTTTGCACAAAAAGGGGAAATTTCATACTTCCCCATCTTTTTTGTATTTTACGAATGCAACTTCCGCTCTATCTCTGCATGTGGTCTTCAGAGGGTTGCATACTCCCGCAACGAGAGTTTATCATTTGATTAAATCTCGTCTTTATGTCCAGTTTTCGGTTTTGAAGTTACGTTTGGATGTAAGGAAGAGGTTTGCGGTTATCTCCATCTTCCTTGACTCTCATTTATTTTAATATCTTCTTACTAATATAAATTGTCTTTCGTTCTTCAAAAAGAAAAAATGGAGGCTTGAGAGTTGATGGCTTTAAGGTGATCCATTAATAATTTATTATACTTCTTCACTTAGCTTTATACTTGTACCCATCAAGTATGGCTCCCCTTCCAGTAATTTCATGCATAGCCTTTAATTCTGCTTCTCTTTGAGTTCATGCAAAACTACACTCAATTTGACACATACTTTGACTTCTTTCTTTCTTGATACTGCCTTAGAATATTCCTTTTTATTTTCTTAGAAAGAAGCCACTCCTATGTCTATCTGCATCATGTTCACGATGTTCCACTCCTTTCTTCTTGGAGCTTCTTCCAGAGTCTCCAACACAATATCATTCACATTATAGAAGCCTTTGCAAACAAGATTCCACAACAGTATTTTCAGCGCTTGTTCATGAGGAGTTTTGCAAAACACAATCTCTACCCAGTGAGGAAGAGATATAACAGAAAACCACAGGTCATAATCTAGGATCTCATGCATTCTCTACATCTACAAGTCCAATATTTGCCGCTTGCCCTTTGTAAGCCAGATACAGGCTATTCATTCTAAGGGATGTATGACTGATATCTCCATAATTATATCCATCTTGTACACTTGATTGTTGATTCTGTTATAGACTCTAGTGGTACGACATCTAATATGGAGCAGGCACATAGGACTGATCCACATTGAATGGGTTGGAATATTACAAGGGGCACTTGTATTTACTTGTACTAAGGGAATACTATTGAAAGTATGTAAGGGTTTGTGATTACCCATTCAAGGGTAAAAAGGAGCAAACATATTTAGGACACATCTATCCTAAAAAAAGAGGGGCCATTATATCACAAAAGGCATCAAATAATTATAGGAGGTCGTGATTATTTATATAAGGGGCATCTAAATAACATATCTGCAGATAATAAAGGGGCAGAAGGAACGAATTACCTGCGGCATATTCATGATATTTACTAAGTGTTGACAATAGGAAACACCTTGTGGAAGGCATCTAGGGCAGATCTGTTTGGCAAATAACACAAGTCCGCAACTTTTCAAATAGTAGCGAGCCGGACATTAGACTAGCGACCATTATTCCATTAAGTACATGATGATAGAAGCGTAAACTTGAAGATAGCACCAGAACGGTGGCAATAGAGATGTGGAGATGGAGCTCTGCTAAACGGGGCTACTGGAGCCCTTATAGTCCACTGGCTTATACTCGATCATCGTGTGTGTGCAGGGTATGGGTCTGACACCCCCTCGGTTGAGGTGTCGCTCTGACTTATTGTTTAAGGGGGCTAAAGTCAGGTACATGCATGTGTGTCATAATCCTCTAGTCACACCCACATATTGATTGTGCTCCGGGAATGAACTTGTTCCTTTCTTGGTTCATCGGATCATGGAGATACAACCTAGTACATCTCCAAAAGGCTTCAATCATGCAACAACACGTTTCAACCTATCTGCAAGATGTGCGCAGGAGGGGTGGAAGGAGTGAACTACCATTATGCCAACCAATGCATTTTCATGACTTCCTTTATTTTTATCAGGAGGCTTTGACCGTCAGTCAACGCCCTTGAGAGTTAGGAATGCTTGCTTCTGAGCATTATACATATCTATGATTATATTCCGATATTGATGGATAGGTCACCAGTCCAGATGCCATGTTATTTATATGTATCATTGTTGTGCGCTAACATGTACGTATGTTTTTGCGGTATAGGATATCCCAGAAGAGGAACGGGCCAATGATACCTCCATGTCCTTGGCCATCATGAATGGTCTGAGTCAGATGGATGGCCTTTTCTGGCAATAGTAGTTATTGGAAAAAGGGATTTACCTCATTTATACAATGGGAGCATTGTGCAAGTTCGTTGAGCGTAACACTAGCACATTGTATGGGTCCCATGGCCTATTGGTCTCCATGGACGTTAAAATTCCTATTCTATTTTATTCTCTTCTATTTTGTGATATTCATAGGCATCGTATATGATATAATTGTAATACAGCCATGTAGTCCATTATGTTGTTTAAGTACAAGCTAGACCTACATGATCTGTGTATGGATGAGATAAGCACATAATCATACAAATAGATAGACCATAGGCAAACTATTAAACAAAGGGAATAGACCATAAGGATGACACTTCTTGCCATGTTTAAGGAAGCATTCTACCTTTCCTATTCTATATAGAGGTAAACATGAAGTTCCATTGGATCTAACCAATTCTAGCCTGCCGACACTGGCAAGAGACCCACCTTTTTAGGTATGATATCATTGTCGCACATCCAACTGCGCTCGATGAGTAACCTCCTTGAATTCTACCCAACCTGTCCAAAGTAGTATTGTTCGTACGATGAGCTAAAGTCATTCAAGCCACCTTTTTATTCTATATATTACAATATCAGTGTCTCTAGATAATCCACATAGCAATATTAAGCAAAATATTCTCCTTCTTTATAGCATATAGTGCAAAGACCAGCTGGCTGCTCATGAGCATATAACCCAAAGGCCAGCTGACAAATATTCTCTACTCATATTTGCTCAAAGACAAAGGCCCCTTATTAGCAGAGACAAACCCATTGCAATGTGATTTATTGTATAATTTAAAGCCTTACTAGACGAAATTAATCATGTTATAGAGACGGAAATCTCACACTCACTACATGTTATTCATCTTCTTCATACAGTCAACAAAAAAAGGGAAGCAGTAGTAAAATCATAAGATTAAGTAAGAATTTAAGAACAATATAAGTAAAACATGTAGCAATTTGGAAGTAAAATATGTCTTATTCTCTCTGTATTGCCAACACCAAAAATCACATTAGAAATCATTATCATTCAACGTGAGCGAAATCATATCCTCGATGCTTAATTGAGAAGTGAGATAGAAATAGGATGGTGACTTCTATTCCCTAGATGCTACACTACTTTATACACTATTTTAGTGTATTAACCTTTGAAGATGAGATAAAGGGCAGTTCCCATATGACATCATGGGCCCAAATTTCTTGAAAAGCCTTGGTGGCCGATTACAAACCATCTCAGCAAAAAGGGGCAATAAATGATGAGCGACCCTACTAGAAGGATGTTGGAACAAGACATGCTAACAACCAGAAAATGGTAAGCTTCTCATAAACTTAGGATGCAAGGGCCTGTAATGCAAAGATCTAAGTTAGCCATGAGGACGTGCTCGTGCTGCAGCGGCGCCAGGAAGGTGAAGAAGGGACTCTGGTCCCCCGAAGAAGATCAAAAGCTGAAGGATTATATAAGCGAGCACGGCTACAAAGCCTGGAGTCAGGTGCCCATCCAAGCTGGTAAAAATCCATCCCTTCAAAAACATTTTACAATCCACAAAGACTCAGTGCATTGCATTTGCATATGTTTGATTGATCCAGGATTAGAGCGTTGTGGCAAGAGCTGCCGGCTCAGATGGCTAAATTATTTAAGACCCGATCTGAAACGAGGCGACTTCTCGGCTGAGGAGCAGCAGCTTATTTTTGAGCTGCAGGCTGCATACGGTAACAGGTAAGTTAAGCAATGAGGCAGCAGGTTGATATCGGGGCTCGGTTATGAGGGTGCTTACATTTGTTGGCAGGTGGTCATGGATTGCAAAGTGGATGCCGGGCCGAACAGATAACGAAATTAAAAATTTCTGGAATGTGAACAGGTCTGCAAAGAACTATAAAACGGGTGAAGCCTCGCGTTTCAGGCTGGCCGTCCCCTTCAGATTCGATATTCCTGCTCGTATCCATCCCCAGCTGGAAAATGTATCTGGTCAAACACACGTGTCCAATTCCCATTTGCACAGGCATTCTAGTGCCTCTAGCATGGATGATCTTATTTCAGACATCTCGCTTTCTGATGGTACTACTGTGCAGGAATTTATGAGTTGGGGTGACCTTATTCAACCAGATTTGTTGGGTAGCATTTTTCAGCTCTGAAATCCATGCCTTTCAATAATAAGGCTCTAGAACAATGTTGGAGTTGCCAAAAGAAAGTTCGTCAAATTTTTTTTAAACTCATTCAATTCTAAATGCCTACCTTCATTCTTCAACTCAATCAATATAATGTTACGGTTCCTAGCTCTATGTTTATCTATATAACTAGTAACGGTGCCCAGCGTTGCTGGGCAGAAGTTGGTAACCTATAAATGATAATAATGTGAATTCACTTTGGACACCGTGGATTTGCTTCTCTATCCATAGTTTTCATTGTGACAACCATCATAATACACAAATAAAAAGGAAGTCTTCTTCTTTTAGCATCATTTTAATTTTATTAAATTAATGCATGGGTCATATCATTTCAGTTAATTTCTAGAATATCCAATACTTTTGTAGGGAGTTAGGAATTGCCAATTTGTGTTGTCAATATCATGGTTTTTAGTTGTAGTTTATTGGCATCATACTTCTGTTTATTAATTTCCTGCTGTGGTTTTTATTCCCTATTTGCCTTCACATCCTACCTCATATATACTTGCTTGATTTTAAAATCATGTGGTCACAATTATGTTTATTACTATTCAGCTCCTACATGTGATGTGCTTTTATCCCGATTTAAGCTTTCTTGAGCAGATTTGAAGGTTAGTTACAAAGTAACCACATGAATATTGTAACTATAAATTGGGAAGTTGTATCATATGGCACTGAGCTGTAACAAAGTGGCTTTTGTTATATGTGATTTGAAAATGTTTTGGCATTACGGACCGATGCAAATAATTTTCAATATTATACAGCATTATTTACAAATTAAAAATTGGCAACTTGAAAAAGCTCTTGTGAGCACTCGAGGGGCATGTTCATAGTCGCAAATCAGGGGGCATCGTTGCAATAATCGTAAGTCAAGTAATCCCTCTTTAAAACATTTAAGCTTGTTAAAAATTGTTGAAGTTGTCACTTGGAAAGCAGCCTCTCCACCAATCTCGTGATGAGTTCTTGCAAGCATCAATGTTATATTCTCTGTACGAAGCAATAAAGGGAGCGGAACTCCACTTGATCTTCTCAAGGCCTCTCAAGCAGCCTCTCTCCACCAATCTCCTCTTGAACTACTGCAAGCATTTACAGAGTCACTTGTTCATACATAGAAGGAAGTCACTATCCCAGCAGATTCTCCAGAAATCAATTTGATTTCATAGTAAAGTACCCAAATAAATACTTGTCTTTGAAAACCAGCTCCAGATGCTTTATACAGGACCAACTGCAATCTTATTGTTATCTGAATATCTGACATCATCACGGGCCCATCTGACATAGTAATCTGTATCAAAAACTCAAGTCTGGTTTGATGTAAAGGGATGCTTTATGTGTTGCAAAGGCTTGTTGCAGCAGGATCAAAATGAAAACTGCTATCTGGACAGTCCAATGTTCCGTGTTTCAAAATTCAGTAAGAATTTGGCGTAATGAAGTAAGAATGCAGGATCTTGAAGACAATACATATGATGGCAAGGATTTGCCATTTGCGACTGGCCAAAGTAGGCGAATTATCTGTAATATGGATTGTAAGTTTAACCTTAGCAAAGTTTCATTTGAACGTCGAAAGCAAAGAAATTAAAAAAAAAAAAAAAAATCAATACTGCAGAAGAAATGCACCTGAAACGTTACCTTTGTAGCATAGACGGTTTACACCAAGCCTTACAATTTTACTGCTCAGACTCCAGGGTATTACACATATCCCAAAAACAGATCTTCGTTATGCATGAAAAAAGAAAAACAGTGGTGATTGCCAATACATATGCCTACAAAGCAAGAATTATGATCTGAACCTCAAATTCGAAATGGGAATAAAGACTAATGTTCTTACCTCTTCTTTTGCAAAGCTCCAAGATACTGAAATGCGCGTCCAAAGTACGCAGTTTGATTCTGCATCACAAAAAAACAGAGGTAATTTGTAACACTCCAAGACAACGCATTTTTGGCAACGTAAGCATGAAGAATGACAGATACCATGATGAAGATGAAGAGAGATGTGTGTCAAGATCTTGAGCTTGAGCAATTTGGGCATGGATGCCACAATATCCGCTGAAAAGACAACATTGCTTCATATTACTGCTCTGTTTTCTTCAACTGAATTTCCTCCTATGCAGGAAGACAAAGCTTCTGGAAACAAAATTTGATCAGAAAAAAAAACCAACCGGCACTTCCGTGCATGTGCATAGAGTGATCTATTCATATTAAGATGCAACGCACCTATGAACCATTGCTACAGTAGTGGCAGATTGCTAGTGTTTCTTATTCTTGAGAGCAAGAACAAATGACAGGTGAAATGCTTTGCCTTATTCTTATTTATGCTCCTCTTCTATTCCTGATGGGATGCTGAAGCATTTGCCTCAGTGGCCGAAATTCATGCTACACTGGTCGGAATTAACATTACAATGGCAAATCGCTACTTTTCTTGTTCTTCAGTGCAAGAAAAATGATCTAAAACAATATGAAACAGAGGAAACAAAAATTTAGAACGTTCAAACCTGAATACCCGCATCAAGCAGACCACTCTCCTCCTCTACAGCTCACCATGCTCCTCTACAGCTATAACATCTGCCATAGCCAGGCTTCTCTGCTCAAGCCCGCAGCCTTCTGAAACCTAATCATTGCCAGAAACATAAGGGCATAAGAGATCCACAGCAGATTAGCCAGAAACATAAGGGCATAAGAGATCCACTGCAGATTAGCCAGAAACATGAAGGAAACGTTGTAGGCTACGAACTCAAAGATCCGCCCACTGAATCCGGCGCCATAGCTAGAATGCATGGCTGAGCTCCAAGCTTTTCCAGATTGGAAAAGCTCCAAATCAAACTCTGCAACACAAAAGCGGATGTGTTGCTCTTGCCGGATCCTCCTCACCTTCCAAAGAATTAAGTTTAATCCACCGAGCCCATCGGTAATCGATCAGAATGACCTCGAAACTGCTCGCCGGAGTTCGCTCTTTGCAAAAGTTACCTCGAAACTGCTCGAAACGAATCTCGACCGTCGAAATTAGGGCGTGGTATCTCGACCGTCGAAATTAGGGCGTGGTTGAAGACACACCCTAAAACATTATAATAAAGATTCTCACGTATGACCAAAACCCTATGCGCATTTGCATATATTATGTGAGTCTATTTAATATGAAAAAAATGAAACTAATAAAAATTATGCTAGGTTCCACCGTGATATCTTTGCACAATCATAGGATGTTCCTTCCTAATATATCACCTTTATGCAACCAACATTAACTAATTACTAGCAACAATGCCCCGCGTTGCTAGGCAATTTATAAGTTTGGGTATGCTTCATTGTTTTTGTTTCATTTGTGTATGGTAGCCCTCCCTTGACATAAAAATACTATTTATCTATGATAAGTTCAGGTTATGCTTCCTATTTGCTTTCAATTGTGTGGTAGCCCTCCCTTTATATGCATGAGCAAAAGCTTTGGGCTAGAGTTTCTTTTGCTTCTTGTGGTGGTGATGATATAAACATACACTAGCATGTATATCTATAGATATACAAAAATTTTAGTGTCTACAAGAAACTTATCGCGGCGGCCAAGGCCGCCACGAACGTTTCTCTTCCCCAACTTATTTCTGTAAGGGCGGATTTGTATATCTTTGGAACAGTGCAAAAAGATGTTCTTGAAATATAGGACAATGGTGAAGAATTTGTGTGAGAACATTCCTATGTATTGACTTATGGACGTCGAATTTGTGCATGTACGAATTTGAGAACTAGGGGACTTGAACCCGTGTTCTTGCCCCATGATTCATGCCCATAGGATAGAAGAGGGTTGAGGACATGTGTTTTGTTCAAGCATGGTCTCTCTCATGCAGTTGTAGTTGATGAGAGACAAACCTATAGACATTTTTCACATATGAACTATTCTTGTTGATGAGAGAACCTTTTCCATATATGAATACGTATACATTCTTGGCTTCCTATCCATCTCCCCCTCCTTCTTACCTTTTATAGTTGCTAATGGTCCTTATTAATAGCGATGTAGTCACATATTTAGGAGTTGACCAATGTTATACTTAGAAATATTTGTAAGTATACCAAACATGGTTGCTCACTATCTATATTTAACCTAGCATTTTTGCCCCTCAAATTTTACCCTCAAAGTAACATTTCAATAATGAAGAGAACCATAGGCCAATTGAATATGGATAGCAAAAAAAGTGCAACTTTGATTCATCTTTGCTAGTGGCAAGGTACACCTAAATTGCTCAAATAGTTTAGTCAATTAAAGATTTGTTGGGCTAAGTAATGGTTTAAAAGCCATATTATGAAGAATGAATTCACCAAAACTTCAAACAGCTAGACTGAATGCATTTTTGAGAGTCTATGTAGATTCAAATGGTACTTGAGATCCGAGACATTACTTGGAAAATACATACTTTAAGAACCAAAAAACTAAAACTAAACAAACATGCCACATTTATGTGCGGTGTTTGGTTGGTTTGGTCTGATTAGGGGTGCTGCTGCTTACTTTGTTTTTCTGGTGCATTTGCAAACATCATTATTACAACCCAAGGTTACCTACCTCTAAGACTCATATGGTTGCAATTGCATAATCAAGCTGTCATCCTCCGTTATTTGAAACAACGATATCAGATACTCCAACCTCAAGAGGACATTTTCCCATTTGACACTTAATCAAACCACTTCACATCTTACAAATAATATAAACAATATTCAGCAACCTCAAGGGGACATTTTCCCATTTGACACTTAATCAAACCACTTCACATCTTACAACTAATATAAACAATATTCAGCAGATAGATGCTTGAAACAAGTTATAATTATGCATCAGCCCAGAATAAGGCTCTCTCTCAATAACGAGGTATCGTAGACAATATATAAAAGGTGCACGCACCTAGACATTCTACTTTGGCTTAGTTCATGTACAGCATCACAGTCCATGCAATAGATTATTCCAAGTGCTTTGCAACAAATGCTTAAATTTTTAACGTTTGATATCCAAAAGCAATGAGCAAAATGCCTTGATCACTTCTTGACATTCTAATGTACAACATCACAGTATGTAATAGATTTTGAATGCTTCGAGCAAAAACCTTAGTTAAGGTTTGATGACTCCAAACGCAATGAGCTATACTGGAATATAACGAGTGTTTTCGTGTTTGACTCTGGCATGGCAAAAATAAAAAAGACTGTTTAGAGTCCTCCACATCCTTGTTCAAATCTGTCGTTGTTCTTAATTTTTGTACTCTAAATACCCAGGAATACCCAAAGAGAAATAATTATAAGCAGCAAAAATGCTGCAAGACCCTAATTTGCGGACTGTCCCAAGCCACCTGCATGTTGAACTAATATCACCACCATCAGATATGCAGCGACAGCGACAGGCAATCTTTACATGCACCTTATCAAAACCTGCAAAGAGGCACTTGAAGATGCAAACCCAATTACCTGTTTCAAGTATTCTGTCACTAGAGATTCACATCACCTAAAGGGGCCAAAATGCATGCAAGAAATTTCTACAATTAATATCTAGTGTCTCTGTCATAAGCATAGTATAAAATTTGCATGAATACTGTTGTGTTTTGTCATGTGGTGATTACAATCCATGGTTATGCGAAATGCTTGGCATGACAGCTAAGATTAGCCTTTTGGAACCCTGTTCAACAGATTTTGATGCAGAGAAATCTGCACTTTTGAATTGGAACCACAAAGAGATGACCTGAGGCATGCCAACTGTGCACATGAACACATCTATACAGGGCAAGCAGGAATACTAAGTAGTTTTGCTAGGTTACCTAATCAAACCCATACAAAAAAAAAAAGAAAGAAAAAAAAGAGGGCGCCTCAAACCTACCTCGGAAACAAATGAGGAATGACAAATAGGGCAGATGGCCGAGACGCCGTCTGCACCATCTCCTTTAAGATTTCTTTGCTTGTAAGCAATCTAAAATCCACAAAACTCTGATCTGGCGCATGATCTCCGCCACAACCTTGAGCTAGATGGCCGAACTGCACCATCTCTTTTATGATTGCTTTGCAAGTTTGTATCAGTGGCAGGGCATAAGACAAAAAAATGTGGGCCTTCAAGCTCGTGCTCTGCAATATCTGCACATGACGGACCTCTGCTCCGGCAAGTCTGCCACTTGGTTCAGGAAATTTTCTAGGGTTAGACAGCACCATTCCGGCAGTCCCATACCTATCCCGGCAAGCTCCAACACAGAGGCCTCAGTTCATCCAGAAAGATATGAAACAGAGACACTCCTGCTTTGTCACGGGAAGATTCTGTTTGCAACCATTTTTACTCTCCTTCTGCAGGAAGATCAAGAGACTATTTTAAGACAATGCTAAAGCTGCAGAGATGCAGATCCTGCAGATTGAGAAGACCACCGGAATTGATTAGACCCTTTTCGGGTCTCGAATTGAGATGGGTTTGCTTAGGAACCCAGAAATTCTTCAAACAATGCAGAGATTTCGAGGAATGATCGAAGCCAGGAATGGGTTGGAAGGAAATTGGCTTTGATTTTGGGATTTTTGAGCTTCTAGCGATTAATAACCTTGAATCTTCGCCTTACCATCTCAACCACGTCGTCGCATAAGACGAAAAAAAACCAGTGTCGATTTTGACCCTACTCCACACACAAACCAGAACACATTTCTTTGCCAAATTTTGGCCGGATTACCGAACGAAACGGGCCATCGAAGCAGAAGCTGGAGAGCTAGGAGGCGCCGGAAGACGGATTTGCCATAGCCAGAGCAGAGCAAGAGCAAGAAAGGGATTGCCACGGATTGCTTGCAGAGCAAGAAAGGACGTCACAATTTTTTTTAGTTTTCATTTATTCTTTTTTAAAGACACGTGTCTCTCTCAGGTTTTTAAAGACACGTGTCTCGCTCAGGGTTTTTCCTGGGGAAAACATATTAGCATCAAACAGAAAATGTAACTGCCTTATATATGTTGAGAAAGAATATGATATTAGTAAAAAAACTTCACATCAATGCCAAGAAAAAAGGATTTTTCTATTGGTATGGTACACCATGCTCCCAAAACTAAATCTTGTTTTGTAATGATTTATAACCAAATCTTAAAGTCAATAAATGTTTGTGCCCCCCCCCCCCGGGCCCTTTTGAAATACGTATAACTTATATTAAAAACTAAGAAAAGTTCCACCACTTTAGAAAAGTACTAGACGAGGCAGAGATATTTGAATTATGAAATACGGGTTTGCCTAAGGTTGTGAAATAATATCGAGCCTCTATACAACTTCATTAAGGTTTTAGAATATAAACTACGGGGGCTCGAACCTTTACCAAAATAACTCAGAATATGAATTACGAGGGCTCGAACCTCTACCAAAATAATTCAATGTCCTAATAAAACTACTTTGACCAATATAAACAATGAGCTAACGTAATTATTTTTTATCTTAAATCTATATTTTTGTACAACCCATTCAATTCTTTGGGGATATTGTCTATGGTTTCAAGAATTGTTATTTTTATATCCATATCAAATCCCTATGGAACCCCCTATTATTGTGCTACATATTTTGCCTGTGTGGATACCATAGACTGATCATGTAACCTATCTTTGATCTTCCGAAGTAATCGATCTGAAGTACCAAGAATGTTTTTGAATACTAGGTGGTACCAGTTTTTTCAAATTGCCCAGCCGTCAAGTGCTCGCATAATATGGAATGCTAGTTTCTTCAATCTTTTAGCCAGTATCGAGGGAGTAAACCGAGGAGAATTTGCTCTGGTGAGATGCGATGGAAAATGAGCATAAATCCATTCCCATGTGCAGTTTGCATTGGCATAGAAGAATAGAAAACATTCAATAGTCTTAGACAATAGCTTCTACATAGGGCAAAAGTGGACTTACTCATAGCTTGAATGAATGGTCCTTCACATTTACTCTGACTGAATCTGCCAAAGAAGCACTGAATGCTTAGGCATGATATTTTTATCCTATATGCAGTTCCAAATGCGAAATGCTCATGTTGCACCTCAATGCCCAATCTGAAAATGGAGGCAAAAGGGGGAGCATTCATCAAGATTCTATAGCAATGTTATACCAAGTCCTTATCCAGTGAAATGTCTGGATCTCCAAATCTGCTCCTCAGCGTGGGCCAAAATATTTACAAACCATATCTAGTTATACATTGCGGTTCATCAATACAATTCTATGATGTGATTAAATAAGCATTGTTTATTGACATGGTACTATAAACATGACAATGGTTGTTGGTCTTCAAACAACTTAAAATACATGATGTGTATGTACATGCCAAGTTCAGTGGAATAATACTTGATCGCATCTATATTCCTTGGTATGAACATGTTACGTTTAGCTGCCTATATTGCGATGATTTATAGGGAAATTTTTGCGGTAGCCATTATGCATCCATGGAGCAAATTTTCTAAAACAAAGTTGCACTAGCGGCAGCAACATGGGACGAATCAAGGTAAGATGCGAACATCTTCATTGTAAATGGACCTAGATCATGTGAATATGATAAAAAATCTGGTTTCTTCTCTTTTTCTGCTTTATTTGATCAAGGGCAAAAGGCGTACAATTGATGAAAGGACATAAGCCAAGAAACACCATATGTACCTTTTGGCCCTTGCATCATTACTGGGATTACTGCTAACATATGCATGATTAGCTGCATGTAGGATATCAGAAGATGGACTACTAAGTTGGGAAGTTTTACTTATGCAAATACCTTTTTTTGTTTGATTTTATGGATCAAATATATGCTGACTAAGGAAATGCTTAATGGACATGCTATCCATATATGTTAGGAAGCTTTTGAAAACATTGATTTATCATAGCTGAAAGAATTTTTGGATATGTTTTATGATGAGTCAGAGGCATCTGATCCTAGTAAATTAAAATATGATTAACTCATGAGCAGAATATAATGCTAATATATAAGTATTTGGCTTAATGGATACATGATATTGCAAGTGCATTTAACATATGCTATTAAGTGATATAATTTCATGCTTAAATATTAAAGAAAAAAGGGTCCAGTTCTGAACTTATGACAGATTTACTAATAATATTTAAGTGGTTCTATATGTAACCTTCTTCAAGATATGCATGTAGCCTTGTTAAGGCATAAATTAACTATTGTATTTGAGTAGATTCTAATATCGTTGGAGTATGCCATCTTTGGCTAGCTCGGCCATAGTATGGGATGATAATAGTACCAAGGGATTGACCGAGGTATATAGCAGTTCTAGTAGGGCTTTTGCCAAGGCTAGTGCTGGCTGGATTTTTTTTTTAATGGAAGGCATGTTTGCCACTTGTCTTCACTTACCAAGTTTGGCTTGGCTTGCATACATAATTTTTATGTTTTCCCTTTTTTAAGTACCATAGAGTTACGCTTTTGGATCATTTGACCCGATGAGGGGATGCTATATTACAGTGTCCTTTTAGGCTTACAAATGCTGAGGGTGAAGTGACATTTTTATCTTAAAGAACAAATATCCGTTTCTTTGTCTTTGGCCTATTTTATTGCACTGCTCACATGCTCTTTATGTGTGTGGGAGCCTGTTACATGACTATCTGTTGAATCAAATAACATACACATAGTTGTTGAAAAGTTCTTGGGTTTCTTCTATACAAGAGCAAAAGTTTCTGATATACAGTTTGAATTCATGTTCTCTGCTTGACTGTGGTCATCAAATCATAGGGTGGTGTGAAAATGGCAGTTTGACCCCATCTTAATTTTTGGGCAACGACTGCATATGGAATATGCCTCAGTAGATTCTTTGGACAAACAATATAGATTACACGAGTATATGGATATGCTTGCTCCATATGCCTCTATGGATTCTTTGAACCAAAGGTCCATGGATTACATGAGTATACAGACTATAAGCATCTCATGAGTCGGCCTTTAGCTCCGAGAGGAGACCATTAGAGCCTAGGATTAGTTTGCTGGAGAAATTTGATAACACTACATCCAAGCTCTGAGGTTGTTTTACTTAGATTCGGCTAGTTATGGGCTCCACCCTCACAGGTATCCTACGGATTATGAACAGGCCGGACTAGTTGGCTCTTTATTTTCTGGCCAGCTTTGAGTTCTGGAGAGGGGGCTCACAAGTTACAGGATTTTGCAGCGCTTACTGCTGAACTTGAGGCATGTTTTAGAGATATTGGTTGGTAGCGTACAACAGTTACCAAGCTTGAAAACCTTAGACAAGGTCCTCGTCCGGCATCAGTTTGTGCTTTAGAGTTCCGTTTGATTTTCATGGACACGGATTAGGATGATGCAGCCCTTCAAGATTGTTTCGAAGAGGGTTCTGTGAGGACGTAAAAGATATGTTACTGACTATCGAGGATCTAGAACATTGGATGAAGTCATTAAGTTTGCGGTTCATTGTGATAGTTGCCCTTTTGAGCGTAGTCAAGAAAGACAGAATCAACTTGCTTCTCCAATTTTGTAAGCACCAAACACATAAGCTTCTGCGCCCCTCACGCCCTCTAAGACAAATGGCCCTGTACTTATGCAGATTGATCGTGCAGTTTTAGGGCGCTTAAGTGCAATCGAGAAGCAACGTCAGAGACAGGCTAATCTTTATCTACTATGGAGGAGTTAGTCATTATATTGCCCACGGATGCCCTTTTAAGTGCCCAAACTAGTTGAAAACTCCAGGGGCTGATCCAAGTAGTAGGAGACTCCCCACGGCTAGCCAACATTTGTTAGACTTCATCCACATGTAATAAAGGTTTTATCCCAATAGATAAGGTCAGTAAGGAATTTTTTATCTCAATATCATTGGAATCAGAGGTTGGGAGGTTGAAAGCATTGGTGCAACTTATAGTGGCGCAAATGCATTCGTTTTAAGCACGCCATCTCGAGAAGCAAAATTAAACATTCCAATTTTGTTGATGTGATTGATGGACGTGAGATTTCCTCTGGCGCAGTCGCAGAATATAGTACATCACTTCAAGTTTTGTTCGAGGGTGCTTCTTGTAGCACTTCAATCTTATTGCTAGCCGACATGTGCCAGTAGTCTTGGGTCTTTCCTGGCTCGAGTAGCATAATCCACAGATTGATTGGCATTATAGATCTTTCCTCTTTTCTGATTCTAGATCTAGTCCCAGTTTGTCTGCAGTTTTTGCCTCTGCACCAACACCTATTTCAGTCCGTGTAGTGCCGTGGGCTCCTGATTCTGCTCTTGTTAATGTTCCAGTTCTTATTTCTATTGTATGTCTTAATCCAGTCTTGTCTCTGCTACAATTCATATTCTATAAGAGGTCTAAGTTCCTGTTCCTGCTCAAATTCCTGCTCTTGCCCCAATTTTTGCTCCTGTTCTAGTTCTTGATTCAGCTCCATCTCCTGCTCCTGCTCCTGCTCCTGCCCATGCATAGGTAACCACTTGCTACTTCTTGGTTCACTTTATCTTTGCCTTATTCGTATCTGCTCCAATTCGCCTGTGCTTTTCTGATCTATCTCCTCTTTGTTGGATTTAAGAGAGGGGACTCAACCTCTAGTACCCAATTTGCCTTTTTTATTTTTGATGTTAGGATTGGTATTCGATTTTTGATGTTCGATTTTTTATTTTTTGATGTTAGGATTGGCAATGATGATCGAAGATCAAACCATGCAGCAACATCATGTAAACCAAATCAAATAAATATTTCCACAATAAAGGGCTTTATGAAACAAACATGAAGCCAAACACCAAGAACCCAAATTTAATTTGCCATATAAGTCCATCCATGTTTATCTAGTTTGACCATGTCTATCATGAGCCTACGCGAGAACGAGAAAAAATACGCAAGAAATATACGAGAAATATGCAAAAGATATGCTGGAACACTGGGAAAACTTGATAGATCAAAATAGAATACAAGGGCTTGAGCTAGAAGGCTCAAGACTGGTGTTGAACTAGAATGGTTTGACAAGAATAAGGCCCTTGTATATATCTAGTCCAACGATTCAGATCGTGCTGCTCAAGTGGATCAGGTTGTATATTTGAACTGAGAATGCAGATGATAAGTCTTGGTCTTAGCCTTAGGGTAATACTAAGAGATCGTCAAATCCAGAGAATATCTAATCTAGTGTCTTAAGCTTTCTGCATTTTAATCAAGACTAGGATTTCAAAATAGACAAAGTTCAAGCTCTTTTTATATTTGTGAACTTTTGCCACTTTTGAAATCATGGGTGCAACGCAAGTTTAAAAACTCAAAGTTTTCAATGTTGTCATCAACATATCAACGTAGGTGTTACTGTAAAATAGATGGTTGATGAATATAATAGAATAGAATAGTTTTTTTAACGTCCACGGAGACCGATAGGTCATGGGACCCATACAATAGGCTAGTAATTATATCTTGGTTGCAATCAATAATGATGTCACAAGCAACCATGCTATAGAGAGCAATGTTAATCTTGATCTCCCTTCTTCCTTGATGCTAGAAATGTAAAAAACAAACCCAAACTTAATGAACCACTAAAGCATGTACTATAAACAGGGGTGACTATATACACGAAGATACAAAGGCTTAGAAGTAAAGAAGCATCTTTGAGCAGTCCTGTGCAAGATAATCTAGAGACCTTCAAGATCCCTAAGCATTCCACTGGCCATAGACAAAAGTTCATCGCCAAAATCTCTTGAAAATTTATTTCCCTTGAATTTCCAATTGAACTTATGATGTTGTTTTATTTCTTTTTCTTTTCTTGAAGAGAGGGAAGCTTTATATTAATCATACTAGAAGGTTACATTGGATAGGAATGGGCGTTATGAATGCCCTTACCTGGAAAATTACCTTCTATTGTTGAAGGTTTACAAAATGAGCATATACAATTAGTTGATCACTAGTCATAGAAGATGAACCAACAAAAATGTGACATGTGCATCTGCTGTTTTCATTATAGCTTACTTATCAATAAAATCCATCATTTAATTTATTTTCAATTTTTTTTTATTTGTCTGACGTTAAATATACTTTATTTCTAATTTATTGAATTTAATTAACATTATATATTATTTAAATACATTTTTGTACATGCGACGTCTAGTTAATGTCGCATGCCACGTTTATGTCACATCAGAGTCACGTCTAGGTCACATGGGTCACACATGTGGGACGTCTGGTCAACGTATTCATGTTTGGGTCACGTCCATCTACATTGCATGCGACGTGTCTCTAGCGACGTCTAAGTCACGTCTGGGTCACATCGCCAGACGTCGCACATGACATCGCTAATTGACTGCTTGTTGTGAGACAACCTATGTATACCAGGGATAGGTTCAATACTGCATATGCTTTATACTAAATACGTATTATTCAAATGATACGGAACAAGAGTATAATATGTCCAAAATACGGCAAAAAATTTTCTGGCATTGGAAAATTTAAAGGTTTTGTTTTTTCGCTTACACGAATTTTTTTTGTCTTCGCGTACATGTATCATTCTTTTGCTTACGCGAAATGTTTTTTAATAATAATGTTTTTAATAATTGGTGCCACTTCACTGGCGCGAAACTGCTTTCATGTAAGTTAAATGCTCATTTCGCGTAAGCAAAAAAATCTTGAATCTTCCCTTACACGAAGTTTTTTTCTCGTAAGCGAAATTCAGGTTTTGTTACGCGAATTTTTTTGTTTTTTTGGCCGGCGAGAAAAAAATACATTGAAATATATTTTTTATCGCAAAATATATATTTTTCGACTTTATATGTCCAGAGTTTTTGATTGGTACGTACAGAACCTATCCCTGATGCCAACAGGCAAGTGCTACACCCTATATGATCATGCCGCATCTCCATACTAGATTTTCTTAGTATGATAGAAATAAAAAGAAGGAATCCCCTATTTTTCACATTTTTTTCCCAAGGAATGTTCGACAGTGCATGTCTTTACGAAAGTGATCCAACGGTCAAAATTTGGAGCTGCAAGGTGGCCAAGATTCCATGCTAGTCTTAAGGTTTAGGTTCGCAAGATTGCCAAGTTCCATACTAGTCTTAAGGTTTAGGTGTGTGCCTTTACGAAAGTGATCCAATGGTCGAAATTTGATGCCGCGAGATGGCCAAGGTTCCATGGTAGGCTTAAGGTCTAGGTTCACTGCAGTTTTAGGTGTGTGCAATGTAGACATGTGTATCATCTACATGTTTCCAAGTAAAGCCCAACAGTGATGCGCATCGTTATTATTACAAGCTTTTCGCATTGTGGCCCAAAGGTTTACAGGTTTCCAATTCATGCCATCGGCATCTTAATATTATAATGGTTTTAGTGTGTGTCGTGAATCAAGCCCTAAAAGTTTGATGGCCCAAATTTAACTTAACAGTTACACGTTCGAGATAGCTAACCCTATACATCTAACAAACCCATCAACAATGGGCACCACATGTAGTATACATAAAATAAAATGCATAGATGAATCCCCTAGGAGATATGCATTGCTAAAGCTCAATTAAAGCATATGTCCCAATGGAAAGGATTTTTTCCCTTGAAGATGTGATTCTTGAAGATGTGAGGGATATCAAACAGCGAAGCGAAGAGGACATGATTCAAATAGTCTACGATATGCCTTTGCGAGATACATATTTTATTATATATATTGCGAGATATATATTTTATATATTTTATTATTCTGGTCCAAAAAAGTGGTAGCTGATACAAAGGTCTCAATCAGCCGCTTTATAGCGAGATGAGGCCTTCTCAACCAACGAGGCAGAACTAAAATAAAAGCTATGCATTGGGATCCCAAAGTACACCCAATTACCTTGCATGTCTGTGTATCATGAAGAAGATGCATTACCAGCAGTATTTCTATAATTTCAAATAAGTTATGCAGTCGTAGTTTAAATAAGTTATTCAGACATCCAAAACTTTCCATAGCTCCACATGAGGACCTGCTCGTGCTGCAGCGGCACTAAAACGATTAAGAGAGGTCTGTGGTCTCCTGATGAGGACCAGAAACTTAAGGCGTATGTAAGTAATCATGACTTCAAGGTCTGGAGCCAGGTGCCTGTTCAAGCTGGTAAATAATTCGTGAAATTTAAATTTATGACCTCTGTGCTAGATCTAAGTTAGTACATTGTATAGAAGATTAAGACTTGTTATCTGTTCTGCTCAGGACTGGATCGTTGTGGCAAGAGTTGCAGACTCAGATGGCTCAATTATTTGCGGCCTGACATCAAACGAGGCGAATTCTCAGCCCAAGAACAGATGCTCATATTCGAGCTTCAGGCTGCTTATGGCAATAGGTTTGAATTAAATCAATTGGGTTGAATCGATTTGAAATGAATTGAATTGAATTTCCGGAACGGAATATGTTATTGCAGATGGTCATGGATTGCAAAGTGGATACCAGGACGAACCGACAATGAGATAAAGAATTTCTGGCATGTTCATAAGAAGAACTATAAGAAGAAGAGGCAGCAAAAATCAGGCATTTCCTCCAAATATAGACTAGCAGCTCCTCTCAAAATCGATACCTGTGTGTCCAAATTGGAAGAGCCAAAGTCAGAAGAAGATGGCCCTCTTCAACTGCAGCCAGAGAGTATTTGTGCAGCTATGAACAATTCTGGTTGCAGCAGCTCTTCTGTTGATTCAGAATCTAACATTGGAAATATGAACCATTTCATGTCAGAGTTCCATATTTCTGAAGATGAACTTCAAGAGTTTTTGAATTGGGTGGGGCCTTAGCATTTAGCAAGCCAATTTCTGTCAAACTGTCTATATAAATAAGAGCTAACCTTTTCAAGTCCTGTCTTGAAATCATACGTTGTGTTGATACTTGCAATCTAGTTGAATGCACATTCAAATTTTTAATAGATTTTGTGTTACTCCTTTCAGACTTGTGGCCTTAATTTAGAATTGTAGGAATAGTAATTGCAATCTAATTTTATCATAGAAGAGGATAGATAGAAGAGGAAGAGGAGCATAAGGAAAGATTGTCATGACAAATGGAGCGAGAATGCAAAGATAAACCATGCAGCTAGCTACTAAAATGTCGTTAATGAAGATTTACCTACACAATAAAAGCATGAGTTGCAAGATCAAGCACCAATTGATATGGTATTGAGCATCTTATGGGCTACAATATATAATAATTTTTGTGTAGGCATACCCTCAGATTCAAACCATTGAGACCATAAAATGAATCATCTAGTAATTATGTTATTGATCTAGTAGGTAAGGACAAGTTGCCCAAATGAGGATATTTACTGGTGAAAATCCTAATAATGATCTGGAAATCTCGCCGACATGATATACCAATTGCAAATTTATTGTCCTCCTTTAAGTGAAAAAGTAGTTAAGTGAATAATGAGATTTGATATTTGAGCCTTCTTTGAGGCCCTCATTCTGACATTTAGATATCCTCTAAAGCCATAGAACTAAAAGGGCGTGAGAATGTGATAGGATCGTATGCGACAAAAACTGCCAGACTAGTGAGATGAGGTGTTGTAATCTAGACAAGCTATTGTAAGTTGTGTTTGGAAGTTGATACTTCCTCTTCCTTTAATTTTCATGATTATCGTAGCATGTATATTAAGTGCACTTTTGTAATGTTGAATATAATAAATAAGCGAAAAGCTCCAAAGTGCCTATTAGTTTCAGCAAAATTACTAGGCTGCTTGGTGAAAGTGGCTATGACTCTCTCTTGATGCATATGTACTCTTTAGATGCATTGTAGTTTAAGATAAGATATTTCTGTGAAGGATGAAATTTTTTCACTTCCAAAGAAGTTGAAGAAAATAAATGTGATTGTCTCCTCAAAATGCTAATTTACAATACACATAAAGGATAGATTTGCATTTCTATATTCACAAGAACATTATACCAATTTTCATTAAAATACCCCCACCATTTGAATTTTAGGTAAAAAATGAACAGTTAGAGTTTTCATTAAAATAATTAATATACTAGAAGTTGTCTACATTGAACAAGAGTAACATAGGGGAGGCCAATTATTTCTTTTACATCGTTGTACATGCATAAACAATACAAATAACATTACATTAGTTAAAATATTGCTCTTTATTGCCTTTATAATTGTTGCTAATTATTCTAAGTAGAATAAGATGTTAGAAAGCATCGCCCTAACATATATTCTAAGAATATAGCAAGCACAGGAAGTTCGATTTGAAAATAGAATAGAAATGGAAACATTGTAACATTCACTAAATGAAAAAATAATAATATTCATTGCATCATACCATTGAAGGAAGGAAGGAAGGAAGGTACTTTTATAGGAGGACGAAGAGGAATGTTTTTTAACATCCAATTCATGTCATTGGTACACAGATGCACATACAAAAAGAACAACATTATTCATTGGAGTCTGCACTAAATAGATAGCAGTTAGCACTATCAAACACTAATGGGTTATTTTATCAAACGTTAACGCATTATTTAAGGAGTTAGTTTATGCCACCAGTGGATGAAGATTTTGCCATTACATATGCTGATATGGGTAATGTGAATTCTCAGCTCAAATTTTTTCTTTAGCATATGCTATAATGCAGCTAAAACCGCCGAGCCCATTGAAAGGAAACATGGTGATTGGTGTGCTTGCACAATTTTGTTTAGCATTTAAACAATATGAATTATCTTTTATCTAAACATGATGATCAAGAATTTAAGATCAAACATTTAAGAGAGGGATAACACCATGGAACGAGGGTGTTATGCCCTATTATTACAAATGAGGCTCGGAGGCCCGAGTTTGTTATAGTAGGGCATAATACCTGAGTTCTAGAGTGTCATCCGCCTTAACAACCTAGGTTCGAGAGTTTTATGGTGGTTTTGTACAAGAGAATGCCCTTTGGGGCAATATTCTGGGTCTTAAAGCCAAGCCGATGCGCGGAGCGTGGCGTGGAGGCGACAGACCCAAAATGTTTCCCAAGGGCATTCTCTTTACGTGGAAGCAGGTTAGATTGCATTCTATGCAAGTAAGTCTCCACAAAATTTCCAGAATTGTAAGGTAAATCAACAAGAATGCATGGTAAATCATCCGGAATGCAAGGTGAATGAGAATGTCGGCAGGTTCAAGCTTTGGGTCGAGATTCAGAGAAGGAAGATCTGCCACACGGCGTCGCTTGATTGGCTTAAGTTGCAGAATGCAACCTAACCTGCTTTTACATGCTTGTTTTATGGTGATTTTCATAACAAGCTAAGTGTTTATAGCCATTTCGCATGACAAACTAGGTGTTTATGCGCTAGGTGTTTATGACCATTTCGCATAACAAACTAGGTGTTTATGTGCTTTTTAATGTGTTATTGGTAGGTAACATCACTGCAACCAATGGGTGAGATCTGATCTCAGCATTAAAACTTGAGGGCTAGGTTGTTAAGGTTTGGAGAATAAAACTATTAAAAACAAGCGAAAAAGTGGATACAAGGGACAAAACTTAAGACAATAAAGGGACAAAACTTACAACAGTTATGGGATAGCAGTAAGGACAAAATGTTGGAGTCGCTGTCAAAGTTCTTCCATTTTGACGGGAAGTGTTGAAAATTTCAAGAGCTACGACTGAGGAAGACATTTTAACAGCCAACTTGTACACACTATACAGTGGCATGGGCAATGCTGCTTTGCTGTAGAATGGGAACTTGCTCGTGCTGCAGCGGCAATAGAAAGGTGAAGAGGGGGCTATGGTCGCCGGAAGAGGACCACACTCTCAAGGATTTTGTTAACAAGCATGGCCACAAAATATGGAGTCAAGTCCCCGTTAAAGCTGGTATAAGATCCATCTTCCTTTTTATTTTTTTTTTCTAGCTTTAAGTTTGAGATTGTGTGTTATGTTTGTACCCAAAAGAATAAAAATTGAGTGTGTTTTAGGATTAGAGCGCTGTGGCAAGAGTTGCAGACTGAGATGGCTTAACTATCTCAGACCTGGCATAAAAAGAGGCAAATTCTCAGCTCAAGAACAAGAACTTATTTTCGATCTCCAAACTGTTTATGGTAACAGGTTAGATTATTAATTCATTTTGATAAGGGTATCCCAATATGAAGGTGCTCACGTTTTGATTTTTGCAGGTGGTCTTGGATTGCTAAATGGCTGCCAGGGCGCACAGACACTGAAATTAAAAACTTTTGGAAGGTGCATCAAAAAGGGCCATCCAAGAGACCATTAAACATGTGCAGTATGTCAAATTACAGGCTTGCAGTGCCCTTGAGGCTTCACATTTATGACCCAAAACCAAAACTGGATGTTGGAGATGAAGGCAATAAATGTGAGGCCAACGTAGAAACACGGACAGAAAATGAACCTGCACATGTGATTAATCCTCTTCTGCAGCCAAGCCCCAGCATGGAACACATGGATGACTTTGACTCAGATATTTGCTCGTTTTATGATGAACTCCCGGACTTGATGCTTTGGTACGACCTTCATTCCGCTGATATCTGCTGAGATTTAGTAATAATGTTGGTCTTATTTTCAAAGGCATTGATCTTTATGACAGAATATTTATTTCCACTTTATTTTGTTACAATATAGTTATTAGAAGTTGAAAAGTGATCTTCACAGTAAATGGGTTCTCATTAAAAACCAATCCAACGATAATAAAAGCTCTGTGATTTACCAACAGAACCGACCCTACTGTCCATAATTGATAGAACAAACAATTTTAAACATGATTTATATTGTTAATCTCTGCTCAATGCATTCAAAACAGTATGTCCCACGCCCATCTCTGATCTTTGCAATTAGCAACAAATAACAAAGAGATATTGAGGACTCTCTCTGTCTCCCTACAATCCCTATGGTATCAAGAACTGTCCCAAGTTTATAAGGCTGGTCAACAACCTATAAGTCTCTGGATATCTTCACTTTAAATAGACCAAAAATCCTATTCCATTCACTTAACTAATGTTTATTCACTTAACTAGTGTTTTTACTTTTGGGTTGCCCCCAAGTGCAAACCCCATGGGTGTGGCATATTCCATGGATGCTTGAGATCTTCCCTAGATGCCATTTGGACGAGCAAAATCAGCCCTGGAGCTATGTCCCTCGTTAAATGGTCACAATTGAGATTCTTCTTATCCCCAACTTTGAGCGTCGAACAGGTGTTCCTATGGTTTTAACCATACGAACAAAGTGAGTGACTCGAAAGGGTTATTGTGTGCTTGAACTATACATATAAGTCCTAGATAAAAGGGATTTTTTTTTTTTTTTTTTTTTTTTTTTTGTGATTCTAGTACAATAAGTGGCTAGGATATGTTTCCCTTTTTTTCTTTTTTTTGAAAATTTCTAAAGCCATATAGAATGGTTTTTGACCGACCCTGCACATGGCATGTCCCCTATAAAAGAGTTGTAACCCCCGAGCGACCGTTGATACTCAGGGGAAGAAATTTTGTACCCAAAATTGTTGTAGAAGGATTTTTGTATGCCCAAAGAACTCTTAGCACTGAAGTGCATGTAGTGCAAAATATTCAAGAAGAAGCTAAAGAAGCCACTGCTTTTTTGGAGCCATACATGTGTTGATGCATTTTGGTGAATGTCATTTTAAGGAGCCAATAGTTGAGGTGGTGCAAGATCGTCGGACTCTATAGCTGCAAGTGTGGCTCAATCGAAAATGAAACCCGTAAGTGGGGTCGCACGACGAAAGCCAAAGTGTTCTAATCTAAAGCATAGCTATTAGCAGATATGACATTATTACTTAAGGTTGTTATTCCGGCGCTTATCATTTGAACCTATATGGTCATTCTGTGAACCTATATGGCTATGGCTAATGCAAGCAGCGAAAGCATCTGTAGGTGTCTTGTGCTATCTGGAAGAGCGTCAGCACCACACCCAGATTCAACTCCTCAGGCTCTGTCACAGAATTTGGTTATGCATTGACATTGTATAATTTGAGTTGAAAACCACTGAGTTGGTTTTTTCTGGTACCCATTGATCTGACGGGGTCAAAAGACGGTTGTTTGACTCCATCTTTTTCAAGCAGACGGCTTGTATGCCTCCATAGGGAATATTCTACAATACATGGCATTCTAATGGTGGAAAAAAAATTAAATACACCCCAAACGGATTATGCAAAAGACATCTGCCATATACAAAAATGTTGCAAAGTGTTGCAAACGGATTAGAAAAGCATTTTTCTAGCATGCATTTGGACACTAGATTGGTTTGTGAGACGTACAATGACACCACATTTTCCAGCTGGCGACCATTTATATAGATTCTCACACCATTTATTTCATTGTAGGTCCACTCGTGAGGACTCAATAAACCCAATGCCTTCTAGACCCTAATCGATTGAGGCAACAAATTAACATCAATAACTGGGCAAAGGTAGATGGGATGCTTCACAAATACTGAAGTCAAATTCAACCTTACCAGTACCAAAAAGACCTGGTACTCTTTCGGCTTTATTCTCAAAAATCATAATTCGCCTCATTATTCATTTGTCATATTTTTTTTTTCTTGTAGGAATAAAATAGAATAAATTTTTTAACGTCCACGGAGACCAATAGGTCATGGGACCCATACAATGGGCTAGTACAATCATTACTACTAGGATTAAAATCATTAGGATTAATCAACACGTAGGAATCTACGTGTTGTTAGCACAATTAGCCATAGGCAATTACATGTAGTCAAAGGTGCACGATTAATTTATGATTGAGATAAGAATGAACCACATGATTGTGCAATGTACATATCTTGCTTGCAGGGATACGACCGAAGTTGCATATGTAAAATATGTAAAAAAATACGAAACATATGAAACATCCACTTCTTTTGCAAAAATATGCATTTTATACGTGGGAAAAAAAAAACAACAGCTGGTAGAAATCATCGAAAATTGATGCGGACGTGAATGCTCAGGAGTGCGTCTATGTATGAATTTCTAGGTCCTTGTTCTTATACTCTGTGGACACCAAACATAGGCAGCCCATGGCCGTTTTGCGCTAGATTTAAGAACGTGTCAATATCGTCGCGTTCGCACATTCTCATAATGTAGCTGCATATCTTTGTGACTGCTTGGTATTGTCTACACGAATGATGCTTAATGCATGCATCCGCAGATATGGCCCAGAATGGCCACCTGTTTATGTCCATGCGAACAAACACAGATGGGAAGCTTCACAAATACTGAAGTCAAGGTCAACCTTACCAGTACCAAAAAGGCATGGTACACTTTTAGCTTCATTCTTAAAGATCATAATTCACCTCATTATTCATTTGTCATATTTTTTCCTTGTAGGAATCTAAGTGTTGTTAGCACAATTAGCCATAGGCAACTATATCTAGTCAAAGATACACAACTAATTTAAGATTGATATAAGAATGGGCCACGTGATTTTGCAATGTACATATCTGTTGCTTACAAGGATAGGGCCGAAGTTTCAAATGTAAAATACGTAAAAAGTATGAAACATCCACTTCTTTTACAAAAATACGTGTTCTATACATGAAAAACAAAACAGCCGGTAGAAACTGTCAAAAAATGATGTGGACGTGAATGTTCAGGAGTGCATCCACATATAATTCCTAGCATCCTCGTTCTTAAGACTCCGCGGACACAAAACATAGGCAGCATGTTTATATCCATGCGAATGTCCTAAAATTGTGGCATCTGCATGTGCATGCTGTTCTACACACAATAGCAAAGATGGCATTTTTTATAAGGGTGATGGATTATGGCATTTTCCAATTTCCTAAGCCTGCTACTACAAAATGGCATTCATGTTTCAATTTAGTTCATTCAACTTAATCCATTGAATGCATTCATCTTGATCTATCACTTGATTCATTGATCTATTGGTTAGAAGACCTATAGAGCATGATCAATAATCTCTTTACTAGATCTAATCTAGCCTACCAACTACATACTTCACTTCTGATTCGTTAATTCATTCTAGATCCATTGATAAAAAATATCCATTGATTCATAGAGTGTAAATGTGAGTGTGATTTCCTATAATTTAATTCATTGAGTGTTAGTGTCATAGTCCATTGCTGCTAGAACAATTTGTATTTTCAGTGGCTACGACCTCTTTTCCAATTCACACATCAACAATCTATGAATAGATGGTCATCTTTCACAACACAAGAGTCGGCTTGGGCAATAGAGGGAGAGCAGATTGTAGTCTCACTCGATTGCCTACAATACCGCGTTGAAGCATTACTCACAGCAAGTGAGGTTGCATTTAGCCTTAACGCCCATGCCATCGAGAGGAGGTTTTGTCGTGGCCTACTCGAGCATGAGATGAATGCTCTTATGATCAAGACAATAAAGATTCTTGTTCACAAGGAGTCTGCAAAGGTCATAATGGAAAATTTTGAAGCGGTCTTGTAGATGGTTTTGAAAACATCTATAAGAACTAACTCACTCTTACTAACTTTTAGTTGCATTAACATTAAGTTTGGTGGGGTTCAAATTCGCATGCCTCGTTTCATTTTCACACAAATGTGTTATGTTGCTTTCTTATCAATGTGCCAGTCATTTGATTTTGTGGTTGGCGAGCCAAGTCTTTTGTTTTGTGGTTGATATAGTTTACTAATCATAATGTGACATGAAAATCAGAGTTTCACCTATCTTGATTTCCAAGGAACGACCTTGCTTTGTCCATTGGGAATATGACTTGACATATCTCCATATTTGATGGTTAGAATTTATAAGATTATAGAATTCAATTGATTATAATTATGTAATACATCCTATATGATAATGTTATACCATAATTCTTGGATTTGGATCTAGCCCTAGATCGGACGGTTTAGATCTAGGGTTGCAGATCCAACGGCCATGGCACCAATTAGGAATAGGTCAATTTCGTCCACCCTCCCTCCTCCTCATCGCTCATCGCTGTTCCCATAGCCATCTCCGTCATTCCTTCCGTGCCCTTGCCCGATGTGTTTTCATGGACGACCAGAGTTTTTAGTGCCTTAATATCTAAGACTGTAGTACATATATAATGGTAGTGTTGGAACAAGGGAAAAAGAGAATGATATTGGCAGACGAAAGAAAGTGGAGGAGAATAAATGGGATCATTCTGGATCAAAAGCCCTTCTGGAGCAGATAATACCTCAAAAGCTGGCATGGCAGACCTTTTCTTTTAGATTCCAGAGCAAGCTACACAATAGGTATGCTTCTCCATGATCTAGATGCTGCAACGTTTTTTGGATCTAGCTTCTGTTCGTGTTATGCATTGTTTTGAGGTTTGCCATGCAGTTCTAAAGGGGATTTTACAAGTCACTACAAAATTCTCTACTGGTAATTCACAAGGTATTGCACGCTGAAAGTTATTATAGGTGCATCTTATATCCTATCTAAATCTTTGAGACGTGTTGTCAATCTCTAGATTGTTAAATTGGTTCCAATAGCTAGCCCCTTCATAATATGATCTAGGATTTTTCACTCAAAACCACGATTCTATTAATTTGAAATTATTCCACGATTTTGAACCCACCGGGTGTGAGTTTCGGGGTTGTTAGTTTTGGGCCCCCAGGGGTCAGTTTCAGGGTTGTCAGTTTCGGGGTTGTTAGTTTCAGGATTCCCACCTAGTTCTAATTTTTGGTTTCCCCCCGAGTGTTGGTTTTAAGCTTCCCGCCCAGTGTTACTTTTGAGTTTCCCACCTACTATTAAAATTTGGATTGCCTACTGAGTGTCATCGGCTACCCACGGAATAAAAATTTTGGGGTTAAGTTGGTTCTTTTATCTTCTTGAATGGGAACGTCTTTATCTAGGCGCCAGGCGAGTTTTATGGTTTCTCTCTTTTTTCTTCCCCTGGCGCCTAGCGGCCAATGCGAGTTCCTGGCGCCTAGCGCTGAGTGAGCTCCTGGCACCAGGCACCAATATGAACTCTTGGCGCCTCTACTAGAGCCTCAACGTGCGACTATTCTTACCTTCTAAGAGATAATTTGGCAAGTGTTTGATAGATTTACCTTGGTGAAGCAGCCAGGCAAGAGAATCAAAGTTCTCCAGCTCTTTGCAAATTGAGGTAAGAAAATCACCTCTTTTCTTCATCTATCCAGAAATTCTTAGCTATAATGGATGACATGGGTGCTTTCAGGCTTGAAAATGAGAAATGGGTATTGTCAAATCGATTAAGTTCCTGTATAATACTCTTGGAATGCTTTTAATTATCTGCTTTCAGATTTTATGAGAAACGAGGGGAAGGGAAAGGTGACTGCTAGATCCTTCTCTGCCAGATCTCGCGCTTAGCGCGAAAAGAGCGGAAAAAGAAAAAAAAAAGGGGGAATTTTTTTCTTAAAAAAAATAAAAAAAAATAAAAAATAAAAAAATTGCAAATTCTTTTTTCCCTATTTTGCCTTGTCGCGCTAAGCGCGTGATGTGGCAGAGAAGGTTTACTATTCTTGTCATACGACATCCAATTGGACTAAGGATATTGATCTGAAAGGTTAAATTCTTAGTTTTTTTCCAACATGAATTTGTATTTTTGCATTAACCCCCGCGCGTAGCGTGAGATGTGACAGAGAATGGGTTGCTATTCTTGCCATGTGGCATCTAATTTGTACAACTAAATTTTAAATTCTTGCATTAACCCTCGCGCTTAGCGCGAGATGTGGCAAGAAGAGTATGCTATCTTTGCCATTGCCACCTCCAATTGGACATAGTATATTGATCTGAAAGGTCGGAATCTTACTTTTTTTACAGCTAAAATTTGTATTTTTGCATCAATTCTCGCGCTAAGCGCGAGATATGGCAGAGAAGGGTCTCTATTCTTGCAATGTGACCTCGAGTTAGACCTAATATATTGGTCTAAAAGGTTAGAATCTTAACTTTTCTACAACTAAATTCATGTGTTAGACCATTTTTCTACTATATTTCCCCGAGATTTTCATAAAATTAATTTTTAATGCATATTTTATGTTCGTATTTTAATGCTTCAATCTTAAACCAGATTTTTTGGAAATTGAAGAGCCTTAAAATCCTAGCTGTTACTCCAAAGAACCTCAAAATCAAGTGTGAAAGAAGCATTTTTATGCCATTTTCAAAAAAATGAAATGTGGAATAATTTTAAATTAATGGAATCGTGGTTTCAATCCCTTATGTTCATATTCCTGAATCGTGCACTGCAATGTTTACAGAATGCAAGACTATAGGTAAGATATTATCTTTGAGTGGCTAGCTGGGGCAAAAGTCATATTGTTTATTGTCTTAAGGGCATGAGCTAGCCATTGTTCATGCTAAGCAAGATGAGATTTATTGTTGTCCAGATAATCCTCCATTGTTATAATTGGGGCTGAGCAATGCATTTTGAACTGGTTGAGGTCACTGGATATTTGCTGCAGTTTTTAGAGTAGGTTCTCTATTTAGCTTCCTTCATGAGATAGATATGGCACACAACTAATCTCTCTAGGACTTTGCACCTCCAGCTATGGCTGATATTTAGTGATATTAAGTGGCCAAATTACGTTGTGATACCCAAGCTGAGCTACAAGCCTGCCCTTTGTAGGTTTTGTAACAACAAAAGCTTGGAGACAAATTGTTGAAGAATGGCTGCACACATAGTGGACTTTCATTTAGCGTTCACTAATTCTGAGCCAATGCATTGACCCAACAAAATTATCATTGCGTTTGCTAAGTTTTTCGAGTTTGTTGCCTTTGGCTTTGATCCCTGAGTTTCCTTTCTCTAGCTTCTCTAGCTGTATTTGAATTCAGAAGGAGATTGAGAGAAGTCTTTGTTAAATGTATTCTATGGTCTTTGTCTAATCATTACAGTGTGTGCGGACAGAGAATACAGTTTGTCTGTCAAATCTATTCTGACAATCTATTGTGCGGAGATGACACAAAGAATACAGTTTTCCTGTCAAATCTATTCTAACAATCTATTGTTGCATTGAAAGTGAGCGTCTCATGATTGAAAAAGAACAAACAGCATTTACAAACGGTAAATCTAATTTGCATGTTGTTTTGCGAATCATTTTAAGCCTTCAATTGTGGGCGTATTACTTAGTCCTTTTCTATTTATAGAGTGCTATCCTTATAAGACCCTGCTTTGCATTTGTTGTTGGGCTAGCAGTGACACAAACGTTCCATTTTGATATGCCTCATTCTATTCCCATGACTTATTGGTCTCCGTGGACGTTAAAAAAACTATTCTATTCTATTCTATTCTATTCTATTCATTCTCTCCTTTATGCTCCAATGTCCTTTTTTGACTAAACCCAAAATACTTATCTTACTTATTGCATGCTGCAATGTCCTTTCTTTTTAACTCAATGCCAGCTGTTTAGATTTTAAGCAAGGTAGGAAAGCTGGACCATTGTATATATTTGTAGTTGCATTAATCTTCTTTTTTATTTTTGGAGTGGGTTGGATTCCGTGCAGGGAACGCCGCATCTTACGCCGCATGCGGCGTTCCCTTCCACTCTGCGTTTCCCCTAGCGGGACGGTGGCAGACGGCATTGAATGGCAAGAATTCCCCGAACTTGAATTTGAAAAATGTGGACGGCATGCTGCTGGACTTCCTCGACTCCTCCTCTTAATTTTGGCGCCTCACGGTCTCATTCTGGCGCCTCACTTTGGTCGAATCTTGCAAAGGTGAGCTCACAAATGGACCGATCTTGCCGCAATCATCTTATTTTCATGAAACTAATGAAGCTTCATTCTTATTCCGTGATTTTCGTGCATTAGAGTTTGTCGGTTGGGTCTAATTTTTTCCCTCTTTGGGTCGGATTTTGGTAGGTGAGTAGATAGCGGCAATCTCATACTCCAATCTCATACCCCTGCATACGCCTCTTTGCCAAGCATTTTCGTAAAACCAAGCATAATCGGTTTTTCCTATTGAAACAGGTTTCATGGCTTTTCGAACTTACCGTGGTTTCGATTTATCGTGGTTTTTATAGCTTATTTCACTCGATATGGTCAGCCCAGCCCCGGAGACTTTTCCAAAGAAATAATCCAAAAGTGAGTTTCTCGTTAACCGAAGCATCCCCGGGTTAATTTGATAGAAATGAGTTCCACCGGTTTTTCTATGAATAAGTTTCTGCCCTCAATGAATAGGTTCTACTTGAACTTTTCTACTCAATAGGTTCCGCTCGATCCGCAATCGTAAACCCGGTCCCAAGCCTATTTACTAAAATCCCAGCCACAATTTTTTAGCAAGAGTCAAAGAACGAATCCAAAGGTGAGTCTACCGTTGTTGAACTTTCATTTTTTTACAAAATATAGCAAATGTGTAGCATGTTGCGTAATATAACATGATCCTTTGTAGCTTTGTCTCTCTCCTTTGCGTAATATAACATGATCCTTTGTAGCTCGGCCAGGTCGTGTGCGTCTCTCTCATTTGAAATAAGCCTTATTGCGAAGTTCTCGTTGATGAAGTCTACCGATGGAGACCGAGGGAATGCATTACGAGGAAGACATCCTCCCGTTCTATTTTCAAATGAAACTCATCCGACAATTTTGAACAGGGGCCTTTTTGGTCCGGCTATGGCGACACCACTTTTTTTGTTTAGAGCCTTGCCCCTCTTTCGCTCCATTCTTGCAGCTATGGCGAGTTGCTAGACCAAATAGCTATAGTGGAGATGCTTTGATTTACAATATGCGTGAAGTTATTGGAGCTTGAAACCGAGCCTTTAAGGTTCAGATCTCCTTTTTACTCGACTATGCAAGGTCGACCAGACCGCTTGACTATTTAAGGGTTTTTTCAGCTGCAGAAAAGCAAGGAACATCCGAGACATGTACCCAGAGCAAGCTTTTGATGCCGCTTCATGGAATCAGATTGTCGCCAATGCATGAAGATAATGCCGAGGTTATGCAGAAGTTCATTTCGAGAACAAAATTCTTTTCAAAACAAAATTCTTGAAAGAGGTGATGGCTATGAGGTGTGCCAACGATATAGATGATCTTCGTGTTTTCTATTTTTTTCTTTTAACTTCTACATTTATGCATTTTTCTCAAAGATTCGCTTGAACATGTATATCATATTTATTGGAGCAAAATTTCGGTGATTGCAAATGTCAACGTTGGATTAATCTCCATTCGGTTGGAATGTAAATGATATAGATCAAACCTGTTTGATAAGCTTTTGATAAAACCGACAAGGCAAGTGGTGCCTAGCAATGACATTTTCTTGGAACTTCTACATTCAATAATACAATGTCATGGATTATGATGGCATGGCAAAAGTGCATTCTCGAGGCTCCCCGTGCACAAGATATGGTTTTTGAGTCAGTGGCATAACTATAGGTTTAAGTTCGATTTATTTATGGGCCTGCTATTTTTGTTGTAAAACCGTAAGCATCATCTCTCAACTCATATTCTCTTGATTGATAAACAGTTTAAAAACCTTTCAATATCTCATCCCATTTTGTGTTCACTTGAATTTGCGAAAAGTAAGTCGGAACTTTACATCCGGTGAGATTCTTGACACTTAGGGACTTACTGAGTTGCAAAGTTTGTAAGTATACATCGGCTAAGTAGAAATAGATATTCAAATATCATTATTTACATTACTATTATCAATCTGATTCTAGAAGCTAATATGTACTTGCTTGATCATATGTCATTTTTTTTTTTTTCAAAGATATGGACCCGAGGCGCCACAGTGATAAAGCACCCTTTTATGGAAGTGCCGCTTTAAAGCAAAATGTAAAGGTTTTTCCTACATTAGTAAACGAACAATTATTTCTATATTTTTCTTTTTATTATCTCGCATGTAATTTATGTTTTTAAATTCATTGAATCTTTTGCAAATACAAGAGTTTCTTAGATGTACCCACCGCATTTAGTCTTTGGAGCAGCCTCGTAAAGTTTAATGGTATAGGTGTATTTATATTCCAGCTAATGTTTTATTTTTTGAATGCCTTTTCTCGCATTCAATATTTGTTTGCATTTAATCTCTTTGTTTATTCCACAACCTATGTCCTTGAACGATTACTCTCGAAGGAAGCTTCCATCGAACTTCTCAGAAAATTATGGTGGTCCGTAAATGAACTTCATCCTAAAAATGCATTTGCTTAAAGGTCAAGAGTTGCCCAACCGATATAGCCATCGCTCCGATCAATGCCGCCATTTAGATATAACATTGAATTGATGTCTTATGAGTCATGGGTATTTGCCGAATGCCACTAATGCAAGAGCTATGAAGCTTATATTATTGCAAATTTGAATCTATGCCTAAGAAAGATTTCCGTGGTTCATCTTTGTCTAGCAACCGAAGTCGCCCTTCTTAGGTACATTCTTGCATCCAATGATACCTTTACCTCTTTCTTTATTCTGATTCTTATTCTAACTTTTGCTTTCAATTTTGGAATGGGCTTCTCAATCTAGAATATTTAGCCAGGTTTTGTGAACATGGGCTGGAGTGTCATACAAAAGCAAACATGCATCCACAAGTCTCAAGCTGATATTATAAACCCAAATACATTGTGATGTAGGATAGATGCAAGTAGATGCAGACTATTAAGTAAAACCTTTATGAGTGATGCTGATAAATGGTTTAAGCTTCTTTGCATGTTCGAGCTACCGTCTAGATTGTTTTTGCAGGTGTGGAATTAATCCATGGATTGTTCTTGCATGCCTAGGGCCAATTCAAGGCCATAGGCCAAGATAAGAATATTAAGAGAATATTGAATTTGTGCTGAAACAAAATTCAAAATGTGATGTATAGCCTTTTTAATAGAATAATAGCCATTATAGAATGAATGAATCATAAAATTATTGTATCATTGTATAGCCTTAATAGAATGATACAATTATTGTATTATCTTTGGGATGAATTTGCTTTGTTTTTTTACTGGAAAAGACATGTAATTTTAGGCTATAATTGTGTGTCTAATATACTAAAGACTCTGGAGATTGTTCAACGTCAGTCTTCGAAATTTGGAGACAACAAACACACACACCCCTCCCCCCCCCAACCACCACCACCACCAAAATGCCTTGCATATCGTTGTAATTGGCTAGGAACATATGTGGACATACTACTAATCGCCACATGGATGTTATTTCAAGTGAAAACTTGAATCACCTTTGTTATTCTTTAAAAAAGATGGTTCACAACTATTCTGGCCAAGGTAACAATACCAAACACTACCAAATAACAATATGTGCATGCTTAATATGTTTTAGGGGTTTATGTAGGGACTTGAATTTGAAGAACTTAGAGGATGTAATATGCAACCATGCAACGCTATCAACCATGTCATGACACTATAGATTTAGGATTGAGGGTTTGTGGTTTAGGATTTGTGTGTTTAGATAGTAAATTTAAATCTTCTAAAAATGGAGACATTAGATTAAATGTATTAGATCTACATGCTAATCACACAATAAAAATGATATTGCATAAAGTGTTTTATAGACTCATGGTTTAAGGTATGTGGTTATGGGTTTAGGATTCAAGGACTTAGCATTTTATGAATTCTAAAGAACTTGAAGGATGTAACATGCAGCTCATAGATGAAGCACGTAATTCTATCAACCATGTCATATGTATAGGGCTTAGGGTTTGTTTAAGGTAAAGTAGGTCAATGCGTGCGTTGATTAAGAAGAAGAAGCATTTTTTAAGGCAAGTGGACTTTAGGATTTCCATTATTCTTACCCCATCCATGCCTAATGCTTGACATCCCTAAACCCTTTCGCACAAACCCTAAACCCTTCACATTTCGCACTCCATTACCTCATAGACATGATTACATTTACCAACTTTTTATTCCATCTACAAACTGCATTACAAGTACCCATTCTAGGCGCCCATGATTAATGCCCGGCATCGCCGGGCATACGTTTCTAGTATATGCTAATTCTTATAGTTGTACAGGCTTCCATGCTTAGTAGTAAAAATTCCACTAACATTCTTCTATGCCATGTATCATGAGAACATAATTTAATGTTGAGATTCCATTAACATTTAATATTAGCCACATGGGATAAATAAATTAAGAAAATCCATTAAGACCATCTTTCATATTTTGCAATGTTACATATTTGATTGGCAAAACTCACCAACACATATTTCATTCATTATTTTAAAACGTCATTATTTTCAAAGGTAGCTCTAATTAAAGGTGCAAAGTACTTTTAGAGGTAGCTATAGATAAAGTGTAACGCACAATGAACAAATTGTGTAAGGTCACACATAATAATGCAATGGCCTTCAAAAAGGTTAGGTGGTGGTGTTCACAACACATCCATAGCCACAACATACATCCACATAACACAACACATCCATAGCAACAACGCATCCACATTCATATACAAGCAACATTCATTCAGATACGTTAGTCTTGGGCAAATTTTTTAAATCCAATCAGAAATTTTCCTACTCTTTCATCAAATAGCCGGATATTTTCAGTTCCCAATCGGAAATTTGTATTACTCTTATACAAATATGCATAAAAATCTACCGGAATTTTTCCTGCAATGCGCGAACTCAACCGAAAATTCTTAGTTTCAACTGGAACAAACCATCTCTAGACCCTGGAATTTGCCCAACAATGAAGAGAGCGACTTAATGAGATTAAGTACACAACATCAACTCCTCATCGACATGCCCACTCACAATCTACAGGTTCTCAAAATGATCCAATCGTCCGGACTTGCAATCTACAAGTTCGCAAAATTATTCAATGGCCTAGAAGTTATTGTGTGCAAATGCAAACTTCCAATGGCCTAGAAATTGCTGCAAGCAAATGCACAAGTTCCAGGGTCCCAACACTTACAAGTTCCAAATTATGCCCAGCAACATTGGGCACCGTTACTAGTTAGGTTGGAGGAGGAGGAGGAGGAGGAGGAGGAGGTTGTTCAAACATGTACTTGATCAAATTGCCAAAACCTAAATGTAATTAGTGAATGAGCAAAACTACATTGTCTATGCCCCTATGCTTATGTAAACATGACAAGGACAACAACTTTAAACTTGCATAATCCAAACGTATGAATATGTAATGTTCAAGCAGAGGCTATTTTTTCCAATTATAGACCCAGATTTTTTGGATAAGAGAAATCCCCTCGGGGCTTGATTTTGGAGGGGAAACCTTTCGACCCGTGAAACGGGGAGGCTGGGTTAAACCTCCAAAATCAAGTCCAGAGGGGCTTTTACTCAATGTGAAGGACGACTGGGCCCAATCCAGCTGCCACATGTCAAGCAGACATCAGCCAACATTAAGAAAAGCAGTTGAAAAAAGAGAATAGTGAGTGAGCAATACGAAAGGTCGCATAAAATAGCTGGAACGTGAAGCAAAAATGTAGTAGACTTGCTACTTTGTTTTTCGTGTTTGAAAGTGGTACACGCGTCCCGATTTGATTAAAGGAAAAGGTTGGATTGGCCCCGGCCGTCCTTTACGTGGCACTGGAGTGGAGAGCCGCATGGCACATTATGTATACAGGAAAGGCATGTAGATCGCCTTTCTTGTAACGTGGAAATCGGTTAGGAGACACTCTGCAGCTCGGAATGGCCTGGAATGCAAGTAGAAAGCTTCGAAGTGCATAAAATTTGTGGTAAATTTTGGTTACAGAAGTGCATCGCCGGAACGCAGAGTTTCTTAAGCTTCCTGGTTTTGAAACAGGGCCAAAAAGTGCCACATGGCACGATATAAGTGGACGATGGGGCAGAGTGGCTCCTAACCGGTTTTTACGTATAACATATTAAACATCCCATGACATTTTGGCGCCACTAGTAGTTTTGCATGTCATATGTAGGGGGTCACTTATCCATCTCGAGCTCTATGCGCTAGTAAATGGTAAATATAATATAGCAAATTTCAAACCAAAATCGCTGGCGAAGGTATTGGGCAGAAAGGATTTGCTGGTAAAGGCACAGAGGTACCCTGGCTAGATTGACTTTTCTTTCCGGAACAGATTTGTTAAGGTTTATTAAAGCGAAGTAGACTCGGGTAGGGTATGTTTTTGTTCAAAATTAGACCGTTGGGGCACCCAAATCGCAACACCTCTTCTTTGGGCTTCAAGCTATGAAGGAGCATACAGCATACAGAGGGTCCAGTACAACTAATTAGGTCTTGAAGGACCGATATGTAGAAGCCCTAACGCATTTCGTTCGAGGTAAATAGAAATGAAAAGCTCCCTCCCTCCTTTTCAGTTTTTTTCTACTAAAGCTGCAGCAGGGATGTCAGACCATGTGAGGCGAGTTCGAAGCTTCTCCGGCTGTTTTCAGATCCGACCGAAAACGACGTCTTAACTCTTTTCAAAAAGATAAGTATAATAAGTTAAGTGGTGCACCACCACCATCACGTTTGGTAGTTACTTGGTACGGGTGCAGGCTAAGAATAAAGAATAGAAATTACTAATAGAATACTAAAGTACCATACCTTAGTCCAGAAAGCAACAAGCAGGGATTAACCAATTAACCAACGTTTGGATATAGGATCCTTTACAACATGCTCACGATTTATCTGAGACAGAAACGAAGTAAAAGCAAATGCAGCTCTGTTCTGCAGAGATTTGACTTAGTTGCTTCAAGGAGTCAAACGTGGATCGCATGCATGATTTGTATATGTCAGTTCTAGTTTCCATCACATATGGTGGTCGAATTTACTTTCCGTCTTGGGTTTTTATTCTAAATACAGGTTGTTGCGTAATGCAGTCATTTTATAATTAACTTCAAATATCTGATGCGATATTTTGCATTTGTTCTTTTTGCTGGTTCTAGCATGACTTGAATGTGAAAATGTCTGTGAGTTGTCGGATATATGTAAACATCTTACACTACCTTTTGCTTTGCAGCGCCAACTGTGACGATTATTTTTTTGTCTTACAAGATATACCTTTTCTTCATAAAGTTCCTTGGATATTCCAGGTTCTTCACATTCATCAATTTGTCGGAAAAGGGCTCCTAATTCTGTCACTTTCTATGTTCAGATTGAACTAGCTGTAATATTAGGCAGGTAAGACGAAGACATCTTAACTGCTACATGTCAATATACAATACGCCATAGTGTAGCTTACTTAGCTTGGCCTTTTGAAATGAGAACCTGTGCTTGTTGCAGCGGCAGAAAGGTTAGAAGGGGCCTCTGGTCTCCTGATGAGGATAAAAAACTCAAGGATTATGTTCAAATGCATGGCTGTAAAGCTTGGAACCAAGTTCCCCTTCTAGCTGGTAAAACTTCATATAGAGATTAGCTTTATGATCCTTATTCAATTGCTTTACAATTTCAATAGAAACTTCATTCAAGCTCTTTAGGCTATCACTAGAAACTTTATGATCATTACTCAAGTCCTTCTGTTTCTGTTCAGGTCTGGAACGTTGTGGTAAGAGTTGTAGACTGAGATGGATTAATTACTTGAGGCCGGGCATTAAAAGAGGCCAATTCTCATCTCAAGAACAGCAGCTCATTTTTTATCTGCAAGCTGTTTATGGAAACAGGTACTAAGAGGAAACAATGTTGCATGCATGCAATGATCAAATCAAAATGCTGATCTGCATAACCAAATGCAAATGAATTTAAGAGTGTGCAAATATTTTGAAAATGCAGGTGGGCATGGATAGCAAAATGGATTCCTGGGCGCACAGACAATGAAATTAAAAATTTTTGGAAGGTTCACAAGAAGATCAAGAACGGGCCAGTGGAGTTTGACAGGGTTTCGAAATACAGGTTAGCAATGCCACTGTGGATTGATATTTGTGAGCCAAGGTTGGAAGAAGGAGGACTTAATAAATGTGAAGCTGCTGCTGTTGAAGTTGAAGCAGAGGCAGAAAATCCAGGTACTAATTCTACATATTGCATGGAGAAATCAAGCTTGGATAACTTGGATGACTTGATGTCGGATATGTGCTGGTTTGATGAGGAATTGCAAGAATTTATGATACAGGGACGCCTGTAACACGATTTGTTCGCTGAAGGACTTGCTTTCAGGACGTAAATGTCACGACTTTATGAATTTAACAATATTATATGGTTATATTATGCAACAATACTACATAAATACATTATGTAATCATCCAGGCATTGTATTGGATCAGCCCAGTAGCAGGCCAGATATTTTAAGTTTGACTCAGAGATTTGTGTTGTCCTAATAGTGTATACTTATTTCCTACATTGGTTTCAAGTAGTATTTATTGCCATGGGTTTGAGGTTTGGTATGTAGGGAATAATAACACTATACTGCACTATATATGCCACTTTGGCATCAAAAACATCCAACACTGCCATCATTTTAACTCGTACATTTGGTCTTTCCCGTAGACCACTTGTGGCCCGTATAGTACCTTGACTTTCCAACAGCTATGATGAAAACAACTATATCCACCATCGACATTCTCCATTAAAGAAGAAATTGCACTTTATTGTATGTACCATAAATGTTTATGCTTCCTTATTTGTGTAAGTGCGTGTTTATGTTTTTTTTTTCAAGTAACCATTGGAATATTAAAATACAAGAAATTTGCACGGCGCCACCAATTGCTTCGTGGTCAATGGGCTCAGAATTGAAAACGATGTTACGTTAGTTTGTTTTGCAACAACTTGAATAGATGAAAAATGTCATTGACTTATGTACAACATGTTATTATCTTAACATATATAACTCTCATGGGCAAGATGCTTTAGGCATATTCGGGTTGATGCTTGCTCCTAAAATTGCCACGTATTTCCGGGGGATAGGGAAACAAAAAAAAAAGCCAAAGAAAATAAAATGGAAAAAACCATCTCGGCTACCTTCCGGCCGGTTGAGCTGAGCACTGCCCTGCCTCTTCGCTCATTGTCATCTCTTTTTCTGCAGATTTATTCGAATAATGAACCCCAAATGCTCAAGAAACTAATCTCTTGCTCATTCCGGCTCTATTCTCAGGCGATTATTTCCTTCTGATGTGTTTTATTTCTGTGGGAAGTGGAGAATCTCTCTATTGTCACAGAGCTTAGCAGGGTCGGGTGAGCCCAGCTTATACATACAGGTTTATTTCTTCCTTACCTCGAGTATGGCATATTTTTATGTTTTTGATGTGTATATTGGAATCACTCCAAGCTTAATATTTCTGAGACAAAAACCCTACGACTCTGTGAATAGAGCCTATTATCTATGAACTTTGAAGGGGCTCTATCCACCTACAGGTTAAATCATGGTCCTACGCCTACAGCCTGGAAATCTTCAACTGTGAACCTACAAATCGGGCCTCAGAGCATCAAATCAGAATTCTCAACTGGGTTTTGCTTTGTGGGTCTCAAAATCGACCTCTGAACCATGTTTTGCTTTATGGGTCTTCAAATTTAGCTGGTAATCTCCAAATCCGGCCTGATAGTAGCCAAATCAGGTTGGCCTTATCTTACTCGCTGCAAGGATGCACGATGCAAAGCATTCTGCTGGCTCCAAGTTCAAATACCTGCACAAGCATCTCTGTCTCAGGAAATTTCATAACAGAGGAATTACCTTTGGGGAAACAATCTGAGCCATCCAGTGAAATGCGCATCTCATCCATCTAATTTAGGCTTGCAACCGGTTCATTATTTTGACGGTTCCAGCTATTTAAATTAGGGGCATCGCAAGTTATGTTAAACCAATATTAATATTAGCAGAACACCCATTAAATTTTGGCCATATAATGGTTATCTAGCCCCACATTATTGGCCTCCAAATGTTTATGGGATGGGATTTCCAATATTTATGGAGCACCTAGTGGGGCAACCAATAAATGTAGGCCCCCAAATAATTTTGGAGCTCCCGATAGTAATGAAGAGTCTAATGTGCATTTTGGAGCATTTCGGAGCACTTGATGGTAACAATGTCAACAACAAATATAGGTTCTAGCTAGTTAAATGATGGGCATCCCAATTTTTTATGGTTCAAGTTATGTTAATAACTTCAAACATGTAAGTCTTAGGAGTTTAAAATTTCTTCTTCTTCTTCTTCATCATCATCATTTTTTTTACTAATATTATAGTGTCCTCCATCGTATTTTCCAGGGTGAATCTCTTGCCTTTGATAAGGTGATCAGTGCCAAAATGTGTGTTCCAAGTTCCTTTGTGCATTATGAGCTTAGATTGAGTGTCATCAAAAATGGCAACACTGTGGTTTACCATGGTTACTTCAGAGACTATAGTTGCTCCTTGAGAAGCTTCTTGCCTGTCTCATATGACCACTCTTTGACACGAGAGTAGATTCTGATTTTTGTCACATTTTTCAAGGGACTCATGCCCATCCACTTGGCTAGAGACCCTTAGTTTGTCGGTATAAGTGGTCATGTACAAACAAAATCTGGGGACTATAGTTGTATATGAGAATCTACACAAACTGTAACTAACTTTGAAATCTACTTACTATTTGTCTCATCTCTACATATAGGCAGTTTGTAATATTCCATTATTTGTGGCGTGCATTATCATTTCTCGTGTTTTGAATTTTTTCGAGGCCATTAGATTGCAGTAGTTTATGGGGACTATTCTATGTTGGGCACTATTCTTGCAAAGAATATGGGGTCGAACAGGCATGTCTTGACTTGCCTCACAGTATGTGAACTGCAATCAGCATACATCTCTATCATCGCATCTCAAGGATGTCCAGAATTGACATCTATTCGACTTAGCACAAAACTTCTTTTGCAGCGGGTTGGAGAAGAGAAATGTTCGTGGCGGCCGCCGCCGCGATAAATTTCTTGTATATTTAAGTATGAATTGGATGATTCCAATAAGTGCACATAGAAGACATAGATACATAGAAGGCATTGAAATGCCAAAAAGTAAAGGTAACATCATCTACTCATTGTAGTCATACTATATTATATATTCTAACTAGTAAGTAATGGTGCCCAGCGTTGCTGGGCATAAGTTGGAAGTCTGCAAATATATTGATTGCAATGAGAAAAGCGTGCAATAATAATCCAACTTTTGTAACCGTTTATTATAATAAAAATATCCAAAGATTTGGGCAAAAGAATGCTGGTGGGTTGCAAAAGCATGCATACGGACATATGGTTTTAGCGCTCATGAAGCACCTTTGCTTTTGCTTATTTTAGGTGCTGGTGGGCGTAATCGCCCATTATATTTTCCACGCCCTTCATGACGAACCGTTAGGAAATGGTTGTGGGATTTCGGCTGGATTTTTGCGTGAGTGGTTGTACATTGTATAGTCAAGCCTCTAACTACTTCGAGCTCATGGTCCGCACAAATTCTCCCTCCAATTCACATATTCTCTCTCTCTCTCTCTCTCTCTCTCTCTCTCTCTCTCTTATACAGACTCCTTGTATACTTAAACAAGGTACAAGCACATACGGATCAAGCTAGCTTGCCTCACTTGGCCTTTCTGAGCTGTCAGAGAAAAGGTTGGTATGCAGACATTGTGTTATGGCTCAAAAGATGGGGGATGGATATAGGAGACCTCGAAGTAAATAAGGATGATATTAAAGGTTGGGTAAAGAGATGCGCCTTGCATAAGATGTGGAATGTCCCAGAAACCAAAAAAGAGTATTACAGAGAGTCATGAACCCAGACCTGCGAGGAGCATCGTATCTAAGGGCTAGTCTATCAATAAAGCTCGACATATGATTAGTAGGATGAGACTCGGCTCACATCACATCACCTAGGGTGTTGAGATTGGTCATTGGGCGATATACCTCATGAGCTCGGATGTTGTAAAATTTGTGGATCAGGGGAAGTGGAGGATGAGGAACACGTTATTTTGCTATGCCCTGCATACCAGTGCCTTCGGGCAAAGTTTAAGATACATGTTCCAGATCTGGTCAGCTTCTTTGAGCTCCCTCCAGCTACCATTGGGTGCTTCCTGGTAGAAGCCATGCAGACGAGAGATATCACTACTCAAAATTTGAAAACACTATTAGGGGCTAGCGAGTGTCAGTATGAAGAAGAGAGCACTAATATGTTCTTACCTGAAGACATATTAGATGACCTAATCTATGATGTAGAATGTATGTTATGAACGTCTTCTAGGCCTGATGGTCTCACAGACGTGATAATAAAGATTTCATTTCTCATTTCTCTCATGAAATTCATGGCACTCCCTGATATTGGATTGGAAGTAATCACACGTTTAGCATTGGATTTTTGGCCAGATGATTTCCAACGCACTCATCCAGATTTATTGGATCTCACTGATATCGCGTGATTATCCAGTTTCCATCGCAGGTTACAAGAAATTGGATGTACAGAGAAAGAGAGATGGCAAATTAAGGAATAAGATGAAAATAGCAATGGTTGAACGAGAAAATCTTAGCCACAGACGCAAGCAAGAAATAGCCAAGCGTACAGTTCATTACTTCAGCAAGCTTACCAAGAAGCATTAATTCGATATCAAGGCGGATGTGATGAAGAGGGTCGTTCATCACCACCAACTAGAAATTTTAGAACTTGGAATTTTTCCAAATAACACTGTTGCAAATTAAACGGGAGCAAATCATTAAAATGGGAGCAAAAGAAATATTCCCCAAAGATTCCTTTTTTTGTTAAAAAAGAGGGCCAACTAGGTAGGAAAAAAAAGACATTAATTTGTATTTTACACCCCCCCAAAATTAGTGCTTTTTTTGCGCAAAGTGAGAATTGGCTACATGAAATGACACTTCTTTTACATGATCAAGATTTACACAAAATGCATTTTCAGAGAGAACTCACGTTTTTACCGAACATAGCTTTTAATTGAAAATAGAAGCGAAGTAGAAATTGAAATAGTAGTAATTACAAAATTGGAGGATGAAATCCTCATATTCACATGCAAAATTTACAGTCATTCCGTAATTCGTGCAAAAGTGTGAGGAGTGATGAGAGAGGGATCAAGCACATCGTCACATTCATTTACACCTTCGTTTCATCTTCACTTTTTTTACTGTCACTTGAGGAAGTGCATGAATTATATTCCTCATCACTATCAACAGAGGGTGAAGCATTGTCATCACCGCTCTCTTCTTCCTCCCCATAATTACATGCTTTCTTAAGCAAGTTGATCGTCCTCTGGCGTAGACGATTGTCAGATTTTAGTTTGAAGTCATAGCACAGTATACGAACTTCTTTTAGGTTTAAATCATCCCCACAACCCACTTTTTTGGCCTTCTTCCCTTTTCCTTGAGTTCTCATTTCTAACTCATACCTATATTCAAAAGCATTTCCTGAATGTGTAGCAAGCCAGTGAATTTTGAGCTTAGTCACTAAGACTTCCTCTATAATTGTATCCATAACTTTTGCAATCCAGAAAGGTCGCCTTTTCTCATCTTCCTCAGTTGGAAGAGCAATGAGCATACCTTTTGCATTTTATGTGATATTACCTAGAGGCCCATTCTTACGTCTTGGTCCGAGATACATGACCCGTCCTCCTCTTCCTCTACTGAAGGTGCTACTGTAGCATTGCTTGGTCCTGCTTTATGTTAATATCGTTGGAAGATCTGAGGCCATTGTTAAGTACTTGAAGGCCAAGGAAATTCCATTTTCAATGGCTTGCAAGGATTTTATTGGAGTATTTTTCTTGTCCTTTGACTGTTTTGAATGCTTTAGAGGAAGTTGTTCTGCACGTTCCATAAAGCTAGTGTTTGGAACAACTTTGATGAAGCGCAACCCCTCCGGTGGACTCCAGTCTTTAGTTGTTGTGTACTTTTTTCCTTGCAACAAAGATTTTTCATTCTTCATGTAAAACTTAATATGATGTTGAAAAGTGAGATCATTCAACCTGTTTACAGCTTGTTCTCGAGCAGTACGTTGGGAGAAAACAAACTCTCTAAAGTCAGCAGTCTCCTTTCAACTATTGGTGTAGGAGTGTAAGAGTCTTCAACGATTCAAATTAAACTTGGAAGGCAAAAAGCCTTCTTGCTTCGAAGATGCACAGAAAATCTGCTGAACATCTGAGCTATTTAATTGTGAGTGTCAGTGGCCTACAAGTAGAAATCCAAGCTTCACTTTTCTGAAGATCCCAAGCTCCACGAGCATTTCACAATAAGCAAAGAGTGTTTGATTTTTGTTCTCCCTGGTGGTGTTGTTAAGTTGCAGATAGAGTACTAGTAATAATTGTTCTTGCTCACACAACACCTTGTTATGAATTGTAATTGTGAGGTTTGGGTCACCATGCAAGTTAGGATATGTTAGAAAGACTTTGCACTTTAGACTTCCTTTGAAGACCGTTGCCCCCACAAGGTGGACCTTCACAAAACATTCCTCGGATACATCTTTAGGAATATTAAGGAAATGAGGTAGAGTTGATTTTTTTTGGTCCATATCATCAATCACAACAGACATGTACTATAGTGGACGTTCAAGAGCTTTCTTTCTGTGCTTAGCAAGCTTTCTTCTCTCAGCTGCTTGTTGTTCACAATGTCTAGCAAGATTTTATTGAACAATATCTGTTAAAGAACCTTATTATTAGTAAGTATTAGAAGAACATGAGAAATAAATGCTTAAACTTAATTCTTTCGATCTCCGTTTTTGTAGTTTCTTTTTGACTCTTTAATTCTGCACATCTTGAGCACACATATATCTTATGTTTACGATGAATTTTCACTAGACCAAACTCACTTTTCCAAAGTCTAGTGAAGTGTGAGTGGGAGACTCCGATCCAGTGTCCTTGTATTCCTGAAAGACGTCTTTCTTTGTGATGTTGTCTGTTAAATGATACATATTACTGTTAGGCAACTTTTCACATGTCTCGCTAAAGTAATTTTCCATCTAAGATAAGCACAGTTTCATTATATATGGACTTTCTCTGAGTCCACATGCCTCTGAAAATGATGGCTAATTTTTGGAATATTGCATTTTTTTTATTATAACAATGCAATATTTTGGGAATCATGCAGGTAGGTGAGCAGCAGGCGTTGTGTCAATTGGGACATGAAAGGAAAATCCAAGGCGGTGTTCTGAAAAAGGGCCCTCATAACCGGAGGTGTTGCTAGTTAAGGCGATGTTGTGCAAATCTGGTTCTCCTAGATTCATCTCAGGACACTCAAAATGGCGCCCAACTTCAAGGAACGTCTTCACTGGATAATCACATGGATAACAATTAAGTCTCAAGTGTTAGGTTGCATTTCAGTCGATTGAGCGTTGAGTAGCCTCTTTTATGTAGGTTCCATGTAGCCTCTTTTATAACTTCCATCCTTTCTTTGAATTTTTGTGGAGCCTAAGTGAGGCAGTCCCCTCCTCCTCTAGCTCACATGGAGGTGACTTCTGAACATTTCAAATACTTAAGAGAAGTAACATGACCTAAAATTATTACATAATGTTTGGAAAATTATGCCATTAAAATTGTTGTGTGGCTGATAACGAGTCATCGACCCTTTATTCAGAAAACGTAGAACGACTCACCGGATCTGAGGGCAAAGGCCGATACGATATTACAGGTCGAATCTATCTATTACCAGCCGATTCTATCTCAGCACTGTGGTTTATGAGAATCCTGCACTATTACTTTTGAGAATCCGACAGAATACGGCAGTTAGAATCCTGTAAATCCCAACCAGGCATTAGACGTGAGAATTCTAGTTATCTCTGCAAAATCCAGGCATGAGAATGTTTTGCAAATATGAGGCTGTCTGGTTATCTCAGCAAATCTGGATTCTTAGTAAACTCGCTAGTATAGTGGGTCTGGCAGGCATCGATCTCAGGTGATAGCAGCAGCCGTGGTCACATAAGTTAGTGAAGCTTTAGGTTTTCTAGCCAGTATGTCTTGCTTTAAGCAGATTCTGTAGAAGCGGTAGATTTGATTGCAGCGATTCTAGTTCATAGTAGAAGCTTGGTTGCAGTGAGCAGAAGATTTAGCAAAAGATTTAGCCAGACGTTGAAGCTTAGTTGTACAGCAGAACGTGAAATTTGACTGGGCACTTATCCGATCCAAGTCCAACGATATAAGTGAATAGATAAGCCAAGGAACTCTGCCTAACTAATTGGAAGTTAAAATTGAGCGACCGCCAATTTAGCCTCCATAAATTCAAGTATAAGCTCTGTTTCACAGCCAATTTTAGCCTCAACAAATACAAAGTTTAAGCTCTGTTTGATCGTATTGGAAGAAGATACAACCGACTTGAGAATTCAAATTTGGTGATCACCCAATTTAGCCTCAACAAATTCCAAACATAAGCCCTATTTCATCATATTGGAAGACTTGCTGAGCAGATTGAAGACATCTAACAAAGCCCATGCAGTTTAAATTGGGCGATCTCCCAATTTAAGCCAGAAAAATCCAACTCTTACATCAAAAGCAAACAAAAATCCAACTCTTATATAAAAGCAAGGCTACAGGGGAATCGAACCTCCAAGGCATGAGGCCCTGCTCCAGCCAAGCCCCATTCATAAATAAATAGAAACAATCAAAACATGCAAGAACAGAATGTAAACTAAGAAGAAAAAACAGGCAACAAGGATCCAGAATAAGGTAATGTGTAACATCTCAACTCCTGGATGTCCTTAAATCTGCATGCAGTAAGATTGAATCTGCATGAGAAAGGGTCCGCTGCTCGGGATGCCAGAATACACGGTCGGATCTTGCTATTCGATTGCATAATGCCAGGTTTGCTGTTTTAGTTTTGTAGCCCATTTAACCACAAAAGGCCTGAAAAACCACTTGCCAATCTTATGAGAGAAGGAACAAATAGAAAGAAGAGAACCTGTAAACTTCCTCCTCTACCATTTAAGAACAAGCTGGTCTTAGAATAGGAGGCGTTCGTGGGAGAGATAAGCATCCCATCATCGCCCATAAAGTAAATGAGCGGGCAACGAATAATAAATGGACACGTTACATACACGTCTCTTTCAAATTTAAAATTTGAATGTAGACGTGACCTGACTCTAATATTTCACGTCCGCTGACACGTCTGTCAATTTTTAAAATTCAAAATTTGTCCCACTTTCAAGTTCCCCCCTTTTCCACATCCGTCAATTACTAAAATTCAAAATTTGTCCCGCTTTCAAGTTCTCCTTTTTCCACAATCGAAAGTTTCTCAAGCTCTCTCAAGGTTTTGGGGCGCAGAGGAGCATCTGATCACTCTGGATCTAGCCGATATTATACAAGTAAGTCTATTTGGACGTTACGATAATAGTACATTTGTATACCATTGCAAGAATGTTCATTATAGAAGTGTTGCGGCATGCATTGCTACATTGATGATGAGAGGGCATGTGATCACAGCCGAAAGCATCTCCACGGACCCCGCAAAGATCAAAGCAGTCATCGATTGGCCGGCACCGAAGAACACACATGAAGTGAGAAGCTTCCTCGGCCTAGCAGAATATTACAGAAGGTTCGTCAGGAACTTTGCCAAGGTAGTGGCACCATTGACGGACCTCACCAAAGCGGGTAAGATAAAGGATTGGGCAAGTCATTGGCAAAAGAAGGCCCATGCAGCGTTCGAGACCTTGAAAGAAGCCTTGACAACAGGGCCAGTTCTAGTGTTGCCAGACCCAGCCAAGGATAAGCTTGTGGCGACAGACGCTAGCAGGATGGCAACAGGTGCGATCCTCATGCAGGAAGAAAGGGTAGTGGCCTATGACTCGAAGAAGATGAATGAGGCGGAGCAGCGCTACCAATGCATGATCAGGAGCTTCTGGCCATTGTAAGAGCATTAAGAATCTGGAGACACTATCTCTTGGGAAGAAAGTTCCAATTGGACACTGATCATCAAAGTCTCCAATATATTTTCACACAACCACTCCTCAATTTGAGGCAAAGGAGGTGGATGGAATTCCTTGAAGAATATGACTTCGAGATAATTTACAAGCCAGGAAGCTCAATGTGGTTGCAGATGCGCTTTCTAGAAAGCCGTTGAAGATGAGGACGCATTGTAATGCCATATCAATGCTCACAAGTGAGTATGGCAAGAAGATCGAAGAAAGCTTGCCAACAGAGGCCGACTTCAAGGAAGTTTGGGAAAGTCTTTGTAAGGAAGCCAGGACTGACAAGGAAAGGGAAATGTCCAGGCACTATAAGAAGGAGAATAACTTGCTATACCATAAAAACAAATTGTGTGTACCCGAACCTTCAGGAGTTAGGAAGCTAATCCTACATGATACACACAATAGTCCCATAGCAGGGCATGCAGGGTTTATGAAGACATACTTCAAAATTAGAAGCAGCTACTTCTGGCCTGGCATGAAGAAGCACATAGCAAGATATATTCGTGAGTGCCAGATATGCCAGCAAACAAAGGCGGAACAGCTCCGAATTCCAGGTGCCTTGGAGCCGTTGCCAGTGCCGAATGCTAAGTGGGAGGTTATTAGCATGGACTTCATTACAGGGCTCCCAAGAACAGCAAGAGGCAAGGATGCCCTGATGGTGGTGGTCGATAAGTTGTCAAAGATGGCACATTTTGTGCCGTGTAGGATAACTGATATAGCATTGGATACTGCCGTCCTATTTGTTAAGGAGATTTTTAGACTCCACGGCATGCCACGGGAGATAATCTCAGATAGGGACTCTAAGTTTATGAGTGCCTTTTGGCAGGACCTATTTACCACCATCCAGACGAAGCTTTCGATGAGCATGGCATATCATCCCCAAACAGATGGTCAGACGGAGCGAACCAATAGGATCATCGAAGACATATTAAGAAGCTATGTCTGGAACAAGCAATCTAAGTGGGATGATTTCATCCACTTAGTAGAGTTCGCCTACAACAGTACGAAGTAGGAGTCATCGCAGATGTCCCCTTTTATGATCAATTATGTGTACCAGTGTCTTACCCTCGATACTTGGCACAATCCAGTGTCCAAGGTAGAAGTCTCCCAGCAGATGCTTTTGGAAATGCAAGATTTGGTAGAAGAGGTAAGAGGATACCTCCTTGCAGCAAGAAGCAGGCAGAAAAACATCGCCGACAAGCATAGGACAGTAAGGTAATTTGAAGTGGGAGACAAGGTGTGATTGAAGATCAAGGTGAAGCAGGCCAAGCTCCGCATCGGCAATTGCAAGAAGCTTGCTCCAAGATGGGCTGGACCTTTCAGGATCACCAAAAGAGTAGGTACCCAATCCTACAAGTTGGACCTGCCAGCGCATCTAAAAATCCATAGGGTCTTCCACGTAAGTCTCCCAAAGAAACACACTCCTAATCCAGAGGAGATATTGCAGACAACCGAGTTACTGGAAATGACGGACGATCAGCTTGAAATCGTCCCTGAGGTTCTTCTTGACAGGGCTTATAAGAAGACAAGAAGATCCAAATTTCTTCAATACCTTGTGAAATGGACTCACTTACCTGTGGAGGATGCTACGTGGGTACTACAATCAGATTTGGAGAAGCAGTACCCCGAATTCATGGAGCAATGCAAGGGTCGACTCGTCACCGAAGTAGTCGACATCGACTTGATAGGTGAGTGGAAGGTAGATTAAAAAGTCTACTTCCGTCCCACGGAAGTAGACGACCTTGAGAGATAAGAGGTCATTCAGGTATGCATTAATAGGAAACTACCTCTAGTCAATGCCTTCGACGGGGAAGACTCTATCCTTCACGCCCAAATACGGGAAGGACACCATCCTCCACGCCAAAGACAACTAAAGGTGTAGGCATGAGTTAGCATCCTAGGCATGATAGGGCGCTGTCTCCACGGCCACGATGGAAGAAACATAATCTTCCTATGCCGGGAGATATGCCTTGCATTCATATAATTGTAATTAATGGGTGGTTCCCTTATAACCAACCCTTATAATAATTAAATGTATACTAACGTAGTGTGGGACCTGCAGGCCAATAGAGGAGTGGAGCGGCAGGGAGATCGCACTACGACGACTCGCAACACATAATTTTGTCCTAATGTGTTGTGAGGACACGGCAAGGAGCATTATGTAGGAAATTTTGGACTATGTTTATAATTATGGTATCTTATCTTATATTATAATGTTTTTTAATGGATCACGCCCTAAATCGGGCGGCTTAGATTTAATGATGCCACGTGGCAGCATCTTAAGGTTGAATTTGATGCATGTCTTTTTTTAGGGTTCTGGGTCTGTGATTTGTGGACCGGCTATGGTGGCTACGGCTTGCATCCTCCCCATACAGATGTGGCATGTAGCAGTGCAAAGACTTCCTTCTACTCTTGATTCATCAGGCCCGACGTCACTGGTCGCCAAAGGAAATCTTGAGACTTTGTTTTGGAGATTTGTTCTACCATAGCTTGAACTTGGAAAATTATGATGAGAAATTAATTTATAGGCTAAATATGGAGAAATGTGAGATTAGTTTGACAAGGCTACAATTCTGGATGCGTTCAGCAGGCAAGCTATTGATTTGGTGAGATGCATGGACATGCACAACCATCAAATTGGCTGTTTATTTAATTTTAGAGTAGGTACGTTCTTGAATTCGATTAGGAATAGTTTTTTTTTACAGATTTCTTATCTTTCAATATCAGGAAAAAATTGCAGAAGTTTTCGAGCAGCTAAGATGGACGAGGAAGGGGCAAACGATTTACTCAAAGATGATATTAGCCTTATGCTTTCAGGGTTCTATGCCAAGGTCACATTGTATTTGTCTCCATTTCTATGTCTATTTCTGAGTTATAAGGATCCCTCACAAAGGTTTATAATGATGCCAAAATACTACAAAAACTCCAAATCGATGCTTATTTTTAATTGTCATGGTATGTAGCTCCATAAAAATTGCTCCAGGTTCAGATAGACAGAGGGCAAGAAGGTGTCAATCAGGAGTTCTGGCTTCAAAAGTAGTATATGCTTAGGTAAAGGGCCTTAAACTTTCACACAATTAATGGGTTGCTGGCTTTGTACTCACCAAAGATGAGTTAGAAGCTCATGCATAGCTTAAGTGTCAACTAAGGGCAAAAGGCAGCTAGCTAGCTGTAAGTATTTTCAACATTCCCTATTGAAGTATGCATAAACTGACATTTCTTTTTCGTTCATAGTTGATCTGTTTTTGTTTTGTTGTTTGCAGGATAGAGGCACAATGGAGGGTTAATACGTGGACAAAGTATTGCTTATGATTCTCAATAGTGCCAATTGAGGGTAAAAATCCGGTGCAAGTAGTTTCAACATTTCTAATCAATCATCTGCCATAGCACCACAGTGTATATGATATGCAGTGATTGTGTCTGCATTTTGCTCTAGAAAAGGAAACAAAAAAGTAATGGATTTGGTGCGAATGAATGCCAAGACATGTTTTTGTGCTAAGAGCATTGTTACACCCAGAAGACGCTAGCTGCTTCTGGATAAATCGATCTGCACCATGGAAGCTAAGGGGTCCGTTGTGGCCATGGAAGCTAAGGGTTATATTGTGGCCATATTCTGGATTAAACACCCCAGTAAAGGTGAGCAAAAAATTGGTGATATCTAGAGCACTCTCCATGTACGTGCCATGTGCTCTTCGCACCGCTTTAAGCTGTGGGTGATAGTGCCAAATCCCAGATTCTTTGTAGATTGTAGACTGGCCGATGGCCTGCAATTGGTATTGCCATTGGTACAACCACCAAATCATGTAATATTGTAGCTTGGTCTACCCATGCTATTTTCTGTGTCCATGTTTGAACTTAATGTGCATTGAACAAAAGCGCACAGACTATTAGCAAAAACCTTGAACGCATAAGCTTTGTCTTTGTCATGTTTGAAGTTAATGTTGAACGCATAAGCTTTGTCTTTGTCATGTTTGAAGTTAATGCAAGATAACTGGGGTGTATATATTGGTGTATGCCATATTAGAAAGGGGCGAAAAGCTCTAATTACAATGATTCTGGTCTGCAAAAAAACACAGATGTGATTGAAATTGAAGTTACCATACAAAAGAAAAACAACACTCTTATTTAAGCATGATAAGTTGCAATACAAGCTTATCGATGCAATAATGGTCGACTACCTTTTGTTTTAACTAATTTTGGCAGACTACCTTTTGTTTTAACTAATTTTGGCACCTGAAACAAGACGTTCTTGAGTTTTATATCAAGAGTTGGAGGTTGTTTTGGCCAAAAACTAAGTAGGAAAAATTGAAGAATCAAATGACAATAAGCGATTAGCGATTGCAGAACCATGATAAAATTGCTCAATATGACAGTTGAAATTGTAACCCCATGCATTTCAACAATCATCAAAATTGTTGTATAGGTGTACCTGTACACTACCAAAATGCAGGGATCTATGAAAATCCGTTTAGAGGAATGGGTTTTAAGAATATATGTAGCCTACTACATGCATATCATGTACGAGCAGGTTTTTTTTAAACGTATTTTTCAAACAGAGAAATATACTTCGTGTATTGCCTTATCCAACACGCATCTAGGATTATATTTTTGTTCTTTGAGCTATGGCAGAGACGCAATGTCATAAAGGCAACAAAGCAACGGAGGCAGAATAGAGGGTTTTTTTGCTCTTCCAATTTGCATGAACTCAAAGAATCACCAAGATTTTTGAGTTTTTGCTTTCAGGAGTCTTTTAGTTGTTTTTTTTTTCTTTTTGTGCTGGTGATCTAGAGGACATTGGTAGAGGTACTCAATAGCAGAACATACATATAAATGAAAGTTCATGCCCAGCAACGCTGGGCACCATTATTAGTATTATAATGTTATTGTGTGTCTTGAACTGATGCCACGTCACAAACTTTTGAGTTTTCTTTTTTTAATATGGGTTTTTCTTTTTAGGGTTCGCGAGGGCGCCTATGGCGCCTGCTGCATTCCTCTAGTATCCACATCTTCTGGAGGCCAAGCCGTTAGTCATACCCCCTTGAGTCTGAGCCTGGGTAGGATTACCTTGCACTGTTAGTATTTCTGTTGATGTTGTTATATAGATGATGATATGATGTTCCCCCCCTCCCCCTCCCAGGGTGATTGTATTGTATATTGTGTTATGTGCTCATTGTTTATTCACGCTTCCGCAGATAGGTCGACCCGATGGAAGACGGGTGAATGACACATCCACTCTTCCCTTGCTGGCTCATTCCACTGGGAGTGGAGTCAGGTGGATGGCCCCTGCCAGATGGCTGTCAGGGGGAATGCTCCGTCTTCGAATACGATGGTGCATCGTATAAGAAGCAGAGGACGTCACATCAGCTTCAATTTTGTCCCTATCACGGTTGGGCCCCTCCCGGTGGTCCTGCCGATCGTTGTCCTGCTCCTTAGATTCGGAAGTCGGAGTCGAAACTAGAGTTGGAGGAATCCGTGCTAGGGGATTTCTTTCTCTGGTTTCTCTTCTTTGCTTTGTCTGTTCTGTCAGCAGGTGTTTGAGATAGTTGGACATTCTGGTCTGGTGCGATGCTGCCCCATGCCAGCGAGCTCTTATCTTGTGGATATCCGATCTCATTTGCAATATCTCCTCTTCTGGGGTTGGTGCCTCGAACTCTTGGAACGAGTTCCTTGGTTGAAACTGCCTTGCGGGTGTCTGTTCTTCCTGAGGTTGTCGATCTTGTTCTATATTCCTGGGTGCTCTAGCTGCATACACGTTAGGTTGCACTCTCATGATTAGCTTTTGTTCGTTACTGCATTGGTTTGTTTGATGATATAGTTGTGGGGACAAAATATATCAAAGAACACACATAATGCCATAACTTGTATTCATAAGGTACAATTTTTTTCAATCAATAATAGAGAGAAAAAAGTTCTAATCTATTCCTGGAATTTTCTATATGCCGAGTTGTCTTCCAAGAACTTCTTCACTTGGGCTGTGCCAACTGTTCGCCCCAAGTTTCTGAGAACGTTGGTGGCCGTACACCTCGAAGTGCCGTCACCAGATCTTCGATCCTTCTATCCAACGTGTAGGCCACCGTGACAGCCAACCTGCCATGCCGTCTGTATGGAACTGCGAAGTCAAAGGTGCTCAAAGCTATTGTCCTCTTGACCAGGATGACATGGTCGATGTTAGGAGGCATCCAAGCATGCCTACCAAATCCTGATAGGGCAATCAGCATGAAGTCACCTTCTTCTCCTCGTGGGCTAAACTGGCGGTGTATGACCGCTATTCTTCCGTCGGTGAGGAGTGGAAGGTAGAACCTAAGGGCTTTATCGTGTCCTCCCTCTCTTCTACGATTCTAATCTCGGCCCTGTGTCTACCAGAGTATTCATCTATTGGTACCGCGATCATTTCTCTGTAGTCGCCAAACATGGACCTGGAAGAGGTCAAGTTGATGCCACATCTTTCTAATCCAGCTGGTGCTACTGCGGAGGTGCTAGGTAGGAATGCACTTGTTGTCTTTTCTCTGATGCCCATCCGCTCCTGGATGGATATAAATTCCTTCTCAGAGGATAGCTCCTGTTGTGACATCATCTGTCGGATGCCGGTGTACGCTTCAATGTCCAATGACAGCTGGCCAGTGTAAGTGTGGGCCCCCTGATGCTGCGATTGGGAAGTCCTGTATCTCTCGGTCGATGAAGTCATCGAGATCGGGTTGCTGGCGTAGAAGGTGCAGAAGCTCGTCCCGTCTCTGGACTCTAGAAGATTCTTTATGTCGTGCAGTATCAGGTATTCCTCTCCTTGGATGATGACCGAGGTTAGACTGGTGATGCCTAACCCACTCTCAAACCTTCTTCGAAACCTTTCTTCTTCTGCCTGTTGTCTCTCTTGTATGGGCTCGACGTCGATGATGTCTTCAACGTCGTAGCCCTGTCCTTCTTCTGCCTCTTCCTCTTGCTCTGACCCTCCATACTCCAGGAGCATTTGCTCTTCTGCTTCTGCTTCTGTGGCCATGGGTTCAACATCCAGAGGCTGAATGGAGGGTTCCCCTATCTGTGTTTGGGCTCTATGGGACAAAAAGTTAGCTACAGCTACAGTATAAGAAAAGTATCTCTTCTTACTTATCAATATGGTCATGTAATCTGGTATGCGACCGACCCTATTTTATAAATACTTGTCTATGTTTGGGATATCATTTAGAGCTGCACGGAGGGCTGTTCTAGGTGCAAAATAGCCTATGCATGGGGGGAGTTCTACTAGAGAAGTTCCTATCTTGGCATGGAACTCAGTCATGATCTCTTGGTAAAAGGGTGTGACATTTATGGTGGCATCCACATCGATCTCCTTTTGAAACATAGTGAAGACCGAGTTGATGTCAGCCGCAGCCACATGAGCAGTGGCGTTGTACCATCGCCGGAATGCAGAGGTGGCCATGATGTTGATGCTGATGCTGATGGGGTTATTAAACAGATGTAGAAGCGCCTCTGGGAGCTGAAAAATCACCTTGGAGTGAGGAGTGATAGAGTAGGATGCAAATGTGTATGGTGGTCATATTTATAGGCAAAACCCTAATTTGAGAAATTTTTAGGGTTTGAGAATGTCTATCACTTCACGGTCCTACTAAGAAATTGATAGGTAAACTAAATTTAAAGTACATCCTAATGATCCTATTGCAACAAATTTTATCTAACTTGGAGGTAGTTGGGATGAATTAGGGCCAATTTACTTTGACCCCTCACACAGTGCGCGAGAGGCATTTTCAAAACTTTTGGAAATGGTCCTGGCGCATTCTTGAGGGGTGAGCTCCTGTTTGGATCCTAGGTGGCTCTAAAATTATGATATAAGGATAGAATCCTATGTATCTCGTCGAGTTAAGGCAGTCTGTGCCCTCACTTTCTATATTTGGACATGTCTAGACATAGATCAGTGGCCAAACACTCACACAGTGCGCGAAAGGCATTTTCAAAACTTTTGGAAATGGTCCTGGAGCACTCTGTTAGGGGTGGGGCTCAAAACAGTGACTTTTTTGCCAAATTAACTAATTTCAATTACACATGCCATTATTACAACTTTATTCAATGCAATCTTACACTTTATAACTTGATCAAAACACTTTTTATATTTACAAAAATTTTCATAATTACATTTTATTAGCAATCCTCCTTCTTTATGAACCTAGCTAACTTCATATCTCTAGGCATACAGGTGACTCTCTTCGCATGGAGAGCACATGCTAGAGAATCTTCGAAATGCTGGACCAACTTCTGCTCGCACATTGAGCACCCGTCTAATGTCTAATAAATAGAATAATATGCACAGCATGTATGGTAGGGAGTGAGCTGAAAAGGAGTAATGCATTTATTCTAATACAAATATTGCATTTCTACGTATATATATATATATATTTGGAGATTGGTCTAGAATCTCTGATCATCTATCCTAATCCAAAATAGAACAATAGTTCTAAGATATTTAACTTATAATTCATATAAAATATAAGGATTAAGATTCCTTTGTCTGTCTCGTTTTAAAGTTAATGTCATTGAGCATCTAGCACTAAAAGCAAGGGGCAATTTTGCATAACTATTACAGTTAAGCCAACAACAACATTTAATCCTATGACTCACATAGTCCTTGAGTTCCCACTATGAGATCCGAACATACTAAAAATCCTACCAAACAATTGCGCTGCTCCAGCGCCTTAGTTATTCTAGCTTTGCTCGCGAGCTACAAGGCCTTTCTTCACCTGGTGTTGCCCAATACTGAAACATCTACAACTCGAATACCATCCTCTGGCCACATTACCAACAATGTCAGAATCTGCCAAGGATGTCCACTCTCTTACATCTTAGTTGGACTATACATTAATCAGCTTGAGAACTAGCTCAGTCAGGATGGAGGTGGAGGGGCTCAACTTGCTTACCATATCATCCAACTACCAATAGATGCAGATGATGTGGATCTCTTAGCGCACACTCTGATGAGTATGCAGCAATATCGTATGCAGTAAATTTGACTAAGACCAAGATCTTCCTCATATCATCTTCGAGGCAACATACGCAGCATTATTTCACTAAGGGCAAAATGTGAAAGTGATGCAAACAAAATGCCTAAGAGTAAAGTTCACTACTACCATGTACTAGAATACTTATATTTAAAAATGGCTAACGATAGTTTGGAATGTTTTCAATGCAAAATGCAGAACGATTATGACTGGCCCCATTAGTCAAACTTATTTAGGATTTTGGTAAAGCTACTAGTCCTTCTATATGGAGTAGAGTATGAGGGGCAGTGATGCATTTACTACTTGGAAGGACTTGGAATGGGGCCAGAAGGACTTTTTTACTTGAGCACTTGGAGTTAAATCCACGGTCCTATATCAAATTCTTCATATGTTGTTAATATGTTTGAATCAATGAAAAGGAATATGTTTAAAATACACATTTGATAACCATGCAAAATAACATTCTGCAAAAACATTTGAGCAGCTTCTAGATTAGTGGGTAACCGCCATTGGAATGGAAAACATATATTGCTAAGCATCTTGTGAGAGATTTTCCAAATTAGATTTGCATTGATGATTTGGTCGTCAGTACAGTATAACACTATAAGACAAGAAATCATTAAGAGTTATAATAGAATAGAATAAAATAATAGAATAAAGTTTTTATTGTCCACAGAGACCAATCGGACTATTAGATCCAAAAAGGAGGTGCAGCAAACGATTACGCCCTGACCCCCCCTCCCGAATAAAAGTTCCAACACGTCTCAATTTTTGTTGTAATTATCATTGTTAGATTTATGCCCAAAGGCCCATGCCTATTTCTGAACATATCGTCTGTCACTCGCATGGTCTTGTCGAATTCCTGCAGAAATTCCCTACTAAGCCTCGCGAATACAGCTTGGAATGAGCAGTCCGTAGCACCTCTGAAAATGTCGAATCTCTCGAGCAGTTCTTGCAAAATAGGAGTCTGACTTCCTCTTCATTGGTTTCTTGGGCGGTACGGGTTTCTCTGGGGGCGGCTTCAAGGTGTTCTTCTTTGTTGGCCTTCCTCCCTCCACATACGTTACCTTGTTTGCTTCATAGTATTTCGAGTATTCCTCGTACATCTTCATGTATTGCTGGTACTCCTTTAATTTCTTCTTGTTCTCGCTTGAGTACATAGGATTTCCGTGCCGGCTTGCCCTTCTTCGGGTCAGTTGTCGGCTTCGGCCATTTCGGGTATGGAGGCAGTGCTGCAGCTTCTTCATTATCATTGTTCGGATTTGAAGGTCCCGAGCCTTCTGTTGGGCTGGTAACCCTTGGCACCTCCTCGTCCGACTTGGTATCTGAGGAAGAAGATGGTGGCCTGCAGGCTCCCGCTCCCTAATGGTAACCCCTTTGCTTGGTGTCGTCTTCGTTTTCCTCTGGGGTTTCTTTGGCAGTTCAGGGTCTTTCCCTTTGGCCTCCCTCTGCTTCTGGTACTCCTCCTTTTGTCTTTTACGCTCCTCCTTCTTTACAATTCTCTTTCTCTTTGCTGCCTTCTTCCTCTTGCCTATTTTCTTTAGTCGATGCGCTAGCTCCTCTGGTATCGGCTCGTCCTCCTCATTCCCTTCCTCTTGGCCATTTTCCTGATCCTCTGGGTTTTCTTGAGCATCCGAGTTCTGAGGTTGTTCTTGCTTGTGCTGCTGGTCCTCCTCCTCGGCATTTAGATTAGAGTTAGGGTTTTCTTCCTGCCTGGCTCGCTCTTAAGCCTCTCTGGCCTTCTGTTGAGCGGCAAGAACTTGGGCGCTGGTGTAATCATCTGGCATAACCACTCAAGCAGTTGGTTTGGTGCGGGCCATATTTTGAAATATGTCAATCGCCTTCCGAGCGCCTAAAAATTGTCTTCTCGGCCAGAGAGCAGCTAGCTGGAGAAGAAAGGTGAAAATGAAGAACCCTAAGGGTCTATCTACAGGTTTGAGAGTTCTAGGGTTTGGACCTGCAATTTCATGTTATACTATTATGTAAACCATTAGTGTTTGCTAGATTAATACATTGGGTTCTTTCAGGCAAAAAGTACCTACCACTCACACAGTGCACGGAAATGCTCTGGGTGCACTCTGTGAGGGGTTACTCATTTTTTGCTCTAATTTTAGTTTTCTATACAGTTTCTTAGTGTTAGAACATACATTCCTAGCTTAAATTTAAATCCTAAGCTATCCTGAGTTATCAGATTACTTTATGCATCTATCTAGGTCAAAATTGGTCAACCACTCACACAGTGCATGAAGCCCTTGTTCAAATTTTGAAAATGCCTGGGGCGCACTCTTTGAGGGGTCACTCCCTAATGGCCAGAATTTTTTAGGGTTTTCTACTATTCTTCCTAACTTAACATTATCCTACTTTACTGCTGTGACGCTCCCTACAAAATATACGGCGCCCGGCCGTACACTCCGTAGGAAATCCCCCATCCGGTCCTCCGACGCATGGGCCCTCCGTCTATCCCGCACTCCAGGGTACCCCTAGTACGGGAAGGGGACACGAAGGTGTCTTGCGTGCCCTTCCCCTATGGGCTCCTATCACAGCGGAAGCATAAACAATGCACAATTTCATTATTTTTGTACAAAACCTGAATTTATGGACCATTTTTTGGATTCATACTTCAATAACAATTTTTTCCACACTAACAAGCATCACCAGCGAGGGCTGCATACGGGCACTGGAATCTTGATAGTGTTGGGGAGCTTCTTCCTGTTCGATGAAGACCAAGCAAAGCCGATTGTCTCCAACTCAATGCGATCACTTTGGCCTCCATCTTTTCTTCCAACAGTTTACATAATTGGCTGGGTACACTTGGTTCCTTACGGGGACAGGCTCCCACCAAGTGCCCTGTACTGTCTCAAAATTCTCCTTCTTATCATCCATCTGGGGCTCCTCCGTGGCGTACCCTACCCATGTGGGACACAACACGTCATCAGGACGTGCCATAATGAACATACCTTTCTTCACATCCTTGAATGGATTGAATTCTGGTATGGGTTTATCCTTCAATGGTCCCACGTACGGAGGAGCGATGCTTGCAATTGGCTCCGCTATTGCAACCATTTCTGGAAGCTGAGCTCGTTCTTGCCTGGTGCATGGCCAAAAGTCCTCGTAAGTGTCTTCCGGGCACAAAATTTTCCCTAGCTCCTGTAAAAGACCCATCCAATACTCAATGGTAGCGTGAATTGTGCGGAATAGTTCGCTGTTTCCGGGGTGCCCTTCTTGCTTGTGGATGTTGTTTCGCAACTGGCCAAGGTCTTTTACTGTTGCCTTTGGTTTAAGCAGCTTGGGTGTTCCAATAGGCATCATGGGCTTCCCGTCTTCCCCTTCCTTCCACATTTTTATACTGCCTGTAGGCAGCCAATCCAAGAAGCACAGACGGGTTTTGTAATACATGACAGGCCACTCTCCATTCATTGCAAATTTGAATGTCAGGGGGGTAGTGTGGCCAGTCAATCTATCATCGCCGTCGGGTATGTACCCTTCTATAAACCCCTTCCAATCTGGCACTTTATCAACAATGTATGGTACACGTGCATTCAGATTGCATGTGTGGAACTCATATAATAATTCGGGCATGCTCAGCACTTCGGCCTTCTTCAGAGTGGAGGAGAAGTTGCCAAACAAAGCATCAATATCTTCGTGTGTATGTCCAGGCATCATGAAACCCAACTCTATCTCCTCGAACACACCAAGATATACTAGGTATGAAAGATACGAGAATACATACCTGTTTTTGTTTTGACCTGAAGCATTGTCCAGTTGCAGCAACAGTGTTCGGGGGAGTGGCTTGAAAGAAGGTCCTTCTAGTCTAGGCAAGCTTGCAGGGATGTTTGCTATTGGTGAGTGCCAATTTCGATTTGAGTGCCCCATTGTTACGCAAGGAAGTCACCCAAACTGGAGCTGATGTTTCCGGCATTGTAAGATGGTCTCCTGGATACTCATGAACCATCTTGAGCCTTCTAGATGCTATTCAAAAAACCCACATGGAAGTTCGAGTCATCTGGCCATAGATCCAAAGCAAAGTTTCCATAGCTTCCCCTCCCATGACCATGAGTGAGAGCACCCGTCAATGATGTTTTGAGTTTATCCAGTCTCCAAAGTGACTTCACCGATTGCTGCAATTTTGGAATCATTGTCTTTGCCTGGTCCATCTTATCATGAATTATACAAATATAGTCTTTGGGATATCTATGGGACAATAATCTCCACGACCAATACTGGGTACGATAGGAGGCTTGCTCCAATCTGTGTGCTCTTCTCTGGTCATGCAATATCCTCCTTTCTGCCTCATCCTTTGTCTTCAACAGCTTCGTACAAATGACCTCGCATGTATCACATTTAGAAAACGGAATTTTTTTTGCGATACTTACATCCCTAAAGCTCCTTTTCCAAGTTCTATGAAACCCCGCTGGCGAGACTTTCTTGCCTGTCAGTGCCATAACTTCTACATTCACCTCTTCTAGGATGCTTGTTTTCGTAAACATTGCAGGCAACTTCTAATGTTTTCCCGGATGCCATCTTCATTCCTCCGACTACGGTGAGGCAAGGATTCGCAATTCTCCCTTACGAACATGGAGAAAACAGCCTCGGATGCTAAGGTGGATGCACGAGGCTTCAAACTACCACAGTTCTCGTGCTCTGCTTTGCGAGCTCCCTCGACGTATTATGCTTTCCATTTTAGATACCCTGACTTTGAGATTCCCAGCCCAAGGTACCAGGCACTCTCACAGACTAGCCTGCTATGCAACACCAGACGTTCCACTCGATGGCCTTTCATGTTGTTCCCAAGCATGTCATACACAAATGTCACCCTGTCGCTAGACTTTATTGCATAGAACTCCTTGCGCATGTTGATGACCTGATTATGTGAGAACTTTGCACAACACCTGTGTTTGCAACACAGCGTCGTTCAATATTTCAAAATAGTCTCCCTAGAGCTAAGGCGTTCAATCTTAGGCTGCCTCAAGAACCGCCTATGCTGACGGGAGTGGAAAGTGTACTTGCGCCTCTCGAAATTTGGATGCTTCTCAATAACAGAGCTACCTTGACTTGACGGAGTATCGGCTTGCTCGGTTGGCTTTGCAGTCAAGATCTCAGACACCTTTACACCATCCACTGTAACATATTCATTACTCCACCATACAAGCATACCTGCTTTTGGTACCTGTAAACAAGCCTGACAGCGGAAATTCACTTCAGCAGGAATCGGGTAACCCTCAACAATAGTCACTCCAATGCATTTCAACCCTAAGAACTGGTCGTATACTACATCATCTGGGCCTGTAAAGGATATGAACCCCTTTCCCGCAGGAATGGAGTCGCAAGAGTGCCATATTTCACAGTCCTTCTCCAGTAAAGTGTATCTGGTGTGGGGGATAGGTTCCATAGTAGATTCCACTCTCTGTTTTTTGGAGGTGGACCCGACATCCTCTATATTGGATTCACGGACGTCTTCCTCTCTCCAAAGAATGAAGGATCCTTTGGCTTCTCCTATAGTTTCTGCATCCGGAGTGGGCCATGGGAGGGCATGACACTCCTCAAAAACCTCTTGAACACCAACACTAACAGCTCTAGCAGGGATGGTTCTGAAATGGCACTGGTTAGAGTCTCCAGCGAATCCTTTGGCAATGGGACGACCATCCTTGAAGATGTACACTTCCTGCAGAACAGAGGAGTCATGGGGCCAGGTTATTGAGAGCAAAACATACAGCAACAGAATCAGCCCCTGATTCGGGACCTCACCCGATTTGACCCATGGTGCACTCGCCACGAAAGGCCATATTGGACGGACATCCAATTACAGGCCCGGGCCAGTTTGACATATCCAATCGGCTCTAAAATCGGGCGGTCGCCCAAATTGGTTTTGAAACATCGCTTATGAGGCCACTGGGAAAATAATATTGGGCGGCCGCCCATCCTAATTCCCCGCAAGCTCAACACAGCAGGCAATCCAAATTGGGCGCCCGCCAAATTTAATTTACATTTCTTGCACTTCCGAATTGCATGCTGTGCACGTGGCACACTGACCAAAGTAAATTGGGCGCCCGCCCAATTTGTCTTCCATTTCCTACAGGTGGGAACACATGAGCGCCTTCAGTCGTCGGTCGCCCGAAATGGATGCGGTGCACGTGGCACTGGCCAAAGTAAACTGGGCGCCCGCCCAGTTTGCATTCCATTTCCTGCAGGTAGGAACACCTGAGCACCTTCATTGGGCGGCCACCCACATTTAGGCCAGGTGTTTCTGGAGGGCTCCTCAAAATTGGCTGGTTTTGAAGATTGTCAGAACTTGACTCCCCCAGAGTGGACATCCATTTGTGTCAGCACTTGCACTGAGTCCCGAAGCTTAATCTTAAAAGCATTGAATTGGCAGACCATGCAGAGGCAGATTCTTTAAGGCTACACCATTTAGGAGGAGGGAGCTCAATCAAGTCACTAAGATAAAGAATATATAGCAGACTCTTCTGTCTATTAGCTAGTAAGGATAGAAGGACAAAAATTGAAATCCAGGTGCTGACATCAGTAAAAAACGTCTTCCAAAAAATGTTTTATTAGTTGTGCTAACATGAATTCGAACTCAAGAAACAATGCCAACATCACAGATCTACCTTTTTTAAGAAAAATTACCTTGGGAGTGACTGGCGCCATGTAAGTTCTTTGATCAAGTATATTAAAGTAGGCGCTCAAGAATGAAGGATTCAAAAGTAGAAAGCAATAAACATAAATTGGGGGGGGGGGGATTCGAGATCCGAATTTGAATTACTCAGCAAATTCAAATTCAGAATTCAAATTCTCCTCCCATTTGTATGCATTTAATAGAGGGCAAAGTTTATTAATGTTATTTGGGACACATGCGCGATGTCATTATATCTAGCGCACGTGTGTGCATTCAAATTTTTTTGAATTTCAAATTTGAATTGTGGACCCCAGGTTCATCAGCCCCCCTTTATTACTTTCGAGTACGGCTTGCGATGTGGCGCCCACATATTCGTAGATGGGGGATTGCCAGGTGGCGTCTAGGATTCTGTTCATTATTTAAGGCGCCTGCCCATTATTGATGGACTACAACGGTCCATTATAACCGGAATTTGACACTTGTCCTCACCCGGTGCAACCTCGGTGCATGCCTTACTTATAAGTATAGTTTTTTTCTGGATAGCTGCATTTTCAACAGTCCAAAGCTCCGCTTCCGAAACAGGCACTTCGTTGTCACCAGATCTTAGTACAAGGCACCCATCCACATCTAGGCGACACGCCTGCTCTGTATTGCTGATGGAAAGTCGCCCCACGAAAGGAGGCAAAGGTAATGCTTGCATCACTGTCGGGTTGCTGTCACTGTTTATAAATTTTTTAATAATGCTTTCCAAAACAACATGGCATCTATTCTATCTTCCATCTATTCCCCCATTTGATTTAAAAGAAGCTTGCACCTCTTCATTCTGAGTCTGTCCTGAAGTTACTGCAATAATCAACTGTTTTTCCTTCTAATACCTCTCTATTCTATCCTCTAACTATCCCCCAGTTCCTCTAAAAAAAGATTCCACCTAATTCTTGTGTTGCCTTGCACCTATTTCTCTGTTAATCACAGCTCTGAGCAGGTCATGTGCTTGATAGTCGAACCACCTAACCTTGCTTCCCTCAGTAAAATGGGTGCCTGCCCTATTTTTCTGTTAATCACAGCTCTCAGCAGGTAATGTGCTTGAAAGTTGAACCACCTAACCTTGCTTCCCTCAGTAAAATGGGTGCCCGCCCTATTTTTCTGTTAATCACAGCTCTCAGCAGGTAATGTGCTTGAAAGTTGAACCACCTCACCTACCTTCCCGCTCAGTAAATTGGGCGCCCGCCCTATTTGTCTGTTAATCACAGCTTTGAGCAGGTCATGTGCTTGAAAGTCGAACCACCTCACCTTCCTTCCCGCTCAGTAAATTGGGCGCCCGCCCAATTTCACTGAGCAAGTGTCTCTGCACTTAGTAAATTGGGCGTCCGACCATTATACCTAGGAAGTGTGTATGCCTCAAGATCATCCACCGTTAGACTTGTTGGGTTGGTGGCCAGTCCTGGACCTGGAAAATTGGGCGGACGCCCAATTTCAGAAGGACATGCCTCTCCCTTGGCGCCCCCCCTGAACCATTCCACCTTAGTTCAAGATAAGTAAATTGGGCGGGCGCCCAATTTACCTCTGAATTGTATGCCCAATTTGGGGAATCCACGATTTCTTGGACATCTTGCGTCCCTTTGCAAATTGGGCGCCCGCCCAATTTACTATAATACTTTCGGTCAACTTGCTACTTCATGGTACTTTCGGTAAGCAGTACTTAATTCTTGTTTGATGCAATGCAGGACTAATGGCAAGGATAAAACAGACTGCCCGGTTGCCTGGCTATGGACCTGGGATACCACAGGCTGTTGCTGCTGCAAAAGAGACAGAACAAGATGTGACATTTCAAGGGATTGAAGTAGTTCCAGAAGAAATCACATCTGTTGCTGACAAGTACACGTGGTGCATTGAAATTGGAAACGTAAATCCTAAGTCGAGCACAAACCATCTCAAGGATTTATATTTATATTTTGTCGTGCCAGGGACAAAAAAGACAAGCAATGCTGGGATAGCAATTGATATGGGGGTAAACACAGAGGTACCCGGCGAGATAGAGGTTTTTGTAGAAGACGTATTGGACAAGTGCTTCCGTGCATACAGGCTACTCCTTGCCACTTATGACCCCCAACTCATGTCAGCAAGCATTACCAAATATCAAAACTCCTGCGCCGCAAAGGGTTGGTAGCTGAACTCATACGAGAGCTTGGAAAGATCTGGAATTAGAAAGCGTGGAGACGTTATAGACGGCTTCCAGATAGTCGAGCAGTGGATTTTTGATCACAAGCAGACTAGGTCGAAGGGCTTGTATACAGAATATCATGGGAAGGCCCAGCCAAAAGTGTACGATTCGGCCTGGTTGAGGTCTCGATATGGAGTTCCCAAAAAGGGAGAAGCAGAAAAAAGTGCAGAGAAGTGTAAGAACGTAGTAGTTGACAAAGGCACTGCTACAAAGAAGATGAGATCATCTTTGACAACGAACCCCATCAATGAGATGCCAGTTGTCATGCTCGGAGGTATGGAAAAGAGAGCAAGATCCTCTGATCCGAGCAATAGTGCCGGAGAATCTTCTGAACATTCTGCTGATGTTCGGTTCATAAAGAAACAAAGAAGAGAAAAGCAAGCAGGCACCTCCTCTAAGAAACGAAGACGTCCCACTCCGCCTCAGACTCCATCTGAGACAAGCGAGGACAGTGAAACACCTAGCGATAGTGGAGAAGGGGGATCAATGCAAATTGTACAGTGTACAGCGTCTACTGGGGAGTTAACACAGGAGAGTAGGCGTGAATTATCTCAGAGTGCCATGTTGAGCATCAAGCATAGGGAGAGGATTTATCCACTTGGTGTTGGGTTCGAAATTGATGTTGACATATTCAAGATGCATCAAGCCCCTGCCAACATGACCTGCAGGGTCATCAGTGCAGAATACGTGGATACCCTTTATGAATCTTTCATAACTATGCAAATGCATCCTCCGGTGCGCATGTCGCCCATTTGACCCGGCAAACATGTGCTATGAAATGGAAGAGAGCAAGTGATTTGGACAATGCAGAATTCTGGATCGTCAATGGAAATCACACTACAGCCATTGCTCAAATCCTTGTGAACCAGACTTTGAATGGCCCCCAGAAAGGAAGCATTTAAAAGATTTGATCTTTTTCTTTTATGCCAAGAGAAAGTGTCGTGTACTGGCTGGAAACCTAACTCCAATGGAATATGTTAAGGTCAGCCAGGAAACACATGATATCATACTCAAGACAATTCACGGGTCAAAGCATGGAGGTGGGGGACACTTTTTGTGTCAGCGACACATGGTGCTTAGTGGGTGCTTTCTGCGGTTATTTTCTTTGTATTTTCGAAAAATATTTTTCTTTCATTTTTTTTGATATTTTTCCCTGAAACGCATTCACATTACGCCTTGGAATACAAAATTTCAGCTTCATCGGAGTTACAGAAAAAAAGATAAAATAAGTAAAATTTTCAGCATTAGGTGCTTAGGGGGTGCTTGGCTGGCGCAAAAGTGCCCCCCAGCTCTATGCTTTGACCCTCACGCAGATGTCTTCTTCGAGCAGGTCCAGCAACTTCGCAATCAGTGGGAACTGTATGGCAAGCCCAAGAAAGGGAAGTGTGGTCAATCAACGGAAGGCGCTTACTCTGTAAATTGTCTCCCCATTAACCCATGTCCCATGCAATCCAAATCGGGCGCCCGCCCAATTTCAACCATGCCATTGTTATTCCAATCTCTTGTAATCTCTGCACCTCCAATCGTGCCCATGCATGTTCACTCCAAATAGGGCGGCCACCCAATTTCAAACCCTTAATGCCGTCCAATTCTTGTGTCGTTTCAACTTGTCTTACAGTATCTTTTGTATGCAGGATTGGTTAACTATAGCAAAACAGACCCTGAAGAATAAGAGCATGCGGGACTATGATTACTTCGTCTATCTTGTCGAACAAACTTGGAATATGTGCACGTGTGTCGCTCAACTTTTTTACGAGGACGAGCTGAAGGATGAGAATGGCTGATAGAATTGAAGTCAAAGATCGTCTAAGGATGTTCACAAACAATTCTTGTCGGCCACTGAAGTCTATACACCCCATGGACTTGCAGAGATTAATGAGGGAGATCATGGCAGGCACCACGTTTATCAAGATGAAGGCTTATAAAGGAAGGCGTGTCATGAAGACAAGAGCGCAAGAACGAAGGAAAATTGGCACTGTTGAGCGTGCATTACTAAAATATCTAAGAGAGGTGAAGAAGTTAACGGTCGAAAATATGGATGAAGTCAGACAGTCTCATCCCATATTCACAGAGAACCTCATGCTAATGTTTGCAAACAGTGTCAGTGATTGGACAGAGAGTTGAAAAGAAGTTGAGAAGGAAAATCTTCCAGAGACTCTAATTACAAAAGTTAACGAATACCTCCGTGGACCAGTTGAAGAGGGTTCGAAGGCTTTCAAATGCCTGACTGTCATTCCACTGGGGATGTGTGTTAATGTCATGAATACGTCAGTACGTTTTGTTGGATGTGACTTTAGGAGCCTTAAGAAATAGTCGGTAGAGGAGTATCAGAAATTCATGGATCAGATTAGTATCCTAACGGACCAGCAATTATATTGGATAACGATATTCATCAGCCCAGAGCATTTGAATCAGTCTTGGCTGCAATGAAAACAATAGATGGTGGTAGTCGGGTGTGGATTGGAGCCTACCAGGATCCAAAAGCAAAGTCAGGGTCAACCTCTAGAGTTTGTGAGCTTCAGAGTCTTGTCTTGGTCATGTATGTGGCCCGAGACCAAGCGGCAACACCTGCACTGGATGACTTGAATGTATGCTTTATAGACAGTGATCATCCACAATAGCATTCGAAATTTCCCCAGAACTTATCAGACGTGGAGTGCTCGGCAGGTAATATTCTTTGAAATAGGGCAGTCGCCCAATTTATGTGTTGCTTTTGCTGAAATAGTTTCTCTTTCAACGTATTGGTTGTATCGTCCCTGGGGTGATAAGAGTGCAGTAGGTGGGTCTGGACCTCTCGTTCCGAATCAACTACAAGCCAAGACCTGCACGTATTTGGTGCGCAAACTAATGATGGAGGGTTGCAGCGTTCTTGATTTCTTTTCTGGAGGTTCATTCAGTCGTGCAGCACTATGCGAAGGATACAAAGCAACTTCCTTCGAGATAGACGAGAACCTGCAGCTCAAGCTAGTGCAGGTCTTCGATCAACTAGAAATAATGTTGGACGAAAAGAAATCATTGGCCCGCCGGAGGCAGAAAATTGCAGAGGGCAAGAAGAAGAAATCTGGTTCCAAGCCTGTATAGTTACAAATCGTTGCCCCGTCAGCAAATCCATTCTCTGCTCAGACAGTTCAGGAACTGCAGTCCACGCTCCGCCTGAGTAAGGAATCCTTTGCAGAGCAAATAAAGAAGGCTGCAGGAATAGGAAGTAAGGATCTATCCATCTTCCGAAAGAAAAAAGAAAAAATTAATATGTTGGCAGGAACGCAAGTGGTGAACACTCAGGATGTCATTGACGGTAGCTCGAAATTCAATGAGATAGTGGACAATGATCGTGAGGAATCCTTCGTCAAGGACACACCTCAAAGTCAACAGGAAGAGCCAGATAAAGCGTGAGAACATGAGGAAGAACAAAGGCAGGTAGACAATACAGACGGAATATCCGATGTGGAGAAGGAGACAGGTGAGTTAGAGACAGGTGAGGGAGAGACAGGTGAAGAAGGTGGCTCACTGAGCAATGAAGAATTCATTAACAGGATGGAAGCTATAAAGCAAGTTGTCCAGCAACAACAAGATCAACAAAATGACGTCGACAATACTGAAGAGAACCCCCCAGACCCGTGAACAAAGATTGGAGCTTCGGAGAGTTGCTGAAATCGCCCAATTTCAGCAGTCACATCTGTCTAATCAAGATTATATCATGTAATTTTGTATCTAGTACTTGTATCTGTGACAATTTGAAATCATGAAATATAAATTTTTGTTGTGATGCTGTTTATTCTATTGGATTTAATTGGTTGTATTCTAATAGAATGTCTGACATAATTGGACGGGCGCCCAATTTGTCCAACCCGGAGGCCATTCGTAGGCTGGGTTGAGGCTCTAGATGGAAAAGCAAATTGGGCGCTTGCCCAATTTGCCTGCGCTAGAAGAACCACCACATAGAAATTGGGCGGGCGCCCAATTTGAACCCTGGGGCGGGCGGTAGCTATCATGTCAGCAGTTGAACGTGAGGTGAAGTGCAAGCACAGAAAAAGTGGAGGTCGAAAAGCACAACGTTACAAATTACTCAGGTTCGATACATCAAATAATATTCACTATGCTTATACATCCTTACATATTTCAGAAGTGCTTATATCATTACATCCTTAACAGGTACACAGGTCATCACTGTTTCACTCATCATCAACACCTGCTAAGGTGATGGCATTCAGCTCATAGATCTCCTGATCAGGAAGCCAAATAAGGTGGATCACAACACGAGTGAGCTCGAGGCAACGAATCTCAGGACCGGTCGCTTTGGATTGCAGATAGGGATCAAGCTTGACACCCTTTCTCAAGCATTCATCAAGATCATTGTAGCTCATGGAGCACTTGATGGTTTGGATGTGCTCCGGACGAGGAGACAAGGAAGCCATGGGAGATGAATGACCTCTACCACCGAATGGAGCTGCTCTTATAGTGAAATAAAATTATTGATGTGAATTATTGGTGTAGATTGTACCGCCATTATTGAGCGTGTACAAGTATCATGTACAAGTATCATGTACATGTACGAGAAATTGGGCGGCCGCCCATTTTGAAGCGTACGCTTCCGCAGCTAGGTCGGCCCTGAGGGAGACAGGGCAAATGACCCCTTCATTCTTCCCATTGGAACTCATCAAGCTTGCAGTGATACGTGGAGGGCCCTGTATCAGTGTGGAGCTGGTATAGGAGATGAACTCCTGTTTGTATACGGTGAGTGCACCGTATATGAGTAGGGGACGTCACAGTGGTATCAGAGCAATGTTCTTGGAGACCAAGAGCAAAGCACTGGCCATGCTCCCAGTAGTACTAACTTGATAGAGTCCTCAAACCTCGAAAAAGTGGGAAATTTTTTTCTCATTTTTGTAGGATATGCTAAGCTAGTAACAGTTAGTAGAATTGAAAACCAAGTAAACTAAAAAGTTCAACTAAAATTTGACCAAAAGTAGAAATGTCTCATACTATGCGCCAGAGCACCAACCTAAATTTTAGGTCGAGCCCTGGGAGCACAATGTGAGACATTGGCCATAACCACCTTAAAACATGATGAATTTTAATAAGGTAAGATGCTAAATCGAGTTTTAAGGTAAGAATTAGTTAGATTTGTATCTTAGACCCCTAGGTATATGCCTAGAAATCACATAATTTAGTCTAAAATGCACAATGTCTCACACTATGCGGCAGAGGCTTGATCTAATTATTAGCTCGAGGCCCCGGCGCACAATGTGAGACAAGTGGCTTAGAAAATTCTGAAATAAGTATATGTTTTAAGTCAATAGGTGCCCAGACACATTAAAAAGAGCAACTTAAATTTTGACCTAAAATTGCCCAAGCTATAAATAGACCTAGACCCCCCTCATTTGTAGGTTTCCTGTTTAGAAAATTGCTCCCGCTTTTTGAGGCAATTTTTGGGCGCCCGACCTCGAGGAGACGAAACGGCCAGCGCCCAACTTCAGCGGATGCTTCGGGAGCATCTTCTTGCGAGAGGAGACCAACCTTCATCGAGTGACGGGACAGTTTCAGAGGAGCACCAAGGGGAAGGATCCCAGCAGGAAGCACAAGATGACCTGGCCAACATCATCGACTAGGAGATAGACCAGGAGGTAGAAGAACCAGCAGAGGTGCACTCGGATGTCAATGCCGTTTTCCAAGTCTTCCGAAAGGAGATAGATGTCCAAGCCACCTTGCAAGCAACCCCAGCCTACATGGAAGTCATGATCGAGTTCCAAGCTAGGGTAGGACCGTCCTTAGTGCAGCTCCCCCCTTGCACAGGATATTTTGTCCCTAGGCAGTCCCTCCAAGCAGCCTTAGGTGATGTCCTCAACATTGCCAAATATCTGACCAATAAAGCTGCTAGGTTGCCAGACTACATGGTCTTGACAGCTAATAGAAACAAGTATTTTTCCTACACCGCTGCCCTACCCATCTTCCTTTCCCACCGGGCCCAGAACCCCATTGGAGAAACCTCTATCCCTCCCATGGATGTAGATCCCTTAGCCTCGTCAGCAGATGATCAGCTCTTACTGCAGTACCAAGCGAAACAAGAAGGAAGAGCAGATGATGAACTGATCGACTCAGACGACGAAGACTACGTCGAGCTCGACCCCGAAGAAGAGCGCCAGTTAGCAGAACAAGTGATGTCAATTTTCGAACAGGACCGGCAGACCCTCAGAATCACTCCCCCGCTCGGGCTAGGTATCACAAGCCTAGCCCACATCATCATCGACGGCCAGGAATACTTGCTCCTTAGTGACATCCAGAACCTCCCCGAATGCAGAGACAGGGAGTACCGACTCGACGAGTTGTTGTATCTTCTGGGGCAACAGCCAGATCTGGATGACTTCATCGACGGGGAGGCTTCCGACTTCCCGATCCAGGTCAGAGAAGCCGACACCTATACAGGGAAGTCAACTCCAGATATTCAGGCGTACAGTAGCATCCGCCAATTGATGGCATGCCGAGTCCTTCAACACCAACCCCCAGTTCAGAGAAGAGACGAGATCGACCTGCGGCGAATTACATCGACAGTCAGGGACTATAGAGATATCACAGAGATCGACGTCGATGAATATGCGGGAAGACATAGAGCCGGTGCCCTAGGAGACGACGAGTCAACAGCAGCAGGCAGGGACAGGTCGCTGAGGTACTATCTTCCTCTGCTGATGGACGGGAGAATAGTGGTAATTCACCGCAAATTCAGCCCAAGGGGCGAGGAAGGAGTGTTCATGCTCATCGCACTCTCCGGCTTTGGCAAGCATGCTCGGCTGGCTCCAAACACCGACTACGCCGTCTTAGTCGAGAGAACGATGGCACTTGACATCTTCGACTTCGCCGTACCCTACCGACGGCAGGGAAGACTAGCAGTGACCGCAGCTTACACTTCCGACCATAGGGTAGAAGACTTGGTACAAGCCTTGCAGGGCGGGTCATCAACGAACATCCTCAGGAACTTGGGACGCTCGGTAGGAACGGCCCAAGTTAAGAAGTTTCTCCAGGATAACCCATCCTACCGGCGATTTCAAGAATAGTTAGACTCTTGATCCCTGGGGCATTGTATTTAAGATATTATATATATATATATATAAATACATTTTCTTTTGCACTTTAAATGTTTTGTTGATGTATTTTGTTCCACAACTATACCAACAAACACATATAATGCAATAGAACCAATAAAACTAACCGTAAGGCCATGATCTACTTGTGTATACAGCTAGAGGCCCAGGAACAGCCGAACAGGAACGGCGAGTCCGTAGGGATGAACAGACTCCGCCTAGGCCACACCCGGCAAGGAACCTGTATGAAGCATTTGGCCCAATGACTTCCGAGGAGGAAATGTCTCAGATGAGAACGGACCTTCAGCAGATAAAGGCCTTTTTGGCAGCGCAAGCAGGAGTTAGCTCAGATAACAATGTCCGGTTGCCGGAAGCACCACCTCAGAAGACGAGGAAGGACAAGAAGAGGAGCAAGAGAAGGAGATCCCCCAGCACGGAATCCTCCGACACAAGTTCGGATTCCGACTCCGACTCCGAGGAAGAGGAAGAGCAGGTGCAGGACCGAAGAGACGGCAGACACAGGGACACGAGGATCTCGGACTATCAGAAGAAGGTAGACTCAGCATTGGGAAATATATGGAAGGCCAGAAAGCTTGAGCAATTCTCAGGCGACAGCAGATCAGGCATGGAAGCAGAGGCTTGGTTAGATGAGATGAGTGAGTATGGTAACGCTTATAGCATGAAGGACAAGGACAAAGGCAGGGTGGCAACAGCCAACCTTAAGGGAGCAGCACGCATTTGGTGGAAGGGCTATGCCAAGGCCCATGGCTTGAACAGGGACAGTTGCAGGTTCAAGAAGTTTGCTAAGGCTTTCAAGCGCCATTATGTACCACGGGAACATAAGTGTCACATGATGCAGCAGTTTCACCGATTGCAGCAGGGCAACAGGTCTGTGCAAAAGTACACAGGAGAGTTCATGAGACTCAGGTTTATGTGCCCAAGTTGAGCGAAAGGCAAGCAGTGGAAGGATACATAGAACGGTTGAACGAAGAGATCCGAAAGCTAGTTAGAGCAATAAATCCTAAGACGGTGTCAGAGGCGGAATCCAAGGCAGTAAGCTTGCAAGGAACGGGGCCTCAGTACAGTGGGCAGAAACAGCAGCACTATCAGGATAAGGGCAAGGCAACAAGAAGCTATAGCCCTATATCAGCTAGCCCGGGTCCAGCAAAAGCCCCATATGGTGGCAACTATGGGAAGCAGCAGGAGAAGAAGCAGGTGTCCTTCAAGGACAAGCAGGAAGGGTCAAACTACTCCAAAGTAGTGCGGTCCTTTTTGCAAGCAATGCCCAAGGAGAAGAGGCAGGAGTGCATAGAGAAACAGCTTTGCTTCAGGTGCTTCCAGTTGGGCCACAGAACAGCGAACTACCCCTTCGTCATGAGTGCAGCATTAGCAGAGTTGGGTGGATGGGACACTCCGTACGACGACGGCGAGGCAGCACGCGACTTCATTCAGGGCGAGTGTCACATTTTTGCTGCCATAGATACAGAACAAGCAGAAAATCAGTATCAGGTAATCTCCACAGTAGGGAAAGCCAAGGCCAAGTCATTCATAATCCTGATAGACTCGGGAAGTAGCCACAACTTTGCATCCCCAAGAATGGTTGAGATGTTGAAGCTGAAACCGTTGAAGTCAAAGTCGAGACCCGTGGTGTTAGCAAACGGGGGAGTAAGACACACGGCAAGCAAAAGGATAAACTTCGACATTGATTTGCCGGGAATCAACATCCAGATGGGGGCAGGGGTGATGAATATTGGAAAATATGATTTGATCATAGGAATGGAGTATCTTGGTCCAGCAGGAGCCCTCATTGATTGTGGAAAGCGGAAGGTGACCCTCACAGCATCCAACGGCAAGATCATAGAGATCACAGGTAAAGAAGTTGGCCCCATCATGCAGTGTATGTCTAGTAAGCGGCTGCTCAAGTGCATAAAGAGCGAGCAGGTAGCATATATCTTCAAGCTTGAGATCGAAGAGTCCGAGTCAGAAGAAAGCAAGAAAGATAAGGTGCTCAGCAAGTTGCCCAAGCAAATAGCTAAGTTAATCACAGAGTTCCACGATCTCTTCCCAGATGAGATCAAGCAACTTCCTCCTTACAGAGGAGTCGAGTGTGAGATAGCACTCGAACCAGGAATGAAGCCGACGAGCAAGGCTCCATACAGAATGACGACGCAGGAGCTGACGGAGCTAAAGAAGCAATTACAGGAGTTGCTCGACCTAGGCTTCATTAGACCTAGCGTCTCACCGTTTGGGGCACCCATTCTTTTTGTGAAGAAGAAGGATGGCAGCTTGAGGATGTGCATAGATTATAGGCAGTTGAATAAGCACACCGTCAAGAATAAGTATGCACTCCCCAGATCGGACGACTCGATGGATCAACTCCAAGGGGCGAAGCTTTTCTCCAAAATTGACCTAAGATCGGGCTACCATCAGATCAGGATCAAGGAAGAAGACGTCCACAAAACGGCTTTCAGGACCAGGCATGGGCACTATGAGTTCACGGTAATGCCTTTTGGCTTATTGAACGCCCCAGCAACGTTCATGAGGCTCATGAACGACATCTTCAGGGAGTTCTTGGATACTTTTGTTATAGTATTCTTTGACAATATTTTGGTGTACAGCAAATCCCTTGAAGAGCATGTACAACACCTAAGGAGAGTGCTTGAGAAGCTAAGGAGGCACCAATTGTACGCCAAGTTGTCGAAGTGCCACTTCGCAACGAAGAAGGTGGAATACCTGGATCATGTGATCTCAGCGGAAGGAATTTCGACAGACCCTGCCAAGATTGAAGCAGTCATACAGTGGCCGGCACCAAAGAATGTCCATGAGGTCAGAAGCTTTCTTGGCCTAGCAGGGTACTACAGGAAATTTGTGAAGAACTTTGCAAAGTTAGCGGCCCCGCTAACGGACTTGACGAGGGCAGAAAAAGTCAAGGATTGGGCATATCATTGGCACAAGAAAGCCCAGGCAGGGTTTGAATTCTTGAAGGAAGCTTTGACAACCGCCCCCGTCTTGACCCTGCCAGACCCAGAAAAGGACAAGCTTGTAAGCAAGAATTCATTAATTAGAGAAATTTGAAATTCTCATTTGACTTGAAATAGGTTGCAGTGCCCATATAAATCACTAAAAGTTCTCTATGTGCCTCGTTAATCAAGAAAAAACATGCAATAACAGTTGGACAAATCGCCATTGCGCTCTTATTTATCATGAAAGGCCAACATATAGATTTTTTTAGGCAATTTTTAAAAAATATTGTGTAAGAATTGTGACAAATTTAGACATGCTAGGCTCACAAAGATCGCCGCTGCGATTTCTTGAAACTGAAATTGAGACCATATCACACATCGACAGTTAAATTAACTTGTTTATTTATGATTCTTCAGTAATATTAATTATTAATACAATAATACAACCTTAAAAAATTAAGCATATTTATGCTCAAAAGAATCGCTACAGCGATTTTGGGGAGCACATTGATCTCTCTGTTAGCCCTTTTCATGCTCTTATAAATCGCCATAGCGATTCCGTGGAGCTAGAAAAAGTCTTTTGCATATGCCATAGAACCTGCGAAGATAGTTAGTGAATCCAGAAGATGTAACGGAGGGAGATTCGCCAAAAAAAAAAATAAAAACCGCTATTGAAGAGCCTGGAGATGTAGCAGAAGGATTTTTCCAAAAATATCACGATAAGTATAGGCGTTTCTCCTTTCTCTAGTCTGCCAATATCCTAGAGAGGGTTTGCGCATAATACAGATCAAGAAGCATAATATGGATCGCAGTTTGTATTTGATTGCAGATCATTCATCTCTGATGCAAGCCGTGATCTCACAAAGTGTAGAAAATGATATCAATCCCTGATTTCCATGAGTAAAAACTAGGGCATGGCTAGATCCAATAGCTTCATCACAATGCTTAAATTAAAAGGGAAAGGAGACAATGACGAACTTGTTGGCAGAGTAGAATATCATGGTCCGACATTGATTCATATTTCTGTTTTGCAGAATGGAAACCTTCATGAAAGCATACGAGAAAAACAAAAAAGAATCAGGGATAGAAGTATACACAATTTACATGCAGTGATTCTGAAATTCTGAAGCAGGGGCGAAGAAGCCGGCAAAATTTGACAATGCTGCATCGTTCAAAACCTCAAAACGTAGGACCGTATTTCCTCAAACTCAAAATAACTCTATTTCCATCATCTTCAGTCTCCAATCTACATCAGAACGTCGAAATCATATGCCTGCTTCCAAAAACGACAGCTGCCTACCTCCAAAACAGCCCATCTGCTTGCAATCTGCATCTGCCTGCTCCAGAAAAAATTACCCTAAAGAACTCCAGAAAGATAGCAGATCTAGGACAAAGCTGCAGCTATGGCGACATCCCCTATGGCGTCGGAGCATGGACCTTCATATGGCGACCTTCGACAAGCACGTTTGGAGCTCGACTTGCGGCTATGGCAAGATCTGGCTATGGCGCTTGAAGCTTGGAGTTCGGAGCTAATTGTTGCCAAGCAGCGTGGCAGCTGCAGAGGGAAATAGAATTCTCCCTTTTTGTTCAATTTTTAAATTATCCCGCCCATCGTGGGAGGGACAACTTTTAATGGAGCATAATGACTTTTTGGTTGTGGTGGGCCTGGGGTGCTGTATTCAAAATTCTCAAAATCCCGTTTTTTTCTCTATATAACTAATTTGTGCTTTTGTGGCAATAGACGCAAGTAAGATAGCCACAGGTGCAGTGCTCATGCAGGAAGAGCGGGTAGTAGCCTACGACTCCAGGAAGATGAACGACGCGGAAACACGCTACCCGACGCACGACCAAGAGTTGCTTGCAGTTGTTAGAGCACTAAGAATTTGGAGGCACTACCTGTTTGGGAGGAAGTTCCAGTCGGACACAGACCATCAGAGTCTCCAATATGTGTTCACGCAACCACATCTCAACCTGAGGCAGCGAAGGTGGATGGAGTTCTTTGAAGAGTCTGACTTTGATATAGTCTATAAGCCGGGGAAGCTCAATGTCGTAGCAGATGCGCTTTCAAGGCATCCTTTGACAACAAGAGTGCACTGCAATGCAATTTCGACGCTCACCAGTGACTTTGGTAAGAAGATCGAATAAACCTTGCCGACAAATGCAGACTTCAAGGAAGTGTGGGCAAGCTTGTGCAAAGAGGCAAGAACAGATAAGGAGAGGGAAACCTTCAAGAATTTTAAGAAGGAAGGTAACCTTTTATATCATAAGAACAAGTTGTGTGTGCCTGAATCATCAGGGGTGAGGAAGTTGATTCTCCACGACACCCACAACAGTCCAATAGCTGGCCACGCAGGATTTATGAAGACATATTTCATTAAGGTGCGCAGCAGCTATTATTGGTCAGGGATGAAGAAGCAGATAGCCCGCTACATCAAAGAGTGTCAGCTGTGTCAACAGACGAAGGCAGAGCAGCTTCGAATTCCAGGGGCATTGGAACCTTTAGCGGTGCCAAACGCTAAGTGGGAGGTCATCAGTATGGACTTCATAACAGGGCTCCCGAGGACAGTAAGAGGGAAAGATGCCTTGATGGTTGTGGTCGACAAGTTGTCGAAGATGGCACACTTTGTGCCTTGCAGGACTACCGACACAGCCATGGATACAGCAAAGCTCTTCACCAAGGAAATCTTCAGGCTCCATGGCATGCCAAGGGAGATCATCTCCGACAGAGCCCCGAAGTTCGTCAGTGCCTTTTGGCAGGACCTCTTTGCAACGATTCAGACGAAGCTATCCATGAGCACGGCCTATCATCCTCAGACGGATGGGCAAACAGAGAGGACCAACAGGATTTTGGAGGACATGCTACGAAACTATGTCTGGAACAAGCAGAGTATGTGGGAAGAGTATATTCACTTGGTCGAGTTCGCTTATAATAGCACCAAGCAGGAATCATCCCAGATGTCGCCGTTCATGATCAACTACGGCTACCAATATCTAACTCCAGACACTTGGCACAATCCCGTGTCAAAAGTAGAGGTTTCGCAGCAAATGTTGGCCGACATGCAGCAGCTGGTGGAAGAGGTTCGAGGATATCTTCTTGCAGCAAGGAGTCGACAAAAGAGCATCGCCGACAAGCATCGGACTGTCAGAGAGTTCCAAGTTGGCGACGACGTGTGGCTCAAGATCAAAGTGAACCAGGCGAAGCTCTGCATCGGAAATTGTAAGAAGCTTGCTCCAAGGTGGGCTGGACCCTTCAGAATAGTCAGGAAAGTAGGTAATCAATCCTACAAGTTGGACCTACCAGCACACCTAAAGATTCATAAAGTCTTCCACGTGAGTTTGTTGAAGAAGCATACTTCAAATCCAGATGAAGTCTTGGACACTCCAACGTTGTTGGAAATGACAGAAGAGCAGCTGGAAATAGTTCCAGAATTGATTCTTGATAAAGCCTTCAAGAAAACAAGGAGATCAGAGTTTATCCAGTATTTAGTCAAGTGGAAACACTTGCCAGTGGAAGACGGGACATGGGTACTTAAGAAGGATCTAATAAAGCAGTACCCACAGTTTATGGAGCAATGAGACGGCAAGGTCATCTCCGAAGAAATCGGCTCAGGCATGTCGATTTGTGTGTAGATTAATTTCATGTGTAGTTAAGATTAATCTACTCATGCAACCTATGCGAGGTATGGGTTGCATGCGTTGTTACCGATGATGAGACCACTACGGTGATCTCTAGGATGTGGTGTAATGTCATTGTAGGCATGACCGCGGTTTTGCTTGGATGGTAGATTAAAGTCTACTTCCGTCCCACGGAAGTAGATGACCTCGAGAGATAAGAGATCATTCAGGCATGCATTGATAGGAAAGCACCTTTATTCAATGCCTATGGGGAGGACCCTATCCTTCACGCCCCAAATACGGGAAGGACCCTATCCTCCACGCTTGGGCAACTAAAGGTGTAGGCATGAGCGTCATATAGGCATTATAGGGCGCTGTCTCCACGGCCACGATGGAAGAAGCATCCTCTTCCTACGCCGGGAGATTAGTCATGCATCCATGTATAGATAGATGGGGTGGTTCCCTTATAACCATAATTTTATTAATAATTAAAATGGTACTAACGTAGTGTCGACCTGCAGGCCAATAGAGCACTCCGGAGGGCAAAGAGGTCGAGCTACGAAGACTTGCAACACAAATTTTGTTGGAATGTGTCGCAAGGAATGAAGAGTACCTTGAAGCATAATTGTATATGAAACTGTTAAATTTTGATAAACTAAATGTTGTGATAATTGAGACTAATAAGTACGAATTGACAAGTTATTTGATAATGTAATGACGTAATAATTTTTTAAAAATATTACTCTAAGATAATCCTAATAATTGTGTAAGTATAATAGTAACATATTGTATGCATCAAGTTGATTGCAGGTTAGGAAGATTCCAAGGTGGGGAGACCCACGATGCTGTGGATAGCATCATTTCAAGGTGGGGATAATGTGACGTTCTAGCACAGTATATGGTCCTAGGACGTATACTGTACTGCCTCGTCATGCGTACACGCCATCCCGACTGACGTGTACGCTGACGTGTAGCCAAGCAGGTAGCACCCTAGGGTCAACTTGCAAGGTATGTGCATTTATTTATGTGCACATTTACCCATGTGCACATTTATCTAAGTGTACACACTTACGCATGTGGACACTTTATGCCACCTAGTTAATCAAGGCAAGTGGGTCACACCCAATTATCCCACATGCTTAAAGGGATAATGGGAAACCCTAGCCCTAACTCTTTGTCTATATAGGTAAAGGAAACCCTAACTTGCTATTTTTGTCCATAGCATTCTAGGACTCTGTTTTACTTGCTCCAGGAGCCAAACCCACCTCCCAAACTCTGACTGAGTGATCTAGCTCATCAGTTCCCCTTTCTAGCTTCATCTTCTAGTAGTTCAGCAGGATGGTCGAGTTCAGAACAGGAGGAGCGAGCCAAGGATCAGGTATTTTGTCAATTTAATAGCCTAAACCGCCTCCCAATCATTGAATAAGTAGGTTTAGCCTATTAAATTGCCCATAGCAGCCATTTAGATCCCCAAGTACCAAGCCCTAACTAAAGAACCTAACTCTGTGATTTAGATTAGATCTTGTTCTTTAGTTCCTCTGTGATATGTATGATGATGTATCTCTGTGGACTCATTGTATTGGGAAAGGGGGTAGAGACCTTAAAGCCTGGTAGTTGATGCTCCTAGTTAGCCTTTTTAATGCACTGTAAATGCGGCCTGTGTACAGAAACCCACCAGGTTGTGGGTCGAGGGGCTAGACCGGCAGAACAATGGGGTACTTGTCCCAATACAGAATGATCCCTCTGGTGTGTAAAGCCTACCGGGGATCCTTGTGGACTAGGTCTAATGGCTTGCCACTGCGTGTGGGCAAGGCATAGGCTCGACACCCATGGAGTGATGCGTCACTCTCCATTGGGTTCAAGTTGAATAAGGGCAGTGGCCCTCTAGTTACCTGTGTTAGGATGAATGTCATGCCCTCCAGATCTGCCCAGCATTTGCCCATATCAGAGAGCGGTATGTTCGATTACTAGTGCCTGGGAGAGGCGACTCTCTTCCTGCCTCATCAAGGCTAGGGAGATGCAACCCAGCAGTAGCCCTTTCGGCTATGCACCTGGCAGGCTACGGTCCGGTCCCAACACTTTTCAACCCAATCTACAAAGTGTGCACAGGAGGGGCGGATAGAGTGGACTACCCTAAGCCATGTTCTCATGCCAGCCAAATCCATTGCCATGAATTCTGTCTGCAATGAACTCTGGAGACTCATGCCGTCAGTCATCCCCTTGAGTCTGAGCCTTGGGTAGGATTCCCTATGTGATGTACTGATCTTTGTCTATGCAGATATGAGCAAGGGGGCGTCACCTTGTGGAACTTGTCAAAACCACGTGCATCAATGGGAGGGGGCGATTTTTTACCCTTCTCCGTATGTATACTAGAGGTCATAGGGGTTTTGAGATGTTCTCCTAGTTGTAAAACCATACGGAAAGGGGTCAAATTTGCCTATCAGAAACACGTATACTAGGGGTTTTCGGCTACCCTATGCACGCAGGTGGCATATCCCTTATAAAGAAGGTGGATCCCCTGGGGATATGAGATGTGCCATCCTTCGAGATGGTTATGTGATATTGATGTTGTATACTGACGTGTATGTTTACGCTTCCGCAGCTAGGTCGGCCCTGAGGGAGGCAGGGCAAATGACCCCCTTCATTCTTCCCACTGGAACTCATCAAGGTTGCAGTGATACGTGGATGGCCCTGTATCAGTGTGGAGCTGGTATGGGGGATGAACTCCTGTTTGTATACGGTGAGTGCACCGTATATGAGTCGGGGACGTCACAGGAATGGATATCAATATTGTTTCACAGGATTCATATACAAGACAAGTTGGACTAATAATTTATCTCAGAGAACTGTGTATTACAAAAGCACCGCAGATTGTGTTGGATAGTAACACAATCTGATTACAACAAGATGACAAGTATTGATTTAGGGGGACTCTTCTGTGTCATTGTCACCAGCCGCCCCAGTGATCTTTCCTATCATGTACATTTGATGCTCTCTATTCCATATCATATGGATGATAACATCGAAGGGATCAAGTTAATGGCGAGGATTGAGAGCGACAGTGGTCATCCAATCTTCCATGGGTATTTCTCGCTCGCGGCACTGCTTGAAGTTTTCGTGATTCATCTTGCAGGTAATGGAATCACGTTCAGGACCAGAATGAGACCACATGGCTAGACAGAGGCCAAATTTGATGGACAAAATTGGTTTGATATATATTTATACCCACCAAAATAATTGATGGTATTGTACACAAAAATTATTGGATATACATACTACTCGTATATACACCCAATAATATTACTACAGTGGTCATCAATAATTCCATGGCTATAAGTATAGCCGCATTCGAGTGCATAGCACATTCCTTTGCTATGTCTCGCCGTCCTGCTAGAGTTCGTCAGAGGTCGCAATTGACTCCTCCTCCAGAGCATCTCAACACCCTCACTTGCCTTATGACTTTCGACGATCTTCATGCATGCATCTTCAAAGGGATCACCCTTGATCCCTGGCTGCATTATATAGCTACTGGTCGACCGAAAGACTCCCCCGGCGGGTACCATGTTACTATCCATATTGTTTGGGTTCCGGAGCGCGACACTTATGAGATTGATAAAATCGCCAATAATTACAATCTATGGGTCATGTATTTCATAAGTTCATAAGAATTTATATCTGATATGACTGTATTATGTAGCATTCACACGTGATCTTATAGTGTTCAATTACTTTTATTTGTGTTGGATTAATTATATTTGTGACAGCCTATATTTCCATTTTCTCGCAACTCCAACGAAATTGGGCGGGCGCCCAATTTCCTTTGGAGGCATCTAGGAAACTTTGTTCAGACGACTACCAGGGCAAATTGGGCTTGCACACAACAAATTGGTGTCTTGAAATTGTGGGTTGTGCTCCTTCATAAAAATAGATAGAACCAGTTCCATTCATATAGAAATGCAGTACATAGATGGAGTACACATATTATAAAACCAATGAAACATCATGCCTTGACGTAGATAGTTCAACACAAATAGAATAGAGAGTAGAAAATATCAGGGAGCCAGGTTTCAGTCAATGCCTAGTTCTACCTGAATAAGATCACCCAGATCGAATGTCCCCAAGGAGGAGCTTCATGACCCGCCCACTGATTTCTTTTCTTCCAATCTAGTTTATCTCATTCTGCACCTCAACCTGCAATTGATTCGCGTGGGCTAAGATTGGCTCACTAACATAGGACTGCATTTCAGTCATTGTGAGTCCATACCGGCGCCTCGTTTCAACCATTCTGACTGCTTTGTTATGAATCTATGCTGCAGAGATTTGCAAATCAAAGCTTGACTAGCAACACCTCTTACACAGAAGGCGCTTTTCCACGAGACCGAGTTTGCTGTGTCTTCCTTGGCTTAATAGAAACAACACCTGCCATCTCACCTACCTGCACGTTTCCCAAAAATTTGCATCATTCTATTAAAAAAACCATAATATTCCAGAAATTTGCATCAATTTTGGAGGCGTATGGACTCAGGGAAGGTCTATATATAATGAAACAGTGCTTAACATCGTCAGAACTAGCAATAACAATGCATCACGCTACCTCAAAGGGTAGCACATCCACATATCCAGAGACATATCAGAGATAAACATATATCATAAAACATGAGGAGCTCCTACCCAAGGCTCAAACTCCTGGGGAAAGTAGACCGACGGCTAGGTCTCAAGATAGAGCAGACCGAGTCATAACAATGGTGGGGCTGGCTGTAGACAATGGCTAGGGTTGACCAGTCCATCCGCCCCTCCTGTGCACACTTTGCAGATGGGCTAGATCGGGCTTTGGCATGACTCTAGCTTTCCGGATACGTAATCTCATGGCATCACCCATCGAGACTACTCCAGGTTGCATCTCCCTAGTCCGTCGAGGCAGGAAGGGTTGCACCTCCCCTTCCTGGGGTCTAGAGGTTCCACGGGCGGCTAGAGAATCGTGGCGACACACGATTCGTCCCCGACTTACCCCCCAAAACAAGAGCCAGGCCAATACCTGCAACTCTTGAGAGGCAGGGCAATACCATTGCCCCAGGAGGTGTCGGACCCATTCCCGGCCCACACCAAGTGACCGACCATAAGCCTAGCTCGCTATGGGGTCCCCAGTAGCCACGCTCAGCAGGGACCCTCCCTCCATATCTCCTCTAGCCCCGTTATGTAGTGATGAGTCACATCATAGCCCCCGTAGCCCGGTGGGTTCCTATGCACAGGCCGCATAATAATAGGAACTAAGGGGTCTAAACTAGGAGCATACTAAGTAATGGCTACTAGGTCTCTACCCCCCTTCCCAATACAAGAGGAGCAAACATGATCAACCAACATCACATAACATCATATCATGATAATCATCATAAGAACATCTTAACCTAATCATACATATCTAACTTACAGTTAGGGTTCCTTGATTAGGGTTCAAGATGTTGAATAAGGGTTCTAGGATGGCTCTACTCTAGATACGGAATACTAACCCATCTGGAGTGCTAACTTCCAGATGAACTACTAAGAGCACTACTCTACATACCTGCTCCAGAAGCACTCCCTCCCAATCCTAGCGTCTCCATGGTCTTCGAAGTGGTCGAAGCTGCACTTGCTCCAAGATCGAATCCACACTCCGGGGGCTGCTACACTAGGCTATGCCACAGCAAACGATGGTTGAAACGGGGTTTCGAGTGCGATGAAGGTTTCCAGGGTGATAGGGCTAGGAAAAGAGGCCTAGGGTTAGGGTTTAGGTTAATATAGGTTAGGGTCCACATGGGATGACACGTGGCTCCAATGGGATATGGCCACGTGGCGGCTGCCCAATAGGATAAGGCCATGTGGGACATGGGTCTTATCCTAAGGTTATCTAAGTCACATATATAACTTAGATATGCACTCATGACACTTCCTAAGGTATATAAGGCTACGAAGTAGACTTGTATAGTGACAGACCCGGAAATATACGTATTCATAGCGTATATTTTCCTGGAACGTCACATTCTCCCCCCTTAGGACAATGCTGCCCTCAGCATTGCGCTAAGGTGACGAACATACACTATTCCTGCAAAACAGCATAAGTACACAACTTTAATTTAATTGAAATGATCAACTTCCTATTAAACAGTTAACAAGTAATATAGGCTATATTTGTACTTATACAAAATTATATAGCCTTAACAAGGTTACTCCTTATAATAAGCCAAAACATTATTATAAGAGTTATTAGGGTTCATAATTTAAGTCTAAATCATGGCTCCCCATCTCCACGTAATGCGCTCCTCCTCGATGCTCCCTTCTCACTTGCCTGCACGAGTAGCACATTACGTTAGTTTAGTTAATAAGTTTGTGGTTTTAGGGGACCACCCCCCTAATTACCTCCTTGAGCCGAACTAATAGCTCAAGGTTACCCTACTACCTTGCACTCGATCATGGCTCCATAAGGATTTGAGCTTAAGGACCATTTAAGATGATCCTATCATTGCCCATGATCAAGTGCTACCTTGTACTCGATTACCCGTTGTCGAGTACTCCCTAGTGCCTCATTCACGATCCCATCATCGTGCATGATCACTTATACCTCACCATGACCCCCTTATGGTCAGGTGCGTGTGCCCCGCATCATGGCATAGAGATCATCCGACCGATGTCCCATCATCGCCCACCATGCCTAACTTCCTCTCTCACATGACCCTCCTGGTCATGCGCACCCTTGGTGCGTGTTGGCCTAGGGAATGCCTTTGGGGCATATCCCATCATCGCGTACACGTCCAAGATGTTGGCACATGCATCTTACTAACTACAATGCATGTGCCTTACTCAAACTAACTAAGGGCACACTAAACTAACCACCTGGCAAGTCGGCGTCGACAAGGTCGGAGATGACTCGCCCATCAAACTCCCTCATGAAGTCCGGGTATTGTTTCTCCAAGTCCTGCTTCAATACCCACGTCGCATCCTCCACGGGCAAGTGCTTCCACTTGACCAAATATTGGAGGAACTGAGACCTCCTGGTCTTCTTGAATGCTTTATCAAGGAGCAATCCAGGCACAATCTCAACTTGTTCCTCCGTCATTTCCAACAGGGTTGGAGTCTCCAAAACCTCATCAGGGTTTGGGTTGTGCCTTTTCAAGAGGCTCACGTGGAAGACCTTATGGACTTGAGGTGCGCTGGAAGATCTAGCTTGTAGGCCTGGGTGCCCACTCGCTCCAAAATCTTAAAGGGGCCTGCCCACCTGGGAGCAAGCTTCTTGCAATTCCCTATTCGAAGCTTGGCTTGCTTCACTTTAATCTTCAACCAGACGTTGTCGCCTACCTTGAACTCCCTTACGGTCCTGTGCCTGTCGGCTAGGCTCTTTTGCCAACTTCTTGCTGCCAACAAATATCCCATTACCTCTTCAACCAGCTGCTGCATATCTGAAAGCATTTGCTGGGAGACTTCCACCTTTGACACTGGGTTGTGCCATGTATCTAGGGTAAGACACTGATACCCATAATTGATCATAAGAGGGGACATCGGGGATGACTCCTGCTTCGTACTATTGTAGGCGAACTCTACCAAGTGGATGAAATCATCTCACTTGGACTGCTTGTTCCACACATAACTCCTTAACATATCTTCAATAATTCGATTAGTTCGCTCCGTCTGACCGTCGGTCTGCGGGTGATATGTCGTGCTCATGGAGAGCTTCGTCTGGATCATGCTGAACAGATCCTGCCAAAAAGCACTCATAAACTTAGAATCCCTATCTGAGATAATCTCACGAGGCATGCCATGGAGTCTAAAGATCTCCTTTGCAAATAGGACGGCAGTGGTCCTACAAGGCACAAAATGTGCCATTTTGGATAACTTATCCACGAGCACCATCAAAGCATCCTTGCCTCTTACTGTTCTTGGTAGTCCTGTGATGAAGTCCATGCTTATAACTTTCCATTTGGCATTTGGCACTGCTAATGGCTCCAAGGCTCCCGGGATTCGGAGTTGCTCTGCTTTGGTCTGCTGGCACAGCTGGCACTCCCGAATGTGTTGGGCTATCTGTTTCTTCATGCCGGGCCAGAAGTAACTACTTCTTATCTTGAAATATATCTTCATAAATCCTGCATGGCCGGCTATAGGGCTGTTGTGTGTATCATGAAGTATTAGCTTCCTTACTCCCGATGATCCCGGTACACACAACTTGTTCTTATTGTATAGGAGATTACCTTCCTTCTTATAATGTTTGAAGGCCTCCCTTTCCTTATATGTTCTTGCCTCTTTAGAGAGGCTAGCCCACACTTCCTTGAAATTGCCAGCTGATGGCAATGTCTCCTCAATTTTCTTGCCATACTCACTCAAAAGAGTTGATATGGCATTACAATGCGTTCTCGTCTCAAAAGGTCTCCTAGAGAGAGCATCTGCAACTACGTTCAGCTTGCCGGGCTTATACACTATGTCGAAGTCGTATTCCTCAAGGAATTCCATCCACCTCCTTTGCCTTAGATTGAGGAGTGGCTGGGTGAAAATGTATTGGAGGCTCTGGTGATCGGTATCTAACTGAAATTTCCTTCCAAGCAAATAATGCCTCCAAATACGAAGAGCTCTCACAATAGCTAGAAGTTCTTGATCATGGGGGATGTTCGGCGTCATTCAACTTCTTAGAATCGTAGGCTACCACTCTTCCTTCTTGCATAAGGACTCCACCTGTTGCTAGCTTACTTGCATCAGTTGCTAGTAGCTTGTCCTTATTTGGATCTGGTAGGATTAGCACTGGTGCTGTTGTTAAGGCTTCCTTGAGCTTTTCGAATGAAGCTTGAACATTTTTTAGCCATGAGGGATAATGGAGGAAAAGGGCGTACATTCTGAAACCATGACCAGAGATGTCAGAACAAACAAGCGTTAAACATGAACAGTTAAAACATTCATAAATCCCTGAAAAACTTCCACCAAATGCACTACGAAACCCAATAAAGATAGAGATAGAAGCAACGAAGCATGTCTAAGAAACTAGATGCTTATCCTTCCACAAGTAGCCATAAAAAACAAACGGATCAGATGCCTCTTAAGGAGATGACCAATCAACAAATTCCATTTATGCATAGATCAAATAGAAAAACCACACAAGAACTCTTCTATAACCTATGGAGCAATCCAAGACATAGGCATAGCTCAGTCAACATCAAACTTCCAAGACTAGCCATACTCAACATAGATGTGGAAAATTAACAACATGAATAAAGTAGTCTAGATGCGAAGCCAAAGAACATAGTTAGTAAAGCACCAAGTTTGCAAATTCTCAAAGCAACAATACTATCGCATCACATATTTGGGCGGGGGAACCCTGGCGTCGGGGCTGGGACTAGGGGTCCTGGTGGAGGGACTCCAGACGGGAAATTAGCAAAAGGGACCCCAGCATTCATGCGTGCAAAGCATCTCTCAATAGAATGGTTGCCACTGCCCACAGAAAGTGGAAGATGGTAGCTGTCCCAGCCGTGATGAAGGAAACTGTGACTGTAGCAGAACTAGCAGGTGTGAGAGTAGCCGTAGGCTTAGAAGAGGCTGGTCGCCGCTCCCGGTGCATCTAACATGCTAACTTCAGCTTGCGGGAGTCATCAGCAGAAATAGCAAGGCCAGAAGGGTCATCAAAATCAAAGGCAACATCATATCCTTCTCGGTCAGCAATGACTAAAACTTTCATGCGCTATTGGGTGGCCACTTTACCTTCCTCAATGATCTGGAGTACTGCATCTGGAACCCGAGGAGATAATGCCATCAAACGTGAATGCAATTCGTGAAATCTATTCTCAGTAGCACATAAAAACTCATATTGATGACGAGAAGACTCCCGCTTACAATTTGGCATCGAACGTGCAGCACGCTCCCGTATCTCCAACCGCAGGGCCTCAATTTGTTCATGGACAGAAGATTGGGCAGATAAAGATGTTTGCAAGTCTGGATCTGGGACATCTGAAGGTCAGGGATAGGTTCTATACGTACAAAATCAAAATTCCTGACGTATAAAGTCAAAAAATACGTATTTTTTAATAAAATACGTATTTAACGATAAAAAACCTCGCCGTGGGAAAAAAATTTACAGACGCGAAAAGCTTATGTGGAAAGCGAAACTTTTTTCACGTGCGCCGAACCAAAAAAAACCGCGTGAAAAAAAAAAAAAAATTTTTTTTTTTTTCCGTTCAGCGTCTGTGAAACTTCTTTTGTTTAGCGTCTGACGAAAAAAGTTCACGTCGCCGTTTATTTGAATTTCAAAATTCGTAATTTGAATTTCAAAAAAAAAAAAAAAAATTTGAAATTCAAATTTCTGTGAAACCTTCCATTTCGCATGCTGAAAATTTTCATCTTGAAAATAGAAGGTTTGGCGTCATAAAAAAAAAAAAAAAAAAATTCAAATCAGACGCTGTTTTTACTATTTAAGCGTCTGTGACGAAAAAAACTTTCAGCGTCGCTAATTAGAAGGTTTCAAGGTAGACGCGAAAATCTTCCGACGCCGGAATTTTTTTTGCGTATTTTTTACGCTTTATACGCAAATATGTGTCAGATCATACAATTCATAATGTATTCCTCGTATAAAACGCATAAACGATTGAACCTATCCCTGCTGAAGGTGTAAGATTTGAAGTAATTGTGGTAAGAGGTCTTGAGAGGGCGAAGGTGCTGGATTCCCTATAGAAGGTAAAGGTTGACTCACAGTAATGGAGGGACCAGCCGTGACATGAGAGAACATCGAAGGAGGAGGCATGGAAACTGATGCAAAAGAGACAGGAGGAGCAACTCGAGAAGGCCCAGCAGCTGCAAACATGTGGGGCAAACTCGAGGAACCCAAACTTGTAGTAGACGAAACCAATGGCGGGGTGATTCCAATGGGGGTTATAGGGGATGAGACGACAGAAACACAAGGAGCTTGAGGTGCAAAGGATATGCGGGTGCGGCGAGAAGGAGGTGCAGGAAGCGGCTCATCTGTAGCAACCGGTTTCCCTCTGCGACCGCGGAGGAAAGTGCGGGCCTCATTCGAGGTGGCTTGATCTGCCATAAGAACTGAAAGAACTTCGCACCATCAAACATCCATTAGTGAGATCCGCGAGAAGCGAAGTGGTCATAAAAACTAATACAGTGAAGGAAATAAACCCAAAACATGTGAGCTACCACGAATGAACAAGCCACTACTGCCCAATTTCACCCAGGTTAAGCATAGGGCGGATTTGGGGTCTCAAAATGGCCCATATCTTGGATGCCAGAATTCCACGTCATGTTTCTCGCGACCAATGATGTTTGCGCATTTTTTTCCAAAGTCAGTATTAGTTGGCAAGTAGAAAGAGGAGCAGGCTTACTTGGCATCCACATGGCGAAATTTCATAGGACATGTTTGTGCATTCATTGCAACCACATTAATGGTCCGCATTTTTCGAAAATCGTATCGCGGACCAAAATAATGGCTACTTTTCCCGCCTACTGTGCACATGCCTACATGCACCAACCACCTTATCAAATTTTGGCACCAAGATTTCCATTGTTCACATTAGCGCCGCTACGTGCATCCTCTCCGCCTTCGCTCTTCATTTGGAATCCAAGTCTCCAATAGTGTCTGTGTTTTTGCAGGGCGAGCATAGAGTTAAGCAACAACGGTGAGGCGATGTGCGGACAAGCAAACGTACGTTACATGCCATGTTTTTACTACCCAAATTTTCATTCTGAAGTTTTCCTACTTTTCAGCTCTTCCCATTCGTCGTATTGCTCCCTGCCATTCATTCTTACAATTCAACGACCGATCGATCTGACGGTGGAAGGATATCTATCCATAGGCTCGTGGGTGAGAATGCTATCCTTAACGAAGGGTGACTATGGAGTTACATCGCCGGAGCGACATTCATACGCAATGAATAGGTAGAACTATAGGGTTCAAAATAAATGCTATGGATAGTATATTGCAAAAAAAAACGGAAGGGAGGGGGGAAGGGATTTGAAGAGGAGGATATTTGCAAATTTGCACCCTCAATAATACATGGATCACACCATGCGAAAATGCATATGCACTTTGTAAATGTGTAGTGAGATTTCGCGTCATGTGATCCTTGCTTCTTTTTTCTTCCCTCTTTTTGATTTATATTCACTCACTGAATCAAATATTTTTCTTTGGGCTATATTTATCAGATGTCGGGGATTTGAGACACTGGAAAAGCATTACTAGCATCGTTGTTGTCTAACATATGGACATAAGAGACATGCTTTTCCAAGATATACATTCAGAGCAATGGGCATCTAGTTTTACGTTGTAAAGTTGTGGGAGCCGAGCTTGAAAGTCGTCTTGTGCAAGCCTTATGAGAATGGTGTCCTTGCAATGAAGAAATGTTTGATAAGACGTGCATCCAGGGTTGTTGAAAAAATGAGTTACAAAATATTTGCTCTATTAGAGGTGTTTACTAATGCCACGACACAAAAGCTCCAAAGATATATTGTATAAAATGTCGCTTTCATGAGCCTTTGGATCAGTTAACTCAAAGTGTCACATATGGAAACATTGTTAGGTTTGATAAAATAACATAAAAATCTTATTTAATAAAGCTTTGGTTGTTGGTAAAGTGTTGGCTTATTGATTAAGTGTTTGTATTTTGCTTTGGGACCCTCTTTGAAAAAGTTTAGTTCATAAAACATAATATAACTTGGAATGATACATATTTTATATGCAAATGGGAGACTATTGATGAGGGACTTGGTGTTATTATCTATTGACAACAAACAAGAAAGTGGATCACACCATGCGAATTTAGTATATTCCAACCTTTTAGCTTATACAAAATTCGCTTGGTGTGATCTTTTTGGAAAAAGATGACTTCCTATAGTAAAATTACTTTGATTATCTTTTAATAAAAGAAATATATATGTGTCTTATGAAGTTAAGTGTGGATATGTGACGTGCTCATTTATTGATAAAGTGTTTGCTTTTTGGATTGCCCCTGTTAAGGGGGCAATTCGTTAGGGGGAGGGTTGGTTTTGGCATATTCTGGCATATCAGGGGTATATCTGATAATCTGACGGCCGTCATTACTGATTGTTTTTCCGGCGGTGAAAAACTTTTTGGTTTTTTTGCGTATGAATATACGCTAAGGTTTTCCGTGTTTTGGACGCCAAATTATTTTTCCGGCGATCGGAAACTCGTTTTTTTTGTGAAAAACTATTGGTTTTTTTAACCTTTGGGCTAGAGATTCCTTTTTTAGAATTTATCTTTGGGTTTTTTATTTTTAAAACAAACTATTTTTTTATTGGAATGTATTTATAGAAAAGGATTTGTAATCCCTTCACGTTTTCTAGATTGAACTTTATTAGTTCTTCTCTAGTAAAAGTGGCCAATGAAGTAGAGCAAAACATTAATTTTTTTGTCCGTCCTGTCACTGTTTCTTCTTCTCGAAAAATACTCCCCTTCGATCCTGCTCCTCTGGGTTGTGAAAAGCTGCTTGAAGATCAGGATCGTATTCATTATTCTAGGGACTTTCAGAAGGACCCCGTGCGGGTTGAGTTTTCCGAGTCTCAGGTTTACTTTTATTCGCCCAAATTTCTCTTTTGCATAATTTCCAAATTCTTATCACTGTTAGGATGTGCACGTTGTTTCATCATTGGTTAGCGATCTATTAGACCCGTGAATGCATCAGCTTAGCAAGTTATTGAGATGCTTTAGTAAATGAATGTAAACTGCATCTATCCGCAAAAATAAGATGTTGAGAAAGTTATAGCTATCAGATGAACAGACAAAATTTCTATGGAAAGGAAGAAGACCATCTAGGGATCGTAATGGCATCTTCTCATATTGGTTACATAATTCAGTGTGAATCTGACAAGAAGTAAGTTCCTTGTCTTCTTATAGCTCCATGACACTGGCTTAGAAAGGATTAAGTAGGATGTACGCTTGTGCCTTCTCATAAGTTTAGTTTGCCAAACTGGAGTCGTACCTCAGAAGAGACCATTGCCTACTAAAGATGGGATTTGATGCTTTGTACAGTCCCACGTTCATTTTTCTATGGTTAAGTTCACTTGGTCATGTTGTGTTCATGTTTGTCTTTGTGATTCACACACTTTTATCTTAATAGGGAACTGTTAAGTAATGGCAAGTGAAGGCAAATTATGTTGAAGCTGTGTTTCCAATTTATGACAGGGAACAGATGGATGCGCAGTACCTTGCGTATTTAACACGAATATCCCACCAAACAAAAATCCAGATGCAGTTTTTGGCATGCGTATGGATGAAGGCATTGCTCGAGTTGCACGCACTATGGAGTCAAAATTGTATTATGCGGAATATGATGTTGCCACTGCGCATAGGTGGGTGGAACCCTTGAATTCATTTAGCACTCATTATGTTTAGTCTTTACATATGTATCATTGAAGTAGTATGCTTGATCTAAGTAATATCCCCCAATTCTCCAAGCTGTTGTTCAAAGTCTCTTTTCCGAATAGTGGATCTTACAACATTATACAACAGTGCCGTACCTCTTGAAAGATAAGAAGTAGATATTGAGAATAACAAGTTTATCAACATAAGATGACCTTATCATCAGCTTGGACTGGGAGTTGATCTGTGACTTTCTCATGCTAGCCCACTCCTGGTTCTAGTTGATAATAAAGGAGGTTTGTTTGCTATATGTAACTAGGAGTCTATGTTTCATTACCTTTTATTGCTTGATAATGCACTAACAATATGTGCTATCTCCTCAGTAGGGGATATAGCGTGGTAATGACAATGAGTCCTCCGATGTACCTGTTGGGTATTTTTCCTGGGCTGAATATGATATTATGGCCCCCCTACAACCAAAAACGGAGAAGGCACTTGCTGCAGCATTTATTTCAAATTGTGGAGGACACAACTTCCGTTTAGAAGCAGTTACGGCACTGCAGAAATTGGGCATCAGTGTTGACTCTTATGGTTCTTGTCTGCGCAATGTGCATCGAGGTGGTATGCTATCTATAAAAATTCTCTTTCTTATCACATTAACTAATGCTTCTCATGTCATCAACATCTCATGCAAACCTTGCCCTCACATCGTCGCATAGTTTTTAAAATTTGAAATAAATTCCAAGGAATATTTTAAGTGATGGCTTGGGGACCTTAGCGTCTGGACTGTGTCCCTTTTGACTTCCAATCTTAGCACCCAAAGTCTGCTTCATAAAGTTTCTCATAAAGTAAAAGTACAAAGGGAAATTGCGTACATGAAGTGCACATCTCTTTGTTTGAAATAATTAACTCTGTAGCAATTGCAACTTGTTATTGTTTACATAATGCGGCATTGTGTACTCTGCATAATATTTGAATTTATGCTAAAACAAAATTTCCTCCTTTTTAATTGCAGCCGTGGATAAAGTGAAAGCGCTGCAGCATTATAAATTTAGTCTAGCCTTTGAGAACTCGAATGAAGAGGACTATGTGACTGAAAAATTTTGGCAATCTCTAGTAGCAGGTACTTTTTGAGATCCATAGAGCAACATCAATGGAGAGGCATATATTTGCTGGATAATGTCTGGGTGGTGGAGTCTTGATAGGTGGCCTCTCTGTTTGCAGGAGCTATGCCTGTAGTCATTGGAGCCCCAAACATTGCAGAATTTGCTCCAGCCTCCAATGCTATTATTCACTTGAAGCAGATAGAGGATGTACAGAGCGTAGCAGATTACATGAAGTATCTTGCTTCCAATATTTCTGCTTATAATGAGACTCTTCGGTATGATATATTTACTTGTCGTCCAATGGGCTGTAATGAGGATCAAGTTTTTTCTAGAGCACTTCTCTAACGTGACATGTCTGGAAATGTGTAGCTGGAAGTTTGATGGTCCATCCAATTCATTTAAGGCACTTGTTGATATGGCAGCAGTGCATTCGTCTTCTCGCCTTTGCATTCACGTAGCAACACAAATATATGCACTTGAGGAAGAAGCTTTGAAGCATAATAAATCAAAAGACCGTCTTTGCAAGTGTACTCAAGGAGACAAGACGATATTCCACCTCTATGTTCGAGAACGTGGCAGGTTTTATCCGGAGTCTGTCTTTATTAGGTCCAACCTTTGAACTCAATCTCTCAAATTTCCATGTTTTATATGTATGCATCTCTATAATGAAAAAATTAAAAATAAGATACGTTTATTTCAGCTTTAAGAAATGAGCATCGTCCTCCTTACCATCTCCTATTTCCATGTTGCAGTTCAGATAATGTCAAAGTAAGATCACTGGAGAAGGCAATTATTTCTAAATTCACCTCCAAAGGTCACGTCCCAGTTTGGAGCCGTGAAAGGCCAACGATTTTATAAGGCGATGGCAAGTTAAAAATTCATACGATTTATCCCGTTGGTTTGACACAAAGACAGGCGTTATATTCCTGGAAGTTCAATGATAAAAGTCTGGGGGTATACATTAAGGATAATCCCTGTGCTAAGCTCGAAGTTGTTTTTGTATAGTTCTTATTTGCAGTGCAGCTAATGGACAACAGCACCTTGGGAAAAAGATTTCCCGCTATCAAATTTTTACAGAGTCAAATGAGGTCGCATTGGTATTGCTACCTCTGAGCATTTGCAGATCCTGAATTGTGTAAGTCCCATCCATTGGATTTCATCACATCCTGGCGAATTCTTTCTTCTATACATGGCCGTCGTCAGTTGAATTCTTATTCACAAAGGTCACTACAGTGGCATTGTATTATACACATTCATTTGGAATTTAATTTTTAAAGAAGCTATATGCCATGCCTTCTTTGTATGGATGAACTAACTTTTACGGCAAGCATTTTTTTGTAGGGCATGCTATTAAGGTGTACACGATTCATCTAAAACTTTATGCAAGGACCAAATGGACCAACCATGTCACATGTTTTGTGTACAATTCAACACAAGTAGAAGCATATGGCCACGTAGAAGCATATTGAAGGTCAGAATGTGGCTCAAATATGTCAGATATTTGTAAGTACTACTTATACAATTTTGACGTGGAAAGAACAAAAGGCATATTGGAAGTAAGTACTGCCGTAAATAGTTGAAGGTAAGTGCTTGCCGTACAACTGAATCAACTAAAATTTCTGAATCATCTTGTTTGTGGCTTTGAGAGATGACAAGCCACAATTGATTCCATATTATAGTGATCCAACAACAGGCTGATCAAAAGATGAAAAAAATCCATATTATATTAACAAACAGCACCGGAGAATCGAATTTTACAACTGAGTCATCAGTTTCTGAATCATGTTGTTTGTGTCTTAGAGATAGATAACAAACCACAATTGCTTCCATGTTATAGCGATCCAACAACACGCTGAACAAAAGATCAAAAAGATCCATATTATACTAACAAACAGCACTGCAGCGTGCAATGCATTTACTTAATAACGACTCCATTAAAAAGCATTCATATCTATGCTTCCATTAATCTTCCTCAAGTCCAATAATGTTTGGTTATCTCGCAAGATGACAAACCCAAAAGATGGCAACAACATATTGAGCAAAAAACTTTATTGATCAGGAGGATAATATCTACTAATAAGCGCTACTGCAGGCAAACAGGGCCGACATGGGATGCCAAGCAGGCCCTTGGATACTTACACTACATGTTGCTCATGTTGGAGCTTCACTTGATGAAAAATGGTGCGTTGCCCACACCAAACCACACCGCAAAGTAGCAGTCTAGAGCAATTTTAAACTTTTCCACAATTCTGCCAAATCTCCAAGAGTACCAGATAATAATAGTACAATTTATTGTGAAGCTGGAGAACCCCAATTCATGTTCTCAACAATAGAGTTTGTTTGAAATATTTTACCTTACCTAGCTTGGAGAACCCCAATTCGTTGCAGTCTATGGAAGACATGGACACACTTGGTGTGCTCTGTGACACCGGGCGTTAGTTCTCCTGGCAGGGATTGCTACGTCAGTCATCTCTTGTGAAACCCCATGGTAAGAGGTCCTCCAGTGCCAGACGTGGGCTGAGAGGGTATGCGCATACGAGGTTCACCCCTGCTACAGGGCTTGGAATGTAAGCTGGCTGGGCAACATCCTGCTAACAGGGCTTGTATGTAGGCTGGCTGAGCTACCCATTGTCCCGGAGTTTGTTATGATGGTTTGGTACTCTGGTTATGTTCTTTGCTCTTGATGTTCATGATTTTTTCTTTATTGTCATAGTCTAGCGTTGCACCATATGTTCTTGTGTCTTGAGTCGTTTATGTTTGTTATTCAAGACTTTCAAGATGTTTTATGCATGCAGAGGCAGCTATGGGATCCCCTTCAAAGGACTTAACCATTCAACACAAACACATGCTAATAAATAATGTTCAAAATCTACATCTAAACATCAAAAAAAAAAGTTACGCATCACCCTTAACAAAACAAAAAAAATACACATGAATTGTCAACACGGGATCATAATAGAAAAACAACATCTTCGTGATATTGGCCACTTACCTCTTTGCCTTGCAAAAACAAAGACATATGCAACGAAATGATTCATCCATGTTCCTATACTACTTTCAAAATAATTAAATAATTTAAATAATAGATAGATAGATAGTATTTTAACGTCACACCACTAGGCAGCATCCAACTGGACATGTGACCAGACTACATTGCTTTGTTGGGCCCTGCCTCCAACCACTTTACATTGCGTCTGTGGGTTTTGACACCCAACAGTTCAAAGTGCGATTCTCGGCGGTCTCAAACTCGAGACCTATAGTTGCTAGACCTAGTGTATTACCACTAGACTAAACGACCAGACGCATGAAGATACATTTATAAAGCTTTATTCATAATAGCATTTTGGGGGCAATCCACAGTGCTTTGCACCTTGTTGAAAAGGACTAATAACTTTATGTACTACTAGAGTTGGTAAAGTATTTTAGATGCAAATAGGATGCTTGATGTGATCCTTCTTAAAAAAAGATATGCTCTTTGAAAAGGACTAATAACTTTATGCACTTGGGGTGGTAAAGCATTAAATGAGAAGGGGTACTTGTGTTTAATTTTAATTTGACAACAAATAAGAAAGTGGATCACACGATGCAAATTTAGTGTGTTCCATTTTTGTTGCATATGTACTATTCGCTTGGTGTGATCCTTCTTGAAAAATAATATGCTCTTTGAAAAGGGATAATGACTTATGTACTTAAGAGTGGTAAAGCATTTTAGATACAAATAGGAATGAGTACTTGTGTTTAATTTTAATTTGATAACAAATAAGAAAGTGGATCACACCATGCGAATTTAGTGTGTCCCTTTTTTTTGCATATGTATTATTCGTTTGGTGTGATCCATCTTGAAAAAAAAAATATCTTTCAAGTAAAAGGAAAGAAAGAAATATCTTATTTAAAGTGTAAAGTGTTAGTATATAAAGTGTTGGTTTATTAAAATACTATTTGTTTACGCTAAGTTGTAAGTTCAATATTTGTGTTTCTATTTACTTTTTTTACGCAAGGATCACACCAGGCGAATTTCTTATATGCAATTACTTTTGCGCATGAAGATTTCGCATCATATGATCCTCTTTAAACAAGGATGGCTTTGACCTTCAATGTTCATAAATTTTATGAATGTTTGCATAAAAGAATGTCACATATCATATTTTCTTAAAAAATGGTCATCAAATGGATAACTAGTCAAAGAGTTCTTCTACTACTTAAAAGAGTTTCAAGACTTATTTTTGCTATAATTTAAATAGCAATAGATTTTTAAAGGAATCTATTGTTAAAAGTAGTCAAAGACTTCTTGTATTAGAGGTATCTAAACACAAACACCTCCTTTGTACTTCAAGAATGTATAAACCCTTCGCATTGCAAAGTATAATGTTATTTATTAGCATCTTCACAGACATTTCCCCTTCCTTATCGGAAGCAGCTCATCTCAAGGAACTGTTATCGATTCCGAATGCCTTCATCCTCTCTCAATCTCTCACAATATCCTAGGAGGCCAGAGTTACCGTCACCACAAAATCGGACTAAACTTGAAACGTCCTGAAATGACGGTTTCTTGCCACTCAACGGATCCAATGGATATAAACTGCCATCTGTCCAGATGTCGACACTTTTTGAGCCTGCAAGACACAACACGTCGAGGTCTAAGTTCTTATTTTTTAGACCTCCTTTTTTGCGATTGAAGACTGGAGCATATTCGCGAGTCAGTTGGATCCTTATCCACACATCATTTGGAGCTTCCATACTGCGTGGATCGCACGGCGCGAAATGAAGGTGTACAATTTGTATGCCCCAAAGACACAATTAAGCCGTGTGAGCGAGTCCGCATTTCACCTCGTTTTTGAAATTTGCAACGTGCATATGGAAATCGAAGAGTCCATTCTCCTACAATCCATGCTTTTATACATTAAGCAAATTCAAATTTCGAATTGTAGGGGGCGGGAAGCCTGTATTGAAATGAAGTAAAGATCCCTAAGTTAATCTTTGGGTTCACATGGACGAATCAAGGGTTACCGGCTTAAAACCTGGCGAACTTGGGCGAGGCAAAAAATTCAGCCCCGCTTTTGGAAAATCAGCCCTTGCAAGATCCAACTTGCATAGCTGATGCGCTGAATTTTTAATCGGTCTTGACTCGCCCGTAACTCAACGGAGGGCCTAAACTTCTCCATGTGAACCACCCATAAAGCCAAGCAAATACCGAAATGAAAGTCTGATACAAAGCTTCAACTTACACATTCAAATTTTGAAATGTGGAAGGCGAGAAGCTTGTATGGCCATGGCCTCTAAATGAAAATAGCACAAGAATCGGTGACACGCACGCTTGGTATCTGACAAACCAAGAGACACCGTCATGAGTTGCCAGTATGCTATAATGCAAGTAGCTTTTTAGAAGCGCCACATGTTCCATCAGCCTGTCTGACAACCAACAGAATTAAATACATATGGCGCCATGAATGCGCAATCCCCCTTATTCTGGGAGAATATTCCAAGTAAATCTGTAATGATGAGATTTTGGTATCCTAGGTGGCATGGGAAAAAAGGAGCGGAAATATGACGTGGAATGGCTGATAGGAGGCCATTTTGAGACCCCAAACTCGCCCTAATGGAAGTAATCAAAGGACTCATACGTATTACTCGTAAATCCCCAGGAATAACTGGTAGCTAAACCGCAAGAACCCCTACCCTTCTAAAACAACTAAGGTAAAACAACCTCTCCTAAAAACACCAAGAGTGTCCTACTCATATTGACCTCAATCGGAAACTACCAAACAACCTAAGACCTATACGGTGGTGAACAAATCTACTTCGCTGGAACAACTCAAAACATCTAAAAGATAACTGACTACCTAAAAACCGATTATACTGACTCGACAAAAAGAAACGACCTTATCTATTCGAAGAACGATCCCCAAACACCTAGACCTAAGCCTATGGGGTCAAAAGAGGAAGGAAGGAAGGAAGGAAGTTTATTTTAACGTCCATGGAGGCCAGAGGCCTATGAGACGGCACAGAACAGGCAAAAAAGCCAAAAACCCCAACACCAAAAACAAACAATGTAACTGTACAGTGGAACCCTACTACCGGGATGAAAAAACCCCCACTTGGGAGGAAAAACCCTAACAGTAGGCTCTCAAATACCATGCCCCAGAAGAGCAAGTCTGACGGCCAAAATCTGCAGGATGTAAGCTCCCAGTCGCGCTACCATAGGTGATGCGAGTAATCGATGTAGCGGTGTGTCGAGCATCTAAGATCGGTGTGCACCGCTTCGGACATGGGCATATCTTTGGGCACCGGAGGGCATGGTGCTCATCCTCTATCACGCGCATCTCACAACACCGACATATCCTCTCCTCCCCTCGGGATCCCGTGCCCGCCATTCACCCCCAAATGACTGTCTCAATTCGAGGTAATGGGAACCCCGTCCTTATGGCGGCAATAGCTCTCCGCTTTCTTCACGTAGAGATGTGTGCTTTCAAGTACCGATGGGGTCCATGCTCAAGGCTGGGATTAATCTGAGCGTGATAGTGCTCTGTCTTGGGCTTTGCAAGAGTAGAGGCATCCCACAGAGTGGCAGCATAGCCCGCATCCAATTGCCCATTCTCGCGCGATCGTAATGCGCCCGATGCCACCATCCGTTGGTAATCCATAGACCACCTCCTAAACCATCCCTTACAAATTGCTCGTGTGCCATACCCTCTTTCAACCGGGGGGGCCCGCGTGATTAACAACACGGCTCGGTGGGGGCAAGCGATGCTCATCCATCCCATCCACCTTATGGAAGCAAGTAAGATGCCTTCGCATAGCGAGTATCGTCAGAAGGCCGAAACCCGTCTCATACAACAAAATCTGATACGGTACGGTGTCCTTCACTCCCAAGCTATAGGTCAAGAAAGCTTTCTGCACCCTTTCCAACCTATCCCACGTATTTTTGCTAACTGCTGGGCCCCAAACCTCCACCCCATATAGCAGCACCGGCTCAACCAAAGCTCTAAACAGGTGTGCTCTCCTCGCCAATCCGCGAGATCTATCCGCAACACGCGTTTTGCAATCGCATATAAAGCCTTCCAAACCGGGACCGGCTCTTCTCTCCACACACTCATCCCACAAAGATGTTAGTAGTGAAATCAATTCCCGGATACTTGAAGCTCCGCACCATCTCCACTTCCCCGCCCCCTCGTAATAGAACTCCGGGATAGGGTGTTGCGAGGACAGGATAGCGAAGCTTAGTTTTGTGCAAGTTCACCGTCATTCCCGCTGCCCCACGTAACCCACCGAGGGCATCCAAATGCTTCCGTGATACCGCTGGCCGCGTGTGAGCTAGCAAAGCTACATCATCCGCATATAGTAACCGGCTCACGAGGGTCGCGATCGATAATTGCACCCCGGCTCCCCCATGGTGCCGCATCCACGCCTCAAGCTATCAATATACAACCCAAAAAGCGTTGGAGACAACGGGCAGCCCCGCTTAACTCCCATAGTGCTAGCTACCGCCGATCCTCATAAGGCAAAGCGGCATAAATCCCATCATAAAGCCGGTGCACCACATTCGCAACTCCCGTGGAACTCGCAATTCTTGCAACCTCGCCCACGGTATGTCTCGGGGGCCGGTATCATATGCGCCTTAAAATCTACAAAGCAGCAATACAAGTCCTCGCCGCCATTCCGCTTGCCTCCATCAACACTCTCAAAGTGAAGATATGGTCGGCCGTGGAGTGAGCCGGGCGAAAGCCCCGCCTGCCCAATTGCCCGCACCCCGCCTCCTCGCCCACTTAGTAAGTTTCTTCTCCACCACCCCCCGGAGCTTTGCAAACAACGAGCTTACCATAATCATCCGGTAATTCACGGCTCATCCAGATTACCGGCTTTATGAACAGGGAACAACCTTACTAACCATCCACTCTGGGGAGCCCCTCGCCGAGCACGGTTAATGATCACCGTCGGGGGCCCTACCACGATGGGCCACCCCATTTCAACAGCTTCGGCCTGCAGCCCCTCGTAAAATCCTTTGCCTTGCCATTTGCCGATGCCCGAGACCTTGCTGAACATCCTCCCGCGTGAGCTGCAGCACCTCTCCTACCTGATCCGGGACCCTGGCATTAGCTCCTGGCGGGTCATATAACTCCTGCAAGCGGTGCATCCATTGCTCCACACTTACATTACCAGCCACCTGGCGCTTCTTATATAACACCTTACGCCAAAAAGCTTTTGGCTCTGCCATGAGCATGTCAAACAGGCGCTCCTGGGTTTCTGCCATGTATCTCCCCTTCTTGGCTTTTAGGAAGAGCTTATAGTCTTGCAGGGCCTGTGGCCGCAACTGTGGATCTATGACCAAGCGCAGCTGGCTCTTTAGAGCCTTGCAATCAGCATCAAACCACGGGTTCTCAGGAAAATGCGCGGTGTCCCTCCTTGGAGGGCCCTTCACTGCAAAGGAAGCCTCAGCAGCTGCAAGCAGCGCCCTCACCAGCCATGCACACCTGTCTTGCAGTGTGTAGAAGCTATCAAACCCCTGTAATTCCTGCACCAACACAGATTCATACTGTCCCTGCTTCTGATAGCGTGGGATGTATGGTAACCCTCCACGCCCCCTTTGCAGTGTCTCCGCTATTGAGTGCTCCCAATTCAGCGTGACATAAAGCGGGTAGTGATCTGACAAAGCCTCCTCATCCCCTGTGCTTGTGCCAATGGAGAGGTGTGTAACCATGTCAAGTGCTGCTACCGGAGCGAGAAGGTAATCCAACACACTAGCTCCCCCATCCTGCCTATCACTCCTGCAAGTAACACCCCCTGAGTGTGGCCATCGCTGCATACCATTACAAATTACCATGTCAAAACCCCGCGCAGCTGGACCACCAGCCGCCAAAATGGTCTAGCCACCATATCCCGGAGTGCCGTATTTACGAATAGCGGCTGTCTCAAGCCAAAGCGGATCGGCATTATCGTCACCTTGGAAGGTCACCGACTGCAACTGCGCCGTACGAGCATTGAAATCTCCAAGCAAAAACACTTGTCCCTGCTGATTATAGCGGATAAACATAGATTATCAAACAAACAATAAAGCCATTAGAGTCATTCATCTCAGCAGATTTCTACAATGGTGGACAGTGGATAGCCGCACACATGCGAACTACCCACGAAAAATAAAGGGAAATCCAATTATATCACTTGGACCCCAAAAACAAATACAATGCTAATAGATGAGTGGTTGATGTACCGCCGAAAAAGCTATCACCGGATTAAAAACCCGCCCTTTTCGGTTTTCGAGGAAAAACCCTAGTGATAAGCCTTCGCAAGGGGCTTAGACAAACGTAAGGCATAAAAATCGCCTCCCAAAACCCACGAAATGGAAAAGTCGAAACAGATGCCGCCGCTAACCTGCACCGCACATCACCAACAAAACAACAAGACAAAACAAACCTCCCGTGAGTGGAGGGGGCTGATTCTGTAGCGTGCCGCGATAAAAATACAATAACAAAGAAGGGGAGGGTGGGTTCAAAGAGAATAAGGTATCACTGAGAGAAGAGGAAGCCCGATGAGAAGTCGGTTTGAAACGCCGCCTAAAATAGCTTAACTCCCAACTGTAACGGGCATGCGCCACCGCATGCATGCAAATGCATGCTCGTCCCATTCTAGAATGGCGATCCGATGTCTCTGGATCGATGGGATTCTAGAATGGGACTCGCATGAAACCAACAAACCGCCCAATACCAAAGGACTTCCTTAACAAACTAGGATCGAGGACCGAAGGTCACGGATGAAGGCTAAAGGCCGAAAGGACAAAGATGAAAGAAACGCCAAATTGGCCAAACCAGGCAGGAAGAAGCCCCTCCCCTGCCTGGAAACAATTCAAAGAGAATAAGGTACTGCTGAGAGAGAAGAGGAAGCGCCGATGAGAAGTCGAAGCTGAAACGCGCCTAAAATAGCGAACTCCCAACCAGAACGGGCATGCGCCGCCCGCATGCATGCAAAACATGCATGCTCGTCCCATTCTAGAATGGCGATCCGATGTCTCGGATCGATGGGATTATCAAACAAACAATAAAGCCATTAGAGAAAATATGGGGTCTCAAGATGTCCCCCTAAGAAATATTATGGTTTATTTTTTCTATTTTCCTAATTATATTGGAGAGCATTTAGCCTTCATAAATATAGAATCCAAGTGTATCTTGTAGCCCACGTAGACCTATCCCATTATGCCACGTCATTTGTAGAGAGAGAGGAGGAAATCTCGATTAGGGTTCCTCGAATCAGTTCGTGAGATCTCGGGCGTGTCTCCGAGATCGCCCTGAGATCTCCCTATTCAAGCGAGGTGTCTGGTGGTTTTCCAAGACAACAGATACACGATTTGAGCTCGAGATCCAAGGTTTAAGGTTCATGTGGGCGTGTGAGTTCGAATTTGAATTTCCCTCATTGCATTTGCTCGGAAAATTTTGAATCATAGTTCAAATTTGAAATTCCCTCATTGCATTTGCTCGGAAAATTTTGAATTGCAGTTCAATATTGAATTTCCCTCACTCTAAAGTGCACGGAAATTTTGAATTGTAGTTCAAATTTGAATTTCCCGCACCTGAAACATTTGAATTCAGTATAAAATCAACAATGGAGTTTCTGGGATGGTTTCTGCTAGCTGCAGTCATTGCCATGGTTCAATTTAGAATTACCTTGCCTGCATCAGAATTTGCAAAATCTACTGTCAGCAAAGAAGAACATAATGCTTTGAGATTGAGTGGAGCCATGCATGCTGATATCTGGACAGTAGGAAAAATTTACCCACGAAATCCATTCACAGGTAGATGTCCAAATTTCAATTGTGTAACAAGCCTTGTGAGGTTTGTTTGTGAGGGAAAGTCGGGGCTGCTAGGCTACTGTGAGAGCCTGGCACAACACAGTTTGCAATTAGTTTATCACAATAACAATTTGTCATATTGCTTGCATTTGAGAGATACGGAGTTGTGCAAATTGAGAGATCAGTTACAGCAGCAAAGAAGGGAAAAGGATAAGCAGATGAGCCAGTTAACAAAAAGGAATTCTCAATTGGAGGAAGATATTGTGATGTTTCAGCAATGTGTCAAGCAATTAGAGTTTGCAAGACTTTCAGCAGTAAATGATGCTAGAAAGAATATGAAACAGTGTCGTGTCTTGCAGAAGAGATTGGAGAGATCAAAGAGGACTGTTCTTGGTGATCGAGAGAGAATAAAAGAATTCAAGCCAATTGAAACACTTAATATTAAGTGTAGGGCTGCTCGAAGGAGAATTTATGCTATGAAGCAAGTGCTACAGTCAAGTAAGGGAAAGAAGGGTGTGAGGAAGAATGTTGGCAACATTGTAAGAAGTATTGCCACAAAAGAAGAAATCATTTCAATGTTAAATTCACCCGAGAATTCTGATTTGAAGAAATCTGTTATGGACATGCTTCTTCATGAGGTGAGTTCTAAAATGGATGCAAATAAAATTCAAAATGTATGTGATTCTGCTGGAACTAGTACAGCAGCTTATAGGTTGCTCTTCAAGCAATTCTCGGATGCATTGAACATGATTGGGACAAATAAAGTTATGGTTCCAAGGCCACACCATCTGAATCTTGTCAGGGCAAGGAGAAACACCATGGTTGAAGAGATCCTTGGAGGAATGCACTCGATTAAGCATTAGGGTTTTTTTGAGATTAAAAAAGGGCCTTCAAAACATGCCAACTAAGACAATGAAGATAAATGAACTACCAATCAGAAATCAGAGCCTGACGGGTCCAGTCAGCAAAACTGTTATAACTAACTCACTGGATCACATTTTCTAGTATAACTTTTGATAGAAAAGTCCAAATGAGCTCTCGTTTAGTGCAATAGATAGATCTCGTTGAGATCTTTCCAATCTTAGGTGCTTTGCACATATTTTAACCACTTATGATTGTCAAAACTCCAAAAAATATGGTTTTTACCATTTTTTACTATCTTATGGGGCTAAAAGATAAGCAAACCACCCAAGGTTGGAAAGATCTCAATGAGATCTATCTATTGCACCAAACAAGAGCTCATTTGGACTTTTCTATCAAAACTTAGGCTAGAAAATGTGATCCAGTGAGTTAGTTATAATTGTTTTGCTGACTGGATTACTAGTTCTGTTTTCTGATTGGTAGTTCATATAGCTTAGTCAGCAGTTCTTAGAAGGCCCTTTTATGATCTCAAAAAATCCCTAATGTGTGAAGCACCATTCACTATTTCAGGGCCAAGATCTAAAAAAGGTATCCCCAATGACAACAAAACTATAAGTCTCCATGAGAGAAACAATTTGTGGTTTGATTTGGAGAGCATTCTGAAATTTATGGTAGTTTTCTATAATATACATGAAGATAGCATTCACAACAGCCAGCTGGAGATTTGTTTGAAGCTTGATGAAATGGAACTCAGCCACAAAGTCAAGTATGAAAGGGTGTCTTTGACACTCATGAATCGGGCATTTGCTGCAGATTATGAACAACAAAAAATGTTAAAGAGGAAGGATAGAGACCCCGAGTGGTTTTCAATCCAATCCGAGGATCATACGTGGTGGTCGGGCCTTTTCCAAGTTCAGAAGGAGAATAATGAAGTGCTGAAATGGGTCTTTGAGCAGACAGGTATACCTATATATGCTTGTGGATAGCTATAATAAAGGTAAGAAGGTTTGTATTGAAGGTTTTGGTTCTTTTTTGATTAATTTTCACCTGGCATCAAATTTGAAAACTGAGAAAGCCGTGTAGAATATTAGGTCTTCTGGTGCAAAGACTTCTCGAATGTGCTTGTATTGCTGTGAGACTTTGAAAGAAACAAAAAATGGCCCCCTCAAAGAGTACTCTCAAATGTAATCAGAGTTTAGCTCCTGATAGACACCTGAAGGATAAAGATCTGATCCCCATTTTGCCTATTCCCTTGGATAGAGTTCACATTTGTACACTGCATGCTCTTGTTAGGATAGTAGAAAAGATGATTTGGCTTTCAGAGTGCTTTGTCTGGAACATTAAGGATGAGAAGCAACGGAAAGAAGCTATTGAACGAGTGGAGACAGTCTTATCAACTGCAGGATTGCATGGTGGATGTGTGAAGCTGGAAAAGGATACTAAACAGTCCTCCAATGAAAGAAGCTCGGTTCCAGCCAAGGTGTCTATTGGAGGTGAGAGGGCAAAGTACTTTCTATGCAATGAAAGTGCCAAGGTAGGTGTATGGGACTTTGGGAAAAAACTTGTAGATGCAGAGATGGACAGAACCACTAATGAAAGAACCAGAAAAAGGCATGCATGGAATGCCTTGTCCAACTTAAATTTGTTGTTGCAGAAACAGTACTTTACTGCTGAACAGAAGCTGGAATTCCGAGCTGCTGTTAATGCATTTACAAAGGCATACATAGATGCATGGGGGGGAGTGAAGTTACACATTATGTGCATATAATTTTTGCACATGGGCCTTGGTTTATAGATAGGTATGGCAGCTTGGCCATATGGAACACACAAGGCATGGAAAAATCACATAAGCAAGCCAAGATGGTTTTCAATAGGAAGACTCAACGAGGCGGCAGTAATCTAACTTCTCGTCAATCCAATCCATTGGTCCAAATGGGACAATGGTTCTATAGAGGAGTGCTAGCAAGACATGAAGAGAATGTGGCAAGACGTGCCTCGTCAATTTTGCATGATGCAATGGCAGCTGCTATGAAGAGACGTCGACAACGGGCTTGGTCAGAATCGAATGGCAGGAATAAACTAAATGAGTGGAGAAGCAAGAGACAAAGAATTGGAACCATTACATTACACGCCTTAAAATTAAATTCCCCCTTAAACCCCCTTTTGTTTGGGTGCATATTCACACGGGGGGTGACGTAGGGCAGCGAGAGCCCTTATAATTACGTTTTGCACGTACGAAATTAACACCATATAGTATATTGTCTGAAATCTTATAGTATTTTGCAAATCTTGTTATACAGTATAACAAATTCTGTACATCCATACCCCACAAACGAGGAACTTTGTATACGGTGTAGATTAAAGAATAAGGGGTGAATATGCCTATCCAACAGCTCTCGTTGCCCGGAGTCACCCCCCGTGTGAATATGCACCCAAACAAAAGGGGGTTTAAGGGGGAATTTAATTTTAAGGCGTGTAATGTAATGGTTTTTGTTATAGGTTAAAAAAAAATTTTGCCCCTTCGGGGCCAAAAACAAACAACGTTACATCACACTTGGATGAGTTGATGTTATGTTGTGTAATTAATAATATGTCGTAGAAACATCTAATAGGCCTGATGGCCCTGTGCAACTACTTTATTAGCAATCTAATGTTGATGTTATGTTGTGTAATTAGTAATATGTCGTATTTTTACTGAAACATCTAATAGGCCTGATGGCCCGTGGGTGGAAATAAACAACTACTTTATTAGCAATCTAATATTGGCTTATAGCAACATGCAAGGATTGGTTGGCATAGTGAGATAACAAAAATAAAAGAGTAAAAAATGCAAGGCCAAAAATGCTACTTTCACATACAAGGCCATAAGAGGATCTTCTTGCAGAGATAGATTCCCTATCAACATTGCTTGGAAATGCAGGAGCAGTTTATTATTTAAAAACAACCTTGTTGAAAATAAACTACTTGAGTCGGATGTGGAAAGCCTTGACCTTAACACCAGCATAAGATGACTAAGTTGTGCGAAAAGCTCGATGGTTAAATTTGATACTAAGCATGTGCAAACAAAAAAACATCACATAGAACCTAGAAGCAAGCATTCCATTTAAATTACCCAGTTTATGTATGCAACCAGTAATGCTGTAAACCTTGGCACTAAAGACACCGTGGATCAGTTGATCCGATATGATTTGGAATATTAAAATACATCACAGACATGGCTGATTCCAAGTTAGTTTCCCACCAAGATGATATACATCACAGACATAGCTGATTCCAAGTTAGCTTCCCACCAAGATAAAGATCATGCAATACCCAGGGTATTTGAATATTCACTTATATAAAGTGACACATGCTGTTGGTCACCGTAGGGTCTCGTCCCATCATCTTGAAATTGAAGCTGATCGTGCTACTAGACCTAAGGTCAATCGTTGAAGAGGATCTGCAAACTGTGCTATGTGAACATAATTGAGTTACCCACGATGAAAATATCTAACATTATAAAGTGCCCTACCTGGATGAATCCTGTGGGAGTATCAGCCCCTGTTCAATCTGCAAGATGTGTTCCGGCAGAGCGGGGGTCCTGCTGAAGCTCAAGTCAGGGCTAAGGGAGTTCAGTGCTGCATGGAACACCACAAACTGCTGCAAATGGGAGGGGATTACCTGCAGCAAAGCAGGGCATGTAATCGACCTTCTGCTAAAAACAAAATAGAACATGCTTAACCAAAGATAGATCATGTTTCACAAGGAAGCATATGCTGACAATGCAATAATTAATTTATAAAAATACCTGCAATTCATCTGAGCTTATATCCCAATTGCGATGAACCACAACACCATTATCACATTTATTTATAAAATGTGCACTGCCACTTATGTCTTACATGCTCGGGGGTTCTCCTCGCCAATTTTGCATCTTTTGCATAACCATGTAAGTTAACCAAAGAGCAAATTGAAGAGTGCAGATTTGGAAATGAGTTATTACCTGCCTTGGATGGGCAACAAACCAGACATGACAATCATGATGTTGGGCAAACCTCTTAATCTTTGTTAGTATATGACTGACGTATTCGTTTACGTCCCCGTAAGGGGATCACCAATTGATCCACTAAAAACCTCTCGGGAATGTTAAAAAACAGGTTGGTTGTATTATCGGGTTACTAGGACGCCGGTGATCAAGTTCATTATATGGGTCAACCACCAAGCCACGAATCCCATGCCTCAATATCGCCGCTTTAGCACGCTTCCAAAATCCACTCCATCAAGGAAGCTCTTCATCTTCGCACCTACATAACCCAAGTGAAATTGACATTAGAAACGAAAAATGCTACAAGAACTTTGACAACTCCCCGCACCTAATCAATACAAAGTTTGCAAAGCCCATAGACAAGATACATCTTAGAAAACAAATTGTAGCAACAAAAGTAAAAGCTTTTGTTATGATCCTACCAAATCCTCAATGAAGATCGATCAGATTTTCTTGAAGGCTAACTATAAGCCGCATATGTTTGCATGGAAGGCTTTTTACATTGCCGACCCGGACAACCGCACCAGACCTAAAGTGCACTTGCCACTTCCAACAAAAGCACTTACCGGTAAGTGCGCACCAATAAGTCACGAAAGATAATCCCCACAACCTAGCCTATTTAACTATTCATGAATCGTACCTTGTGGTTCCGCAAAGGTTGCCGAATAAACTTCAAGTCGCTTTAAAATTCACCTCGCCAAGCAAAGGGCGTCGAATCGATGAACAAATGGACTAATACCGTGTTGGTGATGTGCGTTAAATGGCGGGCATGAAAAAATCAAAGGTAGAAGGAATGTTTTGTAATAATCCCATGCACCGTAGCTTTGGGATCCGAAGTGGCCAAGCTTTAAGCCCGTTTTCAGCACCAAACAGTCATAGAGTAGTCGCCTTCAATCAAACACAAGTGCCTGAACAAATGATAACATGCACAATGAAGTATCAACTTCAAGCTTCATTTCTTCCTTTGATCCAATCACAATCATCCCCTGCAACCAAACTCCTAGCACTAGGCTAGCTGCCAAAAGCCCGTGTTGCACGAAATCAATTCGCCCAATAACAGGCTTCCAGCTGATTAAGGCCAAAGGCACAAGAAAGAGATACGACATGGGCATGGGCAGAACAAAACCCTAAGTTGAAGGGTCTCGAGCCTTGCATGTGAAGCAATGAAAAAATACTTAGTATAGAACCTTAAATTATAAAAAATATATATTAAAATTTATGGATTCAACCATTGGAAAGTGTCACGAAAATTAAAGTGAGCGTATGTGCACTCTAGATGTACCAATTAGTACGTCTCATGGAATACTATCATCAAATCATATAAAAACCTTAGGAAAAAAAGTACAAAAATACAAAAACAACCCCCTGTTATAATGCTAGATATTGTTATCTGATTTCTTATGAATCTCAAACTTTATAGCAACTGCATTTGTATCAGATCTGTAATGTATGGCACACTTCGAGCAAGTAATGTATGGCACACTTGAAGATGTTATATTTTGTATCTTAATTTGTACATATCAGAAACCCATTGTATAGTTGTATTGTTGTATCAGATTTTGTGCAAATTCTTGTATCAAATTGTGCAGATTTTTGTATCAACCAACTTGTGCAGAATTTCGTATCAAATTCTTGGGATCAAGCTGTTATGGCAGAATTTTAGAGCAAATCAGAATATCAAAAATGTATCAAAAAGAATATATCAAATATTTTAGAGCATACAAAATATATCAGATTTTTATTTGAACTTAACAATCAATGGCAGATTAACACAAGCACATGGCAGAGTTCTGAAACCCATCTCAGCTGCTCCTTCCCAAGGTCGAGTTCTGAAACCCTAAATAGCTGTAGTGGTTGAAATATCCCACATGCTTAGGTCTTAAAAAAATTAGTCATATATAAGGTAGTTGTTTTCAATTTTAAGTTGGATTGGGTCCATGTGGGAAGAGCCCAACCCTTTCCACGTGGATCCATTCCTCACCCACCCTTTTGAGACTATTATGGCAGAATTTTAGAGCAAATCAATACAAGGTTTCTCAACTGCCTCCTCCTTGAACCGAGTTCTGAAACCCTGAAGTCCTGTAGTGGTCGAAATATCCCACATGCTTGTGTCTTAAAAGAAATAGGCATATATAAGTTAAGTGTCTCCAATTTTATGTTGGATTGGGTCCTCATGGTAAGAGCCCAACCCTTGCCATGGGGATCCATTCCTCACCCACCCTTTTGAGACTGTTATGGCAGAATTTTAGAGCAAATCAATACAAGGTTTCTCAACCCTAAACTCCCTTTTGGATTTTCAATTGCAATACTTGTATGAACATCAAACTTCAAAAACAATTCTAAGTTTCCATAGTACTTGTTACCATAATAAACATAATTGTGACCATTGCTTTGCATAATGAACATGCTAGTTATGCTTTGCAAAATTGTGACCATTGCTTTGCATATGAACGTGCACATTGCTTTGCAAAATTGTGACCATATTAAACATAATTGTGACCATTGCTTTGCATAATGAACATGCTAGTTATGCTTTGCAAAATTGTGACCATTGCTTTGCATAATGAACATGCTAGTTATGCTTTGCAAAATTGTGACCATTGCTTTGCATATGAACTAGCATTTTGAACCATAAACTTCATAAAATTAACAAATGTGACCATAAGGTTTCAAGGTTCACCATAAACTTCATAAAGTTCACTTATAAAGTTTATGGTTCAATTTTGATAAAGTTTATGGTTCATAAAGTTTATGGTTCAATTTTGAACCATAAACTTCATAAAGATTAACAAATGTGACCATTAACAAATGTGACCAATAGTTCACCAACATGCACAACCCTAAACCAACAATAGTAAAAAAAAAAAAAAAAAAAAAAAAATCAGTTGACGAAGGCATTGATTGCATGGCACGCCTTTTTAGACAAAACAGTGCATTTCGTATGCATGCACTCCATTGCACTCGATTGGAATCGAGCTCTTCATCTTCCTTCCAATTCCCAGAACCATACCCGCCAGAATCGGAACGAACATGGCCAGAATCAAGATCACCGCCAGGCTTCCCATGGACGAATCTGTGAGTTCTAGCCAGCCGGGCAAGAGGATCAAGTATGTCGCCAGATTTTCTTGTGTGGAGGTGGAGCGCCTAGTTCGAAAAGGAGCTGTAGTTTTTGAAAAGGTTCAGCAGTGGCTATGGAGATGAGCGCCTTCTGGAGATGGTGATTCAAGCTGATGGCAATGACCTGCATATGGAGCTCAGGATGCCGCCTGCTGGACGTGCCTAGGATACCCCTGTGTTTTTTTTTTTTTCAATGTTGTGCTTTTGTTTTCTCGACCATGTATATGAATCTCCATAACTCATCTCCATAACTTATTATGCTACCTCTTTTTGTGATGGAACATGCCTGCTATGTACAGGCCTTTTGTAAATTCGTCCAAGTGACGGTTGTTTTTGGGAGTATATAATATAAAATATGCTTTCAATGTCATGTATTTCTTGTCTATTTCCTTCTGATTTCTGAGTGTCGAGTTCAATGTTTTAAATATAGCAGCAAAGTCTTACATGAACTATTAGTCTTACATGGATTCAACAAGTATTAGTTCACAGGAATGGTAAAGTCCAGCAAGAAACATATTGTTAAGTAGCAACCAAATTTAGAGAAAGCTGCAGGAATTGAACCTGCAAAACCATTAACCACTTGAGTTTGCAGCAGTTCACATAAACACTGCCAATTCAGTGTCATATCAAAGCAAAGTCTTGCAAAACAGCAAAGGCTTACATGAACTAATCAGCAAATGTTATAGTAGATGTATTTTTGGATTCAACAAGTATCAGTTCACAGGAATGGTAAAGTCCAGCAAGAAATATATTGTTAAATAGCAACCAAATTTAGACATAGCTGCAGGAATTGAACCTGCAAAACCAACTGCCTTTCTTATGTTTTTCTATCCATTAAAGCATCAAGTATTTGATGCACAATGTAGATGGAGATTTACATTCCTTGCATTTTACAGAACACTCCCTTCTATAACCAATCTTTCTATCATTCAAAAGGAAATAGAAGTCACCATTCATTGCACATGTATTCAAGAACTCCCGACATTCATGTAAAGTCCATTCTTCCTCAACATGCAGCACCTTCTCCGAGCTGTCATCAAAACCAATGACTAAATCCATAAGGGGTGAGTTTTGTCCATGATCTTCTACTGATCTCCAAGCCCAGTGGCATTTCTCCCATACACGCTTCCTTCTCTCAATAAAAAAATTGATGTATAGCATCTGGCTACACAACTTGTACCTGTTTAACACCATAGAAATTAGAAAATGTATTCAATACAATGAGAATCAAGTAAAACAAATATATGCAAATGTAAAACCTGATTCTAAAACTTGCCAATCCTCACCTAAATATAAATGTGTCATTTGCAGGAGTGCACCTTGTGATTTGCTGCCCGGTTTCATGATCCCTTTCCTTCCACTGGCCAGAAAATATACTCTCCAGACTATTAGAGGATACACCTCGGATTGTATAAGTCTATGGTGCAATCCTAATTGAAGTTTCAGATTGAAATAAATAAGAGAAAACATGAATTGGAAGAAACACTTTAAATGAGCATCTCACTCCTCCTCTTTCCCTAAGATTCTTAAATACTTCTCTGCCCAAATGATCTCGGTATGCTGTCAACAATTTGCAGTCACCAAACTCAGTACCCATAAGTTTCAGATCTGGTAGATCAACCTCTACCAGCTTTCCAATTCCTTTACCTGATATACTGTAATGATATGCATGAAACCATATACCTCTTTCTTTCAAGCTCCTCATGGTCGAATCCTTGAACAACAGATGACCAATTCTGCAATGGTACACTTCAAGTACACTAGTTATGCTCTTGGCTGAAACAACATCAGTAAAATCCGAGGAGCAAAGCGAATTGGGTCTAAGAGAAGGAAAGGAATGCTTCATTGAAATAGACTCCTTTGCCATGGCGTGTGAGTCATATGCATGCTCCACAACCAGATCCATTACAACCTTACCTCCAGGTCCAAAAACAAATTCTTTTACTCGTCCCTTCCAATGGGCTGAACAGTCTGACTGTTTAGCCCTTTTGACACCATGGTACGTAGCCACCTGCAACAGGCCTCATTGTCACCCAGGAACCAATTCTAAGATAAAGCTTTTCCCATTCGCCTTCTTCATTCTTGTTATTGCATAAGAAAATGGTCACTGCTCCTGATCTTGGCATCTGAAACGAGAAAAGAAACCCTGAATCAAAACCATGATCACAAAGAAATCAAATGCCAAAACTAGATTCGAATGTTACCCTGGCCTGCTTGATCGAGTTGAGTTTAGGCTAGACCCGTGAAGGCTGCTTGAGAACCCTAAACCAGTTTGGTGCTGATACGAAACTACTAATTGGGAGCTGTGTTTTTTTTCATGCATTAACTATTGGATGCTCGATGCAATACATTGTAGTTATTTCAGACCTCACGTAAACAAGATTCCTAAATATCTAACATATCTTTAGGGGATTTCATGCACTACTTTCTAAATATTTGGGGCCTCCCCCTTGCCATGTAGACATGCCATTTGAACAAAGAGCAAGCTCCTTATTGGTGGATTGCAAAATCTGATGTGGAATTTCAAGCATTTTTTAAAAGGATATTCTAAGACCCCATATTTTCTCTAATGCATCGACAAGCCACAAAGATCCACCTCTAAGCCTATCTTTAAAACCAACCTACACAGGTAATCTAAAATAACATGTCCACAAAACCTCATACTAGCTAGGAATCCCTTATACAAGTAAACTACCTAACTTAGATACTTCAAAAGTGACCCAAGCAAAAGGAGCACTACGACAAGGCAACCCCTTAGGAAACCAAACTATTACATTAAACGCAACCCCTTAGCAAAAGAAAAGGATCAATCTAGAAACTAGAAAAAATGAGACCATTGGTTCATGGTTCGGGAATGACCAAAAGGCTAAAACAGAGATTGGTTAATGGTTGAGGAAAGACTAAAGGCTGACAAATAGGTTTTCCAACGCCGAAATCCCATGGGCCGTCAGATTTGGCAGTGGCTTTTGTGCAGAGGGATGGGATTTGTTGGTGCCAGAATTAGAAAGTTCTGGACACCTTGAAGGATTCTTTTGGCAGGGAGGCTCTGCCCTTTGAACTGGCCGGTTGGAGGAGCTACGGTTTAAGACAGCTTGGCCGGAAAATGTGCTCTCAGGGGTTGAAGCAGAGGTTCAAAAGCAATTTGGCAGAAGCATTTTGAAATTTCGCTGAGAAAAGTTCCATTGTTCTGATGTTTGCTCAGGCTGCCCTTCATGCAGAGATTTGAAGGCGAAGTTCACATTATTTCTAGATTTACCTACAGGTTCTTCTGCCCGAGCATGAGAAATTCATGGGCATTGTGCATGAAATGGACCCAGCAATTTCTGAAAAGCGAAATCTTGTAATCTCTTTGTGTTTACCAGAGATGGAAAATGGAAGGTTCGTTGCGGTTGTGAGATCCAATTAGGACGGATGCTTGGTGAGAAGCAAAACTAAAACTAAAGACAACAATGGTTGAACAACAGAGGCAAAAAAGGCTGGAGAAAGGGACAGGCCGTTGAAATAGAGGCAAAAAAAGGAAAAATAAAAAAGGGGGCAGGCCCAACGCTGAAGTCAAGGCAGAGCAGGGACAAATGCAGAACAGGGACAGATCAAAGGCATCGGAAGGGGTAACGATTGGAGGGGAATCCACGGGCTCTTGACAAATTGATGAATTTGGCAGGTCGAACTGATACATGATGATCGGATGCTGGAGTTCAAAGGGGGACCAGTAACAGGCTGTTCGATAAGATCCCTTCCTTCCACAGGTATGGCAGACACAAGCTATCTTAAGAACAATCGATCACTTAACAAGCAACCAGAGTAGAAATAAAGCATTGACTTACCGGAATACGCACAATCCAAAGCTCAGCCAATGCCCAATGACGCACCAACTCAGAATCCCGATAGTTCTTGGACTCACAAATAGGATCTGTAAAAAGTTGACCACAAAAATTGACCCCAGAAGAGTCTTCTGATTATCATGACGAATAAGCAACCGTGATGCCAGGATTGCCCCTATAAACTTAATCAAACTAATCCTTGATGCAACGAATCGTCATTCCTAACAGGTAATGTAAGCAGCCAGCCATGAAGCAACCAAAGATCAGAAAAAAGGACCGGAGAGCCTAAGGTAAGGTGCGAACCCGATGGCAGACAATCGTCCAGCCCAAACCAAAGGGACCCATGCAAAGAACCTTCGTGTATACTTTTTTCCAGAATGCAGGATGCAACTAGAAACCAATACAGAAAATGCCCAGAGCAGGCAAACCAAATCCAACCAAATAGAAATCCAGATCAAAAACAATCGATCCAAACAATGAAAACAAATAAAGGGAGTTGGTCAATGGGCTTATTCAAAAGCTCTAGAAGACCTCCCAGTGAGAGACCAAAGAAAGCAACCATGGTTAACCGGTTTATTCTGTGTATGCCTTAAAGAATCCGAGGCATCTCGGAGCTAGAAGAGTAAAGACTAGAGACTCTAGATAACCACAGACATGGCGACTAACAACCTCTTATAATCCGTACGAAGACACAAACAAAGGAAGCATACAATAGGGAGCTTCCTATGATCTGTTGGCCTACCCAGAGACCTGCACAGTCCTGATCGTGAAGCTATTTCCCTATTAGCACGATCCAAACAATAACTAACAAAATTAAGCCATACCTCTAGATAGGAGAAGCTGGTAAGAGTAGAGACTGGAAGAATAGTGTAAGACCAACAACAGCTCAAGAGAACGCCGATGAAAAGGCTGGAGAGAAACATGAACCTATAAATAGAGGAAACTGAAGAGGGGATGTGGAGAGACGTCCCCATCCAAGGAATGATGGTTCTATTGCTAATGCAATAGAACCATGGCATTTCAGGAAGTTCTAAGCTCAACAGAAAAAAAAAATGGATGGAGGCAATGAATGAGGAAATGGAATCATTTAAGGATACTCAGACTTATGACTTAGTGGAACACACTGCAGACAAAAAATCATAGGAAGTCACTACTACAAAAATAGGTAGAAATGGCACAAAAGTGACATTTATCCTCCGCCTTTTTACCGCGTATAAACGTCACTTTTGTGCCATTTGGGGAGCACAAACGTTATAAATGGCACAAAAGTGACGTTTATACGCGGTAAAAGGGCGGAGGATAAATGTCACTTTTGTGCCATTTCTACCTATTTTTGTAGTAGTGAGTAAATGGCTGTATCAGTTAAAAATTCTAGGGAAAGGTCCCTTGCAAAGTAATAACATTCGATTTGTGGTATAGTTGGTTATCATGCCAGTCTCACACACTGAAGGTCTTCATTTCAAATCTGGGCGAAACCAATTCAAATTTAGTTGATTCAATAATTAAGAATATGCAAATAATTTTTCATCGGCGTTTCCTCTGAGCTGAATTCTGTTGGTTCTAGAGTTTCCCTCTTGCTTATTCTCCCATTTTGGTACTTTATTCTCTAATTTCATCTGATGGATTGGAGTTCCATTGAGCTGAATGAATGAAAATACAATGACCCATAGGGGTACCCACAATGAGGCCCCAACATGAGTGAATATGAGTGAAAAAACCAACAATAACCTCAGCCATATAACTAGCTCAAAACATATAACTAGGCCCACAACACACACAAAAACCGCATCCAAAGCCTGTCCAAGTCAGAATTGACCAGACCAAAGCTGCACCTCAGCCAACAACCCTCAAGTATCGACTCCCAACTCCCACCCCAACAAGAAGGTAGAAGTGAAGACTGCAACCGCAACCACCTCGGAACTGTTGAAAATCGGCTAACACCTCAATGTCAAGAACGAGGATCGCGCGAACTGCAAAACACAATCACGTGAAAAGATTAGGAGCCCTATGGTCAAGCATGCATCATGCTTGTAAATCAAGCAGATCACAAGAATCCGACGAGAAAAAATAGAAGAAGAGAGAAATTATAAAGAATCCTCAAAAGCGACATTGCTATGCCGAGAGAAGAAGTATATAGATATACTAGGCCCGACCGGGGGGTCTTCCCCTTAGTGCCCTCTGGAAGCCACAAAGCTACGCCAGGAAGAGAAAATAGGCACATCCAATAGAAGAATCCTTTGGATCCTACCCAGAAGTGACGTGCTACGCTGGGAGAGAGAGAGTACAAGCACGACCAATGGCCAACTAAGAATCAACCCGATAGTAAACAAATAGTTAATAGTCAACACAAGCAACCAAGCACAAGCACAATATCACAATATCAAAAATTGAAAAGACGATCCATCTCGCGCCAGCTGTAAACAAACAGACCACATGGAAGTTTAAGACAAGGGGTTAGCCGCCCTCATGGGCCAATCATCAGAACGCCAACCGAATTTGAAAACACACGAGGAGGACGGAAAAAGAATTCTAGAGATAATGACACAACAAATGAGAATACTCGGAAGCCACAGACCTATGCCGAGAGAGAGAGAGAGAGAGAGAGAGAGAGAGAGAGAGAGAGAGAGAGAGAGAGAGAGAGAGAGAGAGAGAGAGAGAGAGAGAGAGAGAGAGAGAGAGAGAGAGAGAGAGAGAGAGAGAGAGGAAATGAAATGAAATGTTTATTAATCACGTCTGTGAGACCATCAGGTCTAGAAGACGTTCACACTATACACATTCAAAATTATAAAAAATATCATCTAATGCATCCTCAGACAAGAGTGCATTAGCCTCTTCCTCCTCATTCTCATCTACACGGTCTTTGTCATGCAGCTTCTTTAAGCAAATATCTCTATGTTTGAGGACCTCCACAAGAAATCTACCCATCGGATAGGCAGAAACATTAAAGAATTCTAACAATGTAGTTGAAGAAATCCCAAAATTGCTTCTAATGTTAGCATATGCGTGGCAATGGAGAATCACATGTGGTTCATCCTCTACCTCATCAGCATCACACAGCTTGCATACTCTTGCTTCCCGTGGTATATTGCTCCATCTTCTTACCTCCACTCCAAGTCTATGAGAACTGAGCCGCATTCTGCTAATGGTGTGCCTCATTTTCATGGGCAGCCCCTCCATCAAATACAATGCCTCCTGGAAGGTTGGGTTCATCATCCTTCTATAAAATTCTTTTTTCACTTCTGGAACGCTCCACAACTTATGTAGAACATGCTCCCGAACCCATTCTCTAAGCCTACATCTGTTACTGCTAAGCGCATTTATATCCAAACCCCACTTATGCATCCACATTATTATGTCAGCATACCACCCTTTGTCTTTACTTGCCTCCAATGCTAAGCGTGGCAAACTGTCAACTTCCATCTCAAATTGCACTTTGCATATATACAACAATGTTCTAAGCAATGCTTCTACCTCCAAGGGAAGCATCCCACACTCGGCCAATAACATATCATAAGGCGTCTGCATTTTTGTGCCTAATTCTGTATGGAAAAACTTCTTCTGAATCTTCTCAACCTTTTTCCACATCTCCAATGAGAGCCCAGGCCCTCAAACTTCACATCCATATAGCACAACAGATTGCACAAGGGAGCTATACAACATTTTTTTGATACTGAAATTCCATATTTCAGCATTATTACACCTTCTCTGCAATGCAAACAATGCTTTCAAGCCACCACTAACTCGTTGCTCTACTGCCTGATTCCAGTGAAAGCTTTTATCAACAATCAGCCCAAGATATTTATACACACTTGCAATTTCTATAGTTTCCCCTTTATAGTACCATGCAAAGTGATCCACTTTATTGGCCCCAAATATGATGATTCTCGTTTTATTCATATTCACTACCATACCTTTTGCATCACAAAATTTCGCCAAGGCATCTAAGTGTCTCTGCATTCCTTCAACATTTCTGGACAATATCACAATATCGTCTGCAATATGTAGCATAATAACAGGGGGTTTTGTTTGTGTTTTTGTACGCTTTTCACAAAGGTTTTCCTAAGATTTCATGGCGTATTCGAATGGATGTACTAATGCGTACATCTAGAGTGCACCATTTCTTAGTCGTTGATTTAGCTTTTTTTTTCCAATGGTTCAACATCCAAGGGCTCACAACAAAAGCCCTCTTTTTATTTTAGGGGCTGAACATGCAAGGCTCGGGATAGCATTTCAGAGCATTCTTGCAAAAAATTAATGTTCTTGTGATCAGAGTGGAAACAGATTTGGAGTGGAAGCGTGGTGTTTTTCTTTCCGAATATCTACTCCGGTGTTCTGGTTGTCTTTTGTGCTGGATTCGTCCTCGTCTTCCTATTCCATCACGACCCACATCAAGCTTTTGCCTCATTATTCTGCGCCCATACCCCATTTTGCACTGTAGCTTCCCCTTGGCCAACAAGAGGTATCAGCTTTTGGGCTCTCCACTCCGTCATAAATGTCGGTTCTGATGCTCTCATGTCCGACGGCCTGGGAAAGCTCTGCATATCCTTCAAATTTTGCCACCAGATTTGCGATGGCACCAGCATTTGGCGGTTTCTTCATTCTTGGTCCGCCATAGCCAGAGGTGAAGGGATCTGTGTTGTTCCTGACATAAATCACAGCCCTAAAATTTGGTCTTTTCTAGACCGGAAGGATCTCCGTGATTTCGTGAGCTTTTAACGCTTAGAAATAACAAAGAGGTCTAAAATTCCAAGACCCGAGAGAGGTTCGATAGATTCTCGTTTCAGTTGTCACACATTGTTTTAGCTTCTGGCGCATCGATTATGGATCCTCAAAACGACAAGCGGGGGCTTAAATTAGGGCAAGAAACAAAGCTAGATGCGAGAACGTGGCTAGATGGATTGTCCGATTCATTTTGGAAAGGGGACTCCGTCACAAATAGTTGCATAAGGGCCATTACTTTGCCCGTGGGCTTCTAAAGGGGTTTTTAACAGTTTAGAGCATGCTTTGAATAAGATTGATGCGTAAACTTCTTCAAAGGTTCTTGTATTGTATCAAAATGTGCAAAAGATAATGCTAGATCGCCCGCTGATTGTTCCATTGTAAGTCCTCTACGCTTTCTTTGTAGTGTATCGCGCATTGTGTGTTGCTGATGTACACTTGGACATTGTTTGAGCAGAATCATCCTCCGCCCAATACATAATGCGGCTGAAAGATATTGCAAAAGAATCAGGAGGTCTTTGCGGTCATGGATGCTTTGCACTCATTGCACTTCGGGAACTCAAGGGTATTCTGATTCGTTTTCATTTTGGCGAAGGTATGGGCACTATCGGTTATCGAAGTTTTATTCTAGATATGAAACAGATTCTTTCTTTCAAAGTACAGTGTTCTTGCATTGGTATCTAGTTGGGGCAAGCATGAGCGAGTTTTGTACAGTTCTATTACCCATGTTCACTGCTGCACTAAGTTTAGCTTGGGGAAGCATTTGATAATAAAAAATTGTAACATGGGTTACAATACAAGTTCCAAAATGGCTAGGTGAGCAAACGAGTATGACTGATTATGTCTAAATGGCAAATTTGTATAGAATGTTAGAACTGTGTTTAAAATGGTGGCTTCTACAACTGCTGCTCTCAGTAAGAGAATAACTATATTTATGTCAGGAAGAGACTGAAGCATTTCTTGTGGGAAGTACAAGCTTATGTGGAAAGCCATCAAAGCCATGAAGATGCTTTGTTTTCCAAGCGGTATCCTTAGTACATATTGTCTTGGGTAACCAATTGTATCCAGTATATGGAATATGTAGCTTGAAGAAGGTAGGTATCAGTTATTGTGATTTGACTTCCTGGGTGGTTCATTTTATAGGCAAAAAATTTATAGAAACAGAAATTTCCATGATGGTCGTCTTGTCATTGTTAGCATGTTTCTAAATTCTTAGTTTTGTTGCTGCACTTGTTCTTTTCAAATCTTGGTCTTCAACTAATGTTTTCTGTTTTTTTAATGTGTTATCATTTGTCTATTATCTATCATGGTATTATGTCACACTTAATATTAGGAATTCGAATGTAATGGCTTGTTTTTAGCTCTACTACCATTTTCAATTATGATTCATATGCACTAAGGAATCTCCATGCACAGATATTACATGCACAATATTACATGCAGAAGCGTTTCTAAAATTGTTACATGCATTTATCCATCATCCATCATTAGAGTATTAGGTAATCTCTATATCTACACTCCTACACCATCCTTAAGGCCCCGAAGGGGCCAAAAAAATTTATAGTTAACACAAACCATTAACACACAACTACCATTAACATTATTAACACAAACCATTGCATTTGACACATTTAAATTAAAATCCCCCTTAAACCCCCTTTGGTTTGGGTGCATATTCACACGGGGGGTTACGTAGGGCAGCGAGAGCCCCAAAAAATTTACAATACATGTATAAAATTAACACCATTAAGTACATTCTCTCAAACCTTATAGTATTTTGCAAACCTTAATATACAGTATACAAAAACTTGTACATGCATACCCCACAAACGAGGATCGCTATGTACGGTCCGGATCTTAGAATAAAGGGCAAATATGCCCATCCGACAGCTCTCAGAGACGCACCTTCTCCACCAATTCTAGTTATCCATTCCTCTAACTCGTCTATAAATAGACCAAATAAAGTCGGAGACAATGGGCAACCTTGCTTTACTCTAATATTGCTATCCACTAAGGTCTGACATTTTTCAAAAAAAGGAAATGATAATTGCACCCATACCTTATCGTATGGGTGCACACATGACACACACACACACACACACACACACACACACACACACACAGAGAGAGAGAGAGAGAGAGAGAGAGAGAGAGAGAGAGAGAGAGAGAGAGAGAGAGAGAGAGAGAGAGAGAGAGAGAGAGAGAGAGAGAGTCTAGGCCCGACCACGGGGGTCTGCCCTTAGGTGCCCTCTAGAAGCGACAAGTGCTACGCTGAAAAATTGCAAAGGCCACCAGCCACAAAGATATAGAAGAGAAGAGTCAATCCAATTCTCACTAGGTGGAACGAGCAAAATCAACAGATGTGAAGATGAGCCGACACCAGGTGACTAGGCTCAGAGGAGGGAGGGAGGGAAACTCTAGAACCAACAGGATTCAGCTCAGAGGAAACGCCGATGAGGAATGCTAGCAGGCAACATGGATATATAGTAGACAGAGCCAAAGAAAGACTGCGCCATAGAGGGCTCAGACCATAGATAGATCTGACGCCCAAAATGGCATTCCAAAATTGAACCATTATAATTTTTTTTAATGGTTTGTTGGTGAAAACCAAATCCATAAATCAGTACATGTTTGTGGGTTCAAAAGTTTCCAAACCATGTCTAGTTATCTAATATGGTTCATCAACATAATTTTTAGAGGTGATAAGACAATATTGTTTTATAGATATGGTATTGAAACATTGCAATCTTAATTGGTTTTTATAACAACTTAACCTATATGATATTCTAATATGGTTCATCAACATATTTTTCTGATAAGACAACATTGTTTTATGACATGATGCTGAAACATGGCAATTTTAATTGGTCTCTTTAACAGCTTAAACTATATGATATGTGGTCACATTTATTAGACTGGTATTTGATCGCATCTATCTTCTTCAGTATATTGACATGGTACTAAAACATAATTATTTCAGCTAATTTTTCTAGCAACTTAAAATGTCTGATACGAACTAATGATTAGTATTTCAAGTTTAATGGAATGGTATTTGATCGTATCTATCTTCCTTGGTATATTGACATGGTAAATTATTTGGATATTTTGTAGCAATTAATGGACAACATATAAAGCGGCAAATTGGCATGGTTTGAATATGATTTTTTTTCCCTATAATTTGGAATAGTTAATCATTACGATTTGGAAACGATGTAGGTATACCTAGTTTCGACTATATGATATTTAATAGTGCTTCTTGTGTGACATTTAGTGATATGAAATTGGAGCATAATATTTGACCTTTTTGCACAATAAACCTAAATAAATGCTTTAAAACGTCGTGATCACGAAGTAATGTTATATGTAACTAGAAAAAGTGCCCAGCGTTGCTGGGCTTTTCGTCGGGCATAAAATATTGAAATTGTATTAAAAGTGGCTTCAAGTTGATTATGTGAGGACAATCATTATCTTCTTGAATTATTTTGAGTTTCACATAATGACAGAGACCAGCACTGTTGGGCTTTAGTAAATTTTTGTCAGGAAATGGGAAAATAAATTTTGTCATGTCTTTTTGTGAAAGTATCATGTAAGTAAAGAAATACGATAGTCTATACACATTTGGACCGTTTATTTCATTTTGTGTTAGAACTTTCATTTGTAGCTTGTTAACCGTGTCTACTTGATTTAACTCTACATGGTTTACTTTGCAGCATTGGGGATGGCACCTCAAACTTTGAACTTATTTCTACATCATTTAGTATATAGATTTGACACACACAGCACATCATTTGGGGATAGATTCACTTCCTTCTAACCAGGTAGCCATTGAAGAATTATGCGTCACCTTTGGGAATGCGATCTGTCGATTGCAAAGACAATACAATGCCGAAATCATGTCCTCGAAAATAAAATGACGAAATCATGTATGCGGAATGCCGATGCCGAACAACTGCTAGCATATAATTGCATTGTGTATGTTAACATCTGCCTCAAGCCAAAAAGTGTCAGAGAATACTCATGAGCTCCTTCTCTAGCACAAACGGAAAAGTCATCACTTTTGAAAACTGATCACTTCGTATCTCATGTGATGGCATAAACGTATGATGGATCCTCAGGCTTTTCATGTGATGATTTAGCTCATGGTAACAATAATTTTCTATAGTAGAGGAGTCATAATGCATAACAAATATTGAGGCCCTAGTGACCCTTCTAACTTTTGTCATTGCCAAATGTCTGGTACACAGACTGCCACTGAATGAGCGCTTTATTAATAACAGGATATTATGTACAAAATAATGCAAGGGAATACAATAGAAGCATTCCATGAAATAACCATCGCATCCAAATGACATATCATGGAGTACTGGTCAAACATTCATCTGTGTCCATGTTTGCCATAGGCCGCAAGCATAGGATTCCAAAATACATCATCTCTATGAGCATTTTATCAAAACTATTAGTGCACTTTTTAAAGATCCACATTTAGCACTTAAATGCATTGTGTATGCTAACCTCTGCCTCAAGCCCAAAGAGTGTCAAAGAAATACTCTCTGACTTGAGGTCCTTCCCCAGCACAAACGGTAAACTGATTGGTTCCTCTGGCTTTTCATGTGGTGATTTAGCTCATGGAACAACAATTTTCTCTATATTAGAGGAGTTGATAATGTATAACAAATATTGAGGTCGTGGTGACGCTTCTAAGTTTTGCCATTGCCAAAATGCCTGGTATACAAGGTGGAACTGAATTGGAACTTTACTAATAACAAGACAATAAAAGGATGCAAGGTATACAATAGAAGAAATAGCATAGCACCCAATTCCTGAATAGATCTTCTGTTAAATACTACAGTTGCAACTTTAAATACCCGTGAAACTTCATCTTAGCTTTTAGGAAGAATGATTCTCACCATTGGAGGAATAAATAGCTCTTTAAACATCTACATTTAGCATATAATTGCATTGTATATGCTAACATCTGCCTCCAACCAAGAAGCATCTCAACCATCGGTTCGATCTAACGGCTAAGATTTTGCACCCGAAACAATGATCATGTTTCGAAGATGTGTTCTGTGTTCTTACTGGTTCAGGCTTTTCACCAGGAAAATTTGTGTGTCAGTGACCATTTGATCTGCATGAAGGACTTGGATACATGCAAAGACCTAAAGCAGAATGTAATAAACAGAAAATGCAAGATGCTGTGACGGATCTAACAAAAGTGTGCAAAAGCTAAAGAAATGCAACATTCTGTTGCAAATGTACCAGCAGAAACCATATAAAAATTTTTGTTTCTAGTGGTGATCTTGCCTGGAGGAGAAAGGGCTAGCTGTCAGAGTCACTGCAAGAATGGAACAATTTGAAGCATGATACTGCTAGATGCTCCATACCACAGGAAGCGGAAAATTTGTGGTTAAGTCAGTGAAAGGATTAAAATTAAAAGGTTATGCACCACCACGTGAAGCAGGGAGGTGATGCACTAAGTGTATGTCGCCTAAGGAAGTAACAAGCTCTACTGTTTGACAAGCTGCCTCATTTATCAACAGCAAGAACTCTTCTGCAAACCACCTTCAAGCTCTACTTGAGCGGAGTAAATCTTGAAGAATGCGTAGCACCAATTCTAGGGCGGCCATGCTTGACAGGCTTGTAGCTAATTGAAAACTCAGCCAAACAATGACCAATCATTTTAGGCAGTAAGGAAACAAATTCCACGTTAGAAGTATTTAAATACAAAACATCTGACAAGAATCAAAGAAAAGACAAGCATACCCTGATTTCAACTTGATTGAAAGCCTTGCCATTATAGACTCCAATGACGGTTCTAATCATCTCTGGAACAATGATCATGTTTCGAAGATGTGTTCTCACTGGTTCAGGCTTTTCACCAGGAAGAGCGTCACGTTTCTGCTTATTCAAAAAGCAAGATAAAGTTTAAGAATTTCTCAGAACAGATTATTTCATTGTCACCACACAAAATGTACTTATCTACAGCAGCCCATATGCCGAACCTCTCAAAGAGGAATAATAGTTCGCTTTTATAAAACCAGAAAGATATTGCTCTATTTCATTGCATTCACCTTCTATACATGCATAGCAGAGAATGCCTGTTTAACACCAAACGGGAACAATTTGCTACAGATTCTGCATTCTGAATTCGTGGATCTTGGATCTGGACCAATAATATCATGAGAAATGGAGAACAACCCAACCAAAATGCAAACGTAATAACATAGTTCCTTCTAGAGACCTTATCAGAGTAGCCCATTCCTTTTTTCTCTCATAATTGAGCAAATGTTCTGCAAAATTTGAACCCTAATTCGAGAACTTTAGTTTCCATGGAATGCAACCAAGTGCATATATAACTTCAGATGCAAAACATAGAAACCACAACACCGGAATACACCATCTCAAATCAAAGTCAGAATGCTGGAAGAAGCTTCACCAAAAAAAGTGTCGATGGTGTTCTTGCATAGACAGAAAAATTGCATTTGCCTTCATATATATTTTTTATGCCTTTGCCAGCATAGGTTGATTGAGCTTGAATACATGGCCAGATCGAGGAGCAATAAATCAGATTTCATTAACATGCATAGAGATCCCAACCAAAAGCTTCCTGCATCATAAGTAAAACTGAGATGTTAATCGCACAGAGGAAGAAATGCAGAAGGCATGTTTGTGTCAGACTGGTGAAGAGGCGGCTGTGTGCAAGCAGTCAAAAGATATTTTTGGAACCTTATTGCGCGATGGATGGCATGGCGCAGATCCATGAGATCTTTACTTTGGCATAGCCAGCATCAGAGCCAAGAATCACAGAAAAAAAAGGCTAAATATCCAATTCTCCTGCATTCTATTTCAACAAACAAACTGCAAAAAACAAATAGAAAGTTCGAACCTAAACCCGTCAAAGAAGATATAGAGAACAAAGGTAAGAGAATTTGACCAGAGATTCAGCAATTAGTAATGACACCACCATTCCTCTCCATGAAGCCACCTCCATTTCTCGCTTATATATGTTTGCCTCGTACTTGATGCCACTTCCACATTTTCAAGTTCAAACTTTAGACAGTTTCGCCTTTGCCACCAATCCTTTCATCGAAGAGCTTTAGTCATTGGGTCAATCACTGTCCTTTTGCACAGATGAGTTAGATAATCGCCAAGCTCCTAAGCAATGCCCTATCCATTACCAATCTTTTAATTAAATCTTACAGCACCAATGGTGTATTCAATGCAACCCGTCGGCTTACCTCTGTAGATGATGACATGGACCAATTTCCTGATTGGCTATCTTCGTCTGATCAAAACAAGCTAACATTGACTTGTATACCAAAGGCAGAACTTAGATGCCGAAATGAATCAGTCGATAGTATGAAGCGCTCCCATAACCTGTGCGAGAGTCATGCTTCCATTTTTCTTTTCTCTGGAGTCATATCTGGCTGCTAGCAGCAAAACTCCTCTGGCAAACAATGCCATAGATCCCAAGAGATTCTTGATAAATGCCAGTAAAATTGAAAAATGACGTTGCGGCTAAAATATACCATAAGCCATGCCTTTCAAGAAAGGTTGCCAGATTAAAGATTAAGGTCAAACGTAAGATATGCGAGGAGCATTATCGGAGAGACTATGGCAGAATAAGCTGCCTCTAGGCAATCGTTTGCGCTGGTTGTGGGAAAGAAACCGTAAATCGAAGGGATAAAATTAAAGTAAAAAAATCGAGGGCCAAGATTGCGCACAAACTATCCTAAAATCCCTTTATTATTATATATAGATGATTATTCCTTGGTAAGATTCGCTTATAAAACAATTAACCAAACGTGATTGGAGGGTGGAGGGATGTTGCTGAAGGATTATCCTTGCTTTCTTGATGTTATTACGTTGAAATATGGCAATGGTACATGGGAAGGAGAACATGAAATATTAATTCTCATAACCAATTGCCTCTGGATATCTCTGAATTAATTAACTTCCACCACTCGACTGATAAAATGTATAGTACTTCGTAATTGGTAAAGTGAGTCTGGAAAAGTGGTTGAACATTCATAGGCTATTTCACATTCATAGGCTCTGAGAAGTATGTCGTGCTACAGTGGCAGCTCCAACATACTTTCCTCCAGCGCACGTAGCATCTCTTGATGGAACAGTTTCTGTCGACTTGATTGATGGAGCTGTAGTACAAAATAACCCAGTAAGTAAAGAACATTTTTGGAGCATCACTGAAAACGCGATACATCAGGCCTACTCTACAATCAGAGACATGTTTTGCTGTTGTAATATGATCTATTGAACAGATTTGTTACTGCCTGCCATTTTTTTAAGAGTGTATCTGCCCTGTAAACTGTAAACAGACAAAGCACATTAAGCTTTTCAGTTTCTGGCACTACTCTTTTGGAACATGAAGTTCGAAGAAGTTGAAAATTGGAGCTAAGTGATATCATGATGTATGTTCCACCAGCAAAACCCTTGCAATTAGGATAAGGTGAATGGAGCATGTCAAAAGGTGTTGTCAATAAGAATGAAGAGTGTGCACATAGGGTGACCTATAAGTCTTACTGAGAATCTCTGAAGTCTGCATCTGGTCATGCTGGAGTAAATCATGCATCGTTACCCTTCCTGCAAATATTCAGCCATCACTTCCTGCTCCAGAACTTACCGACGCAGACATGGCCCCTGTTAAGACTCCAGCATTCATCTAAATAAAGTTAAAGAACGGCATGTGTTAAGATGTAACATGACAAACAAATTAAAACAACAAAATATCATCAAATCTGATCATATAGTATTACCTAGCCTCACATTTATATTTACTGCACAATCTAAATTCAAATGCGAATCATATATCCATGGACCTTTGCTAGATATCCACGAAAGTCATTAGGATAGCTGCTTATTGGTCCCGAAAATGACCTTCACAACTCCCAAAAACGTTCTCTGAACTTATGAATTTTAGAATTCATAAGACATTGCTGCAAATCCTGCAAAGATAAAATTTGCAACCATTAAGACATTGCACAAAAATCTGGAGCAGTATGCTTACAGAAATTGAAAGTAAAACATGGAGTAGAAAGAATGAAGCTATGTTTTGAAAAACAGGACTTTGAATTTTCTAATAAGCCTATTGCTTGCTCATGCATACCTTCATACACAAATGACTTTAATAATGTCATTAACTGTGTGACCTCTGACAGCAGGCCTTTGCTTCTCTTTTCTTGCCCATTCTTACGAAGAGTGCTTCCAGCTTACAAACATACATGCGACAGATGGATGCAAGTGTCAAGTGCTCCGCAGCTTCTGTTTTAGAACCTGACGAACTAGTGCTTAAATGGTCGAAACAGAACTTGATAGACAGAACTGTTGGATTCCTTCACCAAATCACTGAGTCATCATAATACAGGATGGCTATTCCTGTCTAAAGCTTTAGACATTATTAATGGCTATTTTAATAATTGTTGAGATAAATAGAGATTTTTGGTTTTGTTATGTCTTTAAGCAGAATAATTATTCAATTGTAATTATGTCCATGAGCAGAGAGATTAAAAGTCATCAGAAAATCAATGGAGCAAGAAAGTTTCTTTTACCTGAAGGTGTGCTTCTGCTAAGTATCTGCATATATTTGCAACTTCTGGATGTAAATCTCCCAATGCTTTCTTCTGGATATCTAGTGCCTCATAATAAGCAGCAACTACATGCTTTTGCTTTCCCAGCTTAATATAGCAATCACCAAGAAGCATTTTTCCTTGCGTCTTTCGTGCAAATGCAGCAGATGCATATTGGAGTCCTCTACTCACATCAAGACATTTCTCTATAACATTTGATGCAAACTTGGGCTGGCTCATTTGTACAATTTGTCCAGGAAGCTTGGTAAGAATTTCACTTCTTTCATAAGGTTTGCCATAGTCTAATGCATGCTGCAAAACATTGGCCATGAGCAAGGAACTGCAACATTACCACTAGTGCTTCTGTACGATGCTCCAGGACTCTCTGAACCAGAAAATATGACTGTATCCTTGGATCAAAATAAAGAGACTAAATTGTCACATACCTGGAATCACTCGAATAACTCAACAGCCATATGGATGGGTAGAAAGGCTAATAACTTGGCCATAGAATGCAGATATTATAAGCTGAATCCTGTCTGGAGGCACGCATTTCTGAATGACATGGTTCTCTATCCAGTTTAGTTTCCATCAATTTCTTTTTTAAAAGGCTGGCCTTCTCACTGAATGCTCCTGGAAAGCATGCACAAATCTCTGTTAGCGAGATCATTCAAGCTCGTTTAACAATATTTTCGTTACTCTATGCACATGGATATCTCTGTAAATCATATACAGAAGCAAAGAAATGGAGTCTTGCCGAGTATGGCAGTGGCACAAAAGGCCCATCTTTGGCGTCTGCAGCCCGTTTCCTGACCAGGTTTTAGTGTTTCGCACTACCAGCATTTCTTCATTTCTTCGTGACAGCAGGTTTCGGATTCGCACTAGTTAGCAGCGTTTCTTCATGACAGCAGGTTTAGGGTTTACGAAAACAAAATGTAACATCACCAAGCAAAACGTTACACCATAAAAAGGTTTCACCTTGGGTGCATTTGCAGGCCCTAAAGCTTGAAGTTTTTTTGCTGTATAGGTCAATGTAAGTTTTTTCGCCCTATTTTTATATGGTACATGCACTCAAGGAGCACCAAGGAGAGGTTCGTCTCAAAAAAATAAGATAGAGTGCCTCGTCTGCAAGTACATAGAAATTATAGCTTTTTTTCTTGCGCCTTCTTTTTTCCCAGCACTGAGAAAACCACTGGAAAAACCACACAATGAGTAAACACAATAAATTCCCACAATAAATCCTCTTGCAATTGATAAGCATGCACAAGCAAACAGATTGAACAAAAATGACCACCCCATTGACCACTTTGCATGGCCATTTACCAATGAACAATTTGCTTAGGCATGTATCAGTGACCAATTTCGCATAGACAAATTAAAAGATAATTAATGCCCGTCCAAGCACCAAAAATCCTATCTTGCCTGCTTTCATCACGTGCATTAAACATGAACTTGAAATCCCTCTTAAGGATTAGAAGTATAACATCAAAAGTTATACAAGCTTTGTAAAAATTTTAAAGCTGCACTGTCTAGAAATGTCGTAACAAATTTTTCGTACCTAAAATAAGCAAATACGTAGGACATGTAAAGCTTCTCCAAAAGGAAACGTCAATGAGCAGAACCAAACAGGAGGCCTTATAAGTTTGACTTGCAAACAACGGTGTTAACATTGGCACCACATAAACAAAAGTGTCCTTGCACCACTTGTATGCACATAGATGTCTGGCACAACCCCAGGTAAAGAATACACGTAAATTTCAGTGAAGAATGAGTTGAAATTATTAACTATATGACATGGGATTTTCTGCACAAAATGCAGTTTGCTATATAACTAATGTCTTTGGCAAGGCACCTACCATTGGCCATTGGATCCCTACTAGCTGTGATAGAACAAAGTAAATCGGAGATGAGAGTTGTTGAAGCGGAGCAAGTTTGGAACTGGCACTTGGGGAGGGTTTTTTGTTCTCCTTCTTAAGATCTCTCTTCGAACCCTCGAAGGAACCCTACAAGCAAGCTCTTGACCCCTTCAGAGGCAGGGAAGGCTGCCAAAACCTAAACCCTACAGATTTACTAGGATTTAGGTATCGGGGGAATAAAGTCGATTTGCTACAAGCAACTAGTCTATCTTTCACTCGGTGCACTCTAGCCTAGTGCTATAATGTAAAGCTAGCACGTACTTGGCAGTCTGGGCGTTTCATCGATTCTCTACTCCTCAGACATGTGTCTTAGGGTAAATCTGGCCTTTTGGATGCAACCGCATAGTCGAAATGTCGTTGCATGCCAATCGGCATGCTCCGGTCGCACAATGTCCAGAGCTCGCGGGCCATCACAACGGAGCAAGTTTGGAACTGGCACTTGGGGAGGTTGTTCTCCTTCTTAAGGTCTCTCTTCGAACCCTTGAAGGAACCCTGCACACAAGCTCTTGACCCCTTCAGAGTCAGGGAAGGCTGCCAAAACCTAAACACTACAGATTTACTAGGGTTTAGGTATCGGGGGAATAAAACAGCTCCATTTGTTAATCCCACCGTTCAAATAGTAGTTCATGTTATAGGAAACGTTCTCAAAAAGAAAAAATGGACATCCACCGCACGGATGTCCCAACCCCCAAATGTTCCCCTTTACGGACAAAGGACAAGAGGGGGAAATGGTGTGCCCCTCTAGTTCGGCCATTCTTGCTAGCTCAAAATGTGATTTTGACTTTGGGCATGAGTCCAGAGCATCTAGTTTACTGTAGGGACCAGCGATTATGACTAACAGAGCTAAACTCGATTTGCTACAAGCAACTAGTCTATCTTTCACTCGGTGCACTCTAGCCTAGTGCTATAATGTAAAGCTACCACGTACTTGGCAGTCCGGGCGTTTCGTCGATTCTCTACTCCTCAGACATGTGTCGTAGGGTAACTCTGGCCTTTTGGATGCAACCGCACAGTCGAAATGTCGTTGCATGCCAACCGGCATGCTCCGGTCGCACAATGTCCAGAGCTCGCGAGCCATCACAATGGAGCAAGTTTGGAACTGGCACTTGGGGAGGGTTTTTTGTTCTCCTTCTTAAGGTCTCTCTTCAAACCCTCGAAGGAACCCTGCACGTAAACTCTTGACCCCTTCAGAGGCAGAGAAGGCTGCCAAAACCTAAACCCTATAGATATACTAGGGTTTAGGTATCGGGGGAATAAAACAGCTCCATTTGTTAATCCCACCGTTCAAATAGTAGTTCATGTTATAGGAAACGTTCTCAAAAAGAAAAAATGGACATCCACCGCACGGATGTCCCAACCCCCAAATGTTCCCCTTTACGGACATAAGATAAGAGGGGGAAATGATGTGCCCCTCCAGTTCGGCCATTCTTGCTAGTTCAAAATGTGATTTTGACTTTGGGCATGAGTTCAGAGCATCTAGCTTACTGTAGGGACCAGCGACTATGACCAACAGAGCCAAACTCGATTTGCTACAAGCAACTAGTCTATCTTTCACTCGGTGCACTCTAGCCTAATGCTATAATGTAAAGCTAGCACGTACTTGGTAGTCCGGGCATTTCATCAATTCTCTACTCCTCAGACATGTGTCCTAGGGTAACTTTGGCCTTTTGGATGCAACCGCACAGTCAAAATGTCGTTGCATGCAAATTGTGATAATATACACAATTGTGATACAAGTAGAACAAGGTGCTGCGCACGAAGGGTTGCCCTCTGGTGGCCCTGAAAATGTGTTTGCATATTCTTTATTTTGTGGTTTCGTGCTGATTGAGGTGGGCGGTTGTTGCGGATTGGTTGTTAGTGGTTGTTTTTTTGTTGCCCAAAGGGGTAAACCCTTATTTGATGGTCGGTTGGGAATATTATTTGGCAGGTCATATTGAAGAATATCTTTTAGGTTCTTGCATCATTTAGGCACATAATATTTTTGAACTTTTATTTTTCTTTTTTGCTGTTTTTTCCTTTAGTGTATTTTTTGCTTCTAAAATATACAGTTTCTTTCTACATGTTTGCCAAATGTTAACCATTTTCAAATGTTTAGAATTCAGACAGCTGAAATAAGGGAAGAACCACCTTTTTGGTTTTTATAATGCCAATGTTGATGTTAAATGGGAAGCATCACTTACGTTATTTGAAATGGTTGTTTTGTTTGTAGTATCTCTCCCCTTTTTGACAAAATTCTAGGCCTTATTTTATATTTAGGCAGCACCACCTGCCACTGAGTCCCCTCAGAAGATAAATCCCTTTGTGGAGAAGACCTTAGTGAAGAGGTAGCTTGTTGTCAGATGTAAAAAGTGAGGTAACAACGTACCGAGAGGGTCCATGTTTTTTTGGGTGTGGCACCTGTTTCAATACTTCTAGGAGAGAGGGCTTCACAATTGTGACCTCTTCCCAAGTTCACACTTTTTGTTAACGCGCCATTTATTGCCATGAGTTTCCATATTCCACGGTTCTGGGGCCATTAATCCTTCCATTTTTCAAACTGGGAAGCATTTTGATAAGCCTTAGTGGAAATTTAAAGCTGTACTTTCTACTCTTTATTGTTATTCCCTTGGGTATGGTATACCCATGTTAGCTGAGATGGCGACACAGATTCTAGGATTTTAGCAATAGAATGTGGAACCTTAGCAATAGTGCCCAAAGTATTTGAGATGGTTTTAGAAATTCTGGCAATAACATGTTTGTTGGCATGTGTTCAATCTCAAACCAATAAGATAATTTGATGGCTGACATTTGGTTAGAAGAGAAGCAACCAAGGGTAGAACTGATATAGGATGAAGTCCTTTAGAAACGAATCCACTATCAAACATGGTCAGGAAGAAGTTGCCCCCTAATGCATTTAAAAGATTGATGTTCAGGCAATTTGGCTTCTCTAGATGTGTTAATAGCCATCTGTCTATCCTGCAAAAATCTAGGAAGTCTTTGTGAAGAAGACTACAACTAAGCGTGACACCAGACCAATTAAGGGAAACCTTAAGGGAAACTTAAAAACTTAGGACCAATTAATTTATTTCTTTAAATCAGCAATCTGCAGAATCCTGAAACCAGTGATCTTGTGGGCGGCATGACTTCAATGTGTATTGTGTGGGACGAGCTGCAACTTCTGCTAGAATGATGAACTACATCTCTAGAAGATTGCCATAGATATAGGATCTATAATCCAAAACTAAAGAATGCTTGTACAGAATGTTGCCGAACTGGTCATATGTTACATAATCACAAAAATGGTATTCATTCAAAACACTTCGCCTATTCCTTGCTCTATTTGAATTGTGTGCCAGTGCCAATGGCCCCTCGATATTTAGGTGACGTACGTAAGCCAACTCTCATCTGATAGATAAGACGAGAAACAGGCAAGGATATATTGCTGCATTATGTAAATGATTATGGGATTGATATAGACTAGCAATTGGCAGGTAATGGAGAACATATATTGTTGCATTGTGTATACAATTATGGGATTGATATCACTTCCCATTTTATCTTCGTGCATTTGGCTTCAATTGATTTAAGTCAGGCAAGATAAGAGTGAAGATCAATGGGAATATTCTCTTGGTACAGACTGATTATGATGCTTATTTATGTATATTATGTTTACGGCTGGCCTTGCCTAAAGGCTTAGCTTTGATCTCAAGGAAAATGCAGCTTCAGGAAAGATGCATAGATTAATATGCCCTTTTTAATGCACGTCTTGGCTAAGAGATATGATGGACAATGCTTGCACATCCAGACCAACACTCAAAAGTGCAACAAGTTCGTTTTTGCAAGATTTATTTGCAACTTCTGCAAAGTGCAAAAGTTCTGAATTTGTTCGACCGAGTTCGGATGACTAGATTATGTATCTGTCCATATAAAACTTGCGAATCTCATAATGTAACACAATTATAAAGTTGTAAGTGACTGGAATTGTGAAATAATACCTGCAAGTGTGCTGATCATAAATCTGCTCCGAGGAAGCTGCCGTTACCAAACATGCATCTGCATTTTGAAACTGGAACTTGGTTACTACGTAGTATATACAGGAAGATCGAAGCCATTAATAAGGTTCTGTACCCGATTGTCAATGCTGACCCATTACAGACATTCTGCTTTTATAAGACACATCCACATTTGGAACATATAGTCATTGAGGTCGAGTACTTGCTAGGAATAGGACTCCTAGGGGTAGTTCACTTGCAATATCTTTAGACATCAGTTTCCTGTAAACATCATGCACCACCATCCACATGATACCTACTTTATGAGCAAACATCGATGGGCAGGCTAACCAGACAATACCTTGTCTCTACAAAATTCTCTACAAAGTTCAGAAAAATCCAACCAAATGCCCAAAATTCCTAAAATTTCCTGTCCAAATAATTATGGGGATGGTAAGATATACCCTGCATAGTAGCGCTCTGCAGATTTTCACCTGAAAGTACACATCCTCGCAAGCTCGCACCATTGAATACCGACCTATTAAATCCTTGCATTAGACATGGAACTTATAGGCCAAACATAGAAACTATTTAAATGAATGCATGGAATCTCACTCGCGCAGTGTTGCATTGTGAAAGTTTGCACCATCGGCATCTGCACACTGAAATATGTTGGATTCAGTAACTGATATGTTATGGAAAATAGAATGAGGAATATAGGTACACATACATGGAATTTTGCAGCCTGCAAGTTTGCTCGAGAGAAAAATATTTTGACAAGACGTGCATTACTGAAATCTACACCAGACATATCCTGCATAAATTATGTCCCTTACCACAAAATGTAACTTCGTTAAAAACAGCCCTTTATGTTGAAAGCATATGAAGGGCTTCAGCAGACAACAGTAGAGGATGGGCAGCTAGAAATTAAGGAATCAAAACAGCATAACTAGCAGTTGAAGGGAACTGTAACTCTTGTATTTTCAGTATAACCAATTTATTGTATAGTTCACCTTTCATACATTTGTAGAATGATGGATTCTTATCAGGGTATACATTTCGCTTGCAAAAAAAGAATTTCTATATTTAAGAAAGGCATCATTAAGAATTTCAGTTACGTCTTTAAGTTTTTCTTAAAGCGTATCAAAGGTTGCGGATAAATATCTGGAAGGAAGCGGTATAGAATAGACAGCAATTCCACTTGCCTGTCATACTCTTGCTGACTGCGTAAGGAAACTAAGGAACCGAAGGGAGGTTGCTATAGATGCGGAGGAAATCATTTCCTAAGGGATTGCCCATTTGGAGAAGGGGGAATCACAAAAGTTGAACCACCTAAACCTCAAAAGGTTGTAAAATGCATGTTAAAAAAGGCTAAAGTCGCAGAGAGCTCTATAAATAAAACTGAAACTTCAGTTGGACATATCTCGGCAATCAGAGGTCGGATTGCAGCGACCTTTATCTCATTGGAACCGTCGCGGAGTCTAGTTTTCGAATTGGGGTGGCACATATCCTAGTTCATCCGTATGAGGGAGTAATGGCCAAAAAGGTGACAGGGGGTCACAAATTACTGCTACAGTGACTCTGCAGTTTTGCAATTATTTTCTGATCTGTGGTCTACGTGGAGTAGCTATGGATTGAATGTTTGCTCAAGAGCTACGTGGAGTAGCCAGATATTTGTAAGCCGGATATTGTCTGCCAAGCCAGTTGCCATTTGCACTGCCATAACCTCGTGGATCCGGTTGGGTGGTTAAACGTGCTCATCAATGTATTTGTCTATGTTATATAATAACTGGATCATGTTCTACAATTAAGATGATGTTGTTCAGTTGTTTAGTTTCCCCATATACAATGAATCGTATCAATTTCTATGTAGATAAAGAATTGCTCGGCATCATCAAGAAAAGTGTCATTCAAATTTAGGTTAAATTGCACATTGCACAACGGGGCAGTTTAGCCTTCTCATATCAACTGAAAATTGAGATAGAACCAGTAGCCAGGGTGCTCAGAAAGGCTTTATGGCATAGCAATATAGGAGGTTAAGCCTGTATAATGCTTCATTTTTAAAATGTCCTGTACCCTATGAAATCTTGCCTCTTCTAAGATGCCATGTCTCTATGAACCGTATTTGCAGATAAAAAGTGGCATGCACTATATATCCAGAAAATAACACAGCGTGAGGGAGAAAGCAAACAATGGTGCATTTCCAAATTGAGCTCCATCCAAAGGCAGATAACTTCTCCATCCGTTGCAAATTTTTAGAAGACTAAAAGCACATCAAAACCTATTTACAAGTGGTTCAGTGCAACCAATTTGTAAATAGGAACTTGCAACACATATTCTGAGGCCTTGAACTGGATGCAGTGTGATGGTGAGACCTGCTAATAAGAAAACATACATTGAGCATTTCCTCACAAATAAAATTTAGAGTCTCGTTTGTTATGATCGAAGGAAAAGTAGCAGAAACGGCAGCATACGACCCAAAAAAGCTCTAAAACAGGCAACGCGAAAAGATTTGCACCATAACTTGATACCAGAATCCAATGGCAATACAATACATTGCTCTGCTTCATCCAAATAAGCTGCATGGCAGAGGAGGTCAACCATGCAAGAGTAATGCCACATAACTGGCATAGTATGATGGCCTTCAACCAGTAAAATGAAGTAATAACATCCATCATTAACAAAACCTGTAATGCAGACAAAACAGAAATGAATGTAAGCTCATCTGGCCTGGCTCCCTCCTGTAGCATTTCCCTGAAAAGGATTAACACCTCCTTGCAATCTCCATAATGAGCATAGCCAGCAATCATAGCACTCCAAGATTGTACCCTTTGTCAAAGATTTGATGTGCATCTTGTATGCACCCGCATTTTCCATACATATCAATGAAAGTGATAGCTGTAGTTGTATCTGAGCCACATTGAGATTTTTCCATGTCAAGGACTACCTGTCTTCCCTGTTGAAGGGCTGAAATACCAGCACATGAAGTCAAAAGACTGGCAAATGTTACCTTATCTGGCTTTACATCTTCTGATTGCATCTGAATAAGAATGACAAAGGCCTCCTTTCCATCTCCATGTTGTGCATATCCTGCAAGCATTGTATTCCATGACACGGTATCCAATACAGGTAATGCATCAAACACTTCACATGCAGCTTCTATCCTGCCACATTTAACGTACATTCCAACGAGAGAGCTTCCAACAAAACCATCATAGTCACAACCCGTCTTCAATATGAAAGCATAAACAAGCTTTCCAATTTCTGAGGCTGAGGTGCTAGCACAAGAGCACAGAATGTTAATAGAGGTGATTGTATCTGCCTTCACATGCTCTGCTCTCATTTGGTCATTTATAAGCTGAGCACACCCTGCTATAACTATACTCCAGGAGCCAGCATCTCGCTCAGGCAACCAGTCAAACACTTGTTGCATGTCCTCTATACTCCCACATTTCATATACATATCCATCGCAGCATTCTAGACCACCACATCAGTTGAAGATAACATTCTCAAAATACTGCTGTGGATGAGTTTACCCTTTCCCCATGCACGTATTCCGGCACATATAGGTCACTTTGTTTGGGTTTACAGCTTCATTATGCATTTCGCCAAATAGCTTCAGAACCTGATTAGGATCCTTCTGCATATATTAGCTGCCTTCATTTTGTCAAAAAGATTGAGAGCTTCTATGCGATGCCCATGCTGTGCATATGCAGCAATTATTTTAGCCCAGATAAACTCGTCCCTTTCTGGCATCTCTACAAAGACTTGGCTGGCATCTTCTATGCTCCCACATTTTGCATACATATCAACAAGGCTATTCCTAATGAACACATTCAGTTCACATTGAGAATTCAGAAAAACAGAATGTATCCATTTTCCATGCTCTAATATCATAATCGGGTCGCATTCTATTCCGGTGGTGCATTCTGATGCGCCCACGTCGACTCAGCCAAGAACACGGAATTGCAGTTGAATTCTTCGATTCTGCATCACCGGCTGCGCAGGTTAGAGATCAGACAAAAATTCAGCTCCCCGATTATGATATTGTAGGGGTAACCGATCTGGTCCCCCTTTCTGTTCTTGGCAAGGAATTTCGCTCCCGGCTGCCGCCGGTCGCGAAATTGCCCTGCCAAGAACAGAAAGGGGTCCCAGATGGGTTACCCCTATACAAAGTCTGTAAACCAGCGCATGCAGTTAATAGCGCCACAAAAGTGGCTTCACGTTCTCAGCTTGCATTTGGCAGAAAAGATTAAGGGATTCCATAGCCTGGTCGTGCCGAAAACCTCACGATCAGACATCAGATCAAACATTTGACGATCACGAGCTTTGCTGTCGTCTGAGGCCCGATTTGGGCTCTTCGTGATCCAGTTTAGACGGTATGAAGAGCAGCTATAGGCCTCGCACTCTAATAGAGGTGACCGCGAGTTTAAGGGCGATAGAAGGTTTGAAGCAGTCTTTTGAATATTTCAAGCATATACTAACAAAATAGAAATAGGGTCGCCAGTTTTGTCTGGCGTGCATTCTAATGCCGACACGTGGCAACCGCCAATATACCGGAATGGAAGTCGGGTTGCCTAATTCCGCTTGACCGGCGGCCCAGGTTTCCTTAGGTTTTTTCTCCTTTAGGGTTTTTTTTTCTTTAGGGTTCTTCAGCGCCGGCGTAGCAGTTTGCGCAGCTCTTCTTCGAGCATGATGCTCTTCACGATTCAGAGTTTTCACAGATGAGTTCTTTGCAGGGTTCTTCAGCGCCGGCGTAGCAGTTCGAGCAGCTCTTCTTCGAGCATGGTGTTATTCACGATTCAGCGTTTTCACAGATAATCTTCACAGATGAGTTCTTCGCAGATGGTCTTCACGATTCAAAGTTTTTTTTTGCAGCTACTCATCACATCATCACGATTCATAGTTCTTCTTTGCAGGTGAACCGTGATCTGCAAACAACCAGATCTTTCTTCGCCGGATCTGCAAAGAACCCTGCATTGGATGTTTCTTCACCGTATTTGGTGATCTTCGCCGAATCTGCTGTGTTTTTTTTTTTTCAAAGGCTCTGTAACGATCTGGCTCCCTATTTCTATTTTGTAGGGGAATGGAGGTTGGTCCTCCATTCCGGTTTTGGTGTGACCGCTCGCCTGCTAACGGTCGCGGGACCCCACCTGCAAAACTGGGAATGGAGTCCCAACCTCCATTCCCCTATACATATCCACAGAATATGCTCAAAACCCACATAAACGAGGGTTTGCCCCCTTAGGGGCAACCCAAAAATGGTAAAATCAATCATTTATGATGCTTGTGTGTAATACACGGGAGGACTTCTAGATGCCAACTTTTAACACTAATAGAATATAATATAGTTTGTAACGTTTTTTGTAACAGAAAATACATTAATTAGTATTTTTTTATTTGCGTCACAAAAGGTGATTTGTGACGCGTTACCAACGAAGAACCACTTGTAACGCGTTACAAAATATTATTCTGTAACGCGTTACTATAATAATATTTGTGACGTGTAACAAATTCTAATCGTAATTGTCGCGCGTCACTAATTAATTTTTATACCACGTGTATTTACATTTGTCACGCATCACGAGTGACTCTTAATTGTAACCATAGTTCGTTGTCACGGGTGTCAATTGCAAACGTATTGAATTAAAAAAAAAGGGGGGGGGGAATGAGTATCCAAGAGTAAAAGAATACACTGAAAAATTGATTACATGATAGAAAATAATGTATACAAAAAAATATGGTTTAAACTGTTTGAACAAGTTTATGCAGCATAGCTACTGCTCCTGTCATCATCTCCATCAAAATAATCCCGACACATGCGTATCTCGTCACCCTCTACGCCAAGGGGAATGCTATCGTTGGCAGAATCCATGTTAGGAGCATCAATATCGCCCCCTCCTTCATCGCCTAGTCGCGCCATAATTCTCTGCAAAAGAATTATGATTAATAAACTGTCATTGCATAAATAATATCATATGAACTTACTTCTTGATCAAGATGGTGCGGGGGCCATGTGTTATGGCGAAAGCAAGATAAAGCTCCAACTCAAAAAAAAGACATTCTTTTAGCGAATTGGGCTTGGTCAAATGTTGGCTCTTTCCCATATTTTTGGTACTAAAATGAAACAATGTAAAAAATTTGTTAACTTTTATTTATACTCAAATAATAGAACCCCCCTCCCCCCCAAAAAAAAAGCAAAAAATAAAATAAAAAGAAGAGAAGTTAGGAAACTTACAAATTTCGTGGCAAACGTAAGTTCACCACCGCTACCAAGTCGATGGGACGCCCCAGTATCTTCCTTTCTAGCACTGTAGCATAACCATTTCAATAAAGTTTTAACAATAGACAAGATACATCAAGGAATTGTAGGACTTACGCAGCAGCTGCTTTTTGTTGTGCATGTCTCTGATCTCCTGCCTTATCCAACTGGGCTTCTTTAATAGCCCACTCCCAAAACTCATCACTTGCTCGTTTAGGCTTTTGAGTATTCTTCTCCAAAGACACCATAGCTTTTTTCTTCATTCTATAACGTCGTGTCCTACAAAACCATAGAATTGAAATGTGAGTTTCAACTCTAACAACGTATAAACACTTCCAAAAAATCAAAGCATCTAAAGCATAATGCATCGGTATTCTATTTTGTATATGATTACCTCAAAACGCCAGACATCTTGCGCTTCACTTCAGATTTATCAAATCCAACACCATGCTGAGTCTCTAGGGTGTTCAATACCTAAGTCATTGAAAACTTAATTTATCATCATTAAATAATAATAACAAAAAATCTAGTTACAAACTTCTTTAATATCACTAATAAATAACAATAAAAACATCTAGTTATAGACTTCTTGAATATCACTAAATAACACTAAAAAAAACTAGGTAGAAACTTACTTCTTCAATATGCGATCTATTTTGTTGGTTCATGTGCTTATGTGGTTCTTTCCAATAAAACAAATCGTCTGCGACCCTCTTTATGGATTTTGCAAAAATCCTTGACCCTTGCCCAAGTTTTGGCTTCCCCAAATTGCTTATAGCCATTGGAGGAAGACCCGTTGTACCTTGTATAACCTTTGTGCCTGGTTCATACTTGAAGATTCCAATCTAGAAAGCAACCAACATGCAATATCATAAGAAAGGAACAAGAAATAAAGAATAATAATTATAATAATAAGAATACAAAAAGTCTAATAATTATACAAACCTGAAGAAGAATACAAAAAGTATAATAATTATACAAACCTGAACAGGCTGCTCCTCGGATGAAGGTGGAGGGCGTCGTGGCCTCCCTCTACCTCTAGAACCTGTGGAAGTCATAGGTGTAGGATCTACCGAATTTCTAGATATATCTGTAGGATCCGTCGATGTAGGACCTACAGAGGGGGTGGCGTCATGCCCTGGGGATGGCAATGGTGTCCGATGGGCAACATGTGTGATCATCTCCATGCTTCATCGTTGCTCCTGTGGCTGCTCCTGATCCCTCATGATCTGGTCAAACCTTGGGTTCAACCTCCTTGCAAGTTGGATAGTACCAACAGTGTCCTGTATCCACCCATTAATCCGTTCCTCTATCCCCCCAGCTGCTTTGTATATCTCTGAGAGTATCCGCACTGCAACATTAAACGGGTCCTGCAAAATCTCATCCATCTATATTTGAACACATGTTAGCATATGCAAAATTAATAGAAATCCTTACTTCAAGTACTCTTAAAATTAAAAAACGCTTACAATACTTATTCAAGCTCACGGACAAACTCAAATATTTTATTATGACTTATTCATGTTTTGAACATAACAATTAATATGGAGAAAGAGTGAGATTTCTAGCATTAACACAGGGGCAAACTCAAATATTACATTATTTCCTTGGAACTTGCTTTGTTCACATCTTGGTAAAAATCAAAACTGGAAGAATATGCCAAACAAATTCAAAGCTCCTGCATACGAGGTGCTGTTCTTATGAACCGAAGATGGTCTGTTGACACTCTTCCCTTAATCCCATATGGAAATAGTTTATGGGCACAACGCATCAGTGCCTTGCTTTATGTGCTTCAGCTTATATCTGCTACCATCACAATAGGATTTTCTGTATCTAGCCTCTGTAGACAAAATTATGGTCCCACACAAAATCTTGATAATGCACTGAATATTTACTACATCTTAATGCTGTTAGAAGCATCTGTTTTTCTGATCCAAAGGGCATATTGGGAGGTGAAGATCAGCTGGAGGAAGCTACTAATGCAAGTGAATGAAAAATGTAAGTTGGGACCAGATAATGCTAATATTGTGAGAGAATTTTTCTATGATGTATATTCTAGCTGCTTGAATGGTAGCGTCTTTGATGGTTTAGAGAAGGATTTAGTGTCTTTCAAAGATTGCTAAAATAACATCTAGTAATCTTGTAAAAGACCAAATGTGATGGGGTAAGCAACATAGCAATATTTCTGAAAGACGTGGCATTCAAAGCATATACTTTGAGGAAAATTGGCACAACACCATCGATAGACTTCTTCAAATGCTAGCTTGGAAGAAGGAGGTTGATATTAGAAAAGCAACAATTACTATCTTACGTGAAATAGCACGTTCTGACAACAATTCATTTCAGATTGTCAAAAGGTGGGGGCTAGAAAGCATTGTTTCCCTTGTCCAAGATGAAAATGATGGAGAACACAAATTTCTAGGACTCCAGACTCTTGAATGTCTGGCCAAAAATCATAGACAATGTGTTAGAATTGGTGAAACAAGAGGTTTGATCTTGAGTTTAATTGATTGCATAGAACTCAAAGAAAGTTCAGAGTTTAAATTCAAAGAGATCATAGTAGAGTCATCATTGCAGATATTAAAAATGCTTGCTGCTACATAAGGTGGATCTGGCCAATGCATAAGGAAGGACATAGCCAAGGCAGTGATGGCATTGAGAAATCTTAGAGAAATCCTTCAATTTCGAGCAGAAAATCCACTTCTGCAAGAGCTGGCTGTAAAGATCATAAAGAATTTAGCATTGGAAGATGAGATTAAAGAAGCAATTGGCAATACATCAATCTTAAGCATCTGGTATATGTCTGCAAGCAGACAAACTATGCTCCATATACCTGTTGCAACAATAAAGAGATCAACTCTGTGATTTTTGTTTAGAACTGGAAAACTCTCCTAGTTGATCATTTCTACCATGTGGCCAGTGCATGCATACCATTTTCCCACTAATATCTCTTGTGTTTCACAAATCCATCATGTATTAACTATCTCGTCATACTTTGCTACGATCTTTACATGCTAGCTGCAACTTCCTTAGTGGACATCTCATGAAGCATACTCTCCCATTGCAACCCTAATTGGTCAGCCCAACTAAAATCTTTAGCATAAATATTTGAAAGCAAGACATATGCTGTGGTATCTAAAGGATTCAAGTTCATCATATGCCCAGCTGCATATTTCCCAAGCTCTAAATTGCCATGGTTAGTGCAAGCACTGAGTAGAGTCCTCCATGCTTCACAGGTAGCTTGAAATGGCATTTCACTAACAAAATCCTCTGCTTCATTGAACCATCCAAACATGACTAATAAGATTTAATAGGCTATAGTAGTGATCCACCAAAGGTAAGATGCCATAATCTGCACACATGGAAACAAACCAAAGGTCTTGACCATTGTCCCATAGTCCGTAATGGTCGCATGCGAGCGAAATGCTAAGGAAAGTGATTTCATTAGGCTTTGTGCCATCCTCGCTTTATTTCATAGAAGAGTTCCAAGGCTTCCTTGGCAAGACCATGCTGAGCATATGCTGCAATCATGGCAGTAAAAGATACACCATTCCTTTTAGGAAGCTCATCAAACATTTGACGTGCATCTCCCAATAGCCCACATTTGCCATACATATTAAGTAGTGCAGTCTTTACAATGACATCTGAATCGAAGCCATGTCTAACAATATCCCAATGTATCGAAATCCCCTTGGTCAGAGATTCAAGCCTAGTACAGGCATCAACAATGCTAACAAAAGTAACCTTGTTTGGGGGTATATTCTCCTGCAGCATCTGGTAACAGAGTTGAATGGATTCTTCGCCACAGTTAAAATACATGTCAATTAATGAGCCACACTTTTGATAAGAGGCAGGGTACAGTTTCAAGCAATTTCTCTGCCTTAATCAAGTATCATGATCGTGCATAATCAAGTATAGTGATCTTCTGTGGGCATAATGCCATACCTCCTGCATTACTTTGAAATACTCATGACCCTTGACCACCAAACTTGCGCCCACACAGCAAAGAAGCGTATATGTGAATGTTGGTGCATCAGGATTTACACCATGTTCTTGCATGTCTTCAAAACATTGGACAGCCATGCTCCCTGCGAAATTAAGGCCATGCCCTTTAATCATTGCATTTCAAGGAGCGATATCTTCAACCTGAAGAGCCTCTATAGATGAGCCACACTTAAACTGAGTACACCTTCCAATGACATATAACAAAAGGAATTCAGCACCTCTTGGCCCCCTCATTGCTCTTCCGTATAACCCATAATTATTCTTTGTCCATGATAAGACATCATGATAAGACATAATTACTGCAGCATGTATTTTTCGGCCCTCAAATAATGCTCCTAGTAGGCCACAGATCCTCAAGACACCTACAAAAATGACAGCATTTGGCTGCACGCTCTCTAGTTGCATTTGTTCAAAACATGCAAGTACTTCACCAACATAGCCCTTTTCAGAAAATCCTGTAATTAGTGTTGTAGGCATGCATGCTACAGGAGCAAACACATAAACATAATTCACGCAAAACTCCTGTGAATCCCTTGGATACTAACCTTGCCTTGTATTTTGCTATTGTGCCATCTGATAGATCCATTTGCTGGCAATGACATTATGGTTATGGTCTAGGCACAAGAATCCACGTACCTCTTGATAAGCATGTCAAACTCCTCTTGCATAGCTTGTTTCCAGAAATGCTTGCTTATAAGTAGGATCGAGAAACAAAAGCATAATTGCAAAAAGGCTCTAGTCCAGATTTTCTATGAATAGCAGGCAAATCTTCTGCCACATTGTCAACAGTAGGATTAGAAGAAACTGAAGACTAATTTACCTGCTGATCCTTATCAACTGAAGAATGAAACAGGCTCATGTTGTGAAGATGGTGTTTGTACGCAAGGAATTTGCTGAAACTAAGAAGTTCAACCCTAAACTCTTGTTTATAAGTGCCATCTTCCACAAAATCTGCATTTCTGGAAAGACCTGCTTCATTTGAGGATTGCATCCTTTTGGGCATTAGCATAGGCTGTTTTGCTTGTTCCATAGGAATAGCACCATAAGCTAATGGTCCAATACTCACCAAAAGCTCATGCTCCTACATGACCATATCTGGCATGCCACAAATATTCAGCAGTGAAGTCTGCTGTTAGACAAGCAACTCCTTGTGCATGAGGAGTGCCATCAACTGTGTATATGTGTGCCTTATTCATATGACCAGTTGCCTTAAGTCCGGGCTCTGCAGGTATCACATATTTGACAGGACTTTGATTGGTAAGATACATTTTGTCCCCACCAAAGGTAACTATTTTTCTTGTCAGTCAAACTGCGATATAGAAAGAAGATCTGTAGAAATCTCAAATATTAAGCTGACTCTCTTAGCATGCAGAACAAGATGTTTCTACCAGCATATTCTAAACACGAATACAACTCCATGTAACTCCTTGTTGTGTTTTGACAGTTGCAGCAATATGCAAGAACTTACTGTCAACTGCCCTAAGCAAAGTGATAAATTAGAAATGGACAAAAACATGGCAAAATTGGTCTTGTTGAGAAGAAACTAGCGCATACAGTCAGCACCTATGCTCAAAGAGGATTCCACACAAAGCTTGTGCCTTCTAGGTTCTTAGATTGCCGTCATATGAAGAAGATGAATCAAAGCTTGCATATATGAGCCAACTCTATTCTTGCACATCAAAGCTTGCATACTCTATTACAAATAAACGTATTTAATTTCTGACCTGGTTTTGCCTTCTTACTCAATTCCTTGAAAATAGCCCTTTGCTTCCCTCGGAATTTTGCCCGTTTGAATTTGCCTCTCTACATCGGTGAACAATTAAAACACAATATTAAAACACAATGTTTGAGCATTCTTGCTATCTATGCATAAATTTTAAATTGAAAGTGAGGGATTTTAGATTGAAAGTGAGGGATAAAAAAATACCTGGAAGGATGATGAGTAGCGTCTACAGATCAACCTTCAGCACCGCAAACAAGATCGATTAGCAAGATTGGCGGGAATCAAGAAATCACGGAAGAATTTGGGAATTTGGGAATAAGTTTGTGACGCATCCCCGCCACCTATGACTCGTTACAATGAAGAAGATGAAAAAATTTGTGACGATTCGCCACCACCTGTGACTCGTTACAACTGGTTACAAGATTGCATTGAATATTTTGTCTTTTGAATTTATGTCCCTTATAAGCCATATATGTAAGCATAATTGTTACATATATATAAGCCATATAACTCATTAAATCATCGTCATGATATAACCATTGCAAATTTTAAGGTTGTGCTAGTAAATTTACTAATGAGTTGGTTCTCCAGCATAATAATCTCAAAAACATGTGGCCACTGAATTAGTCACGTTTCCCACTTCGCCGTCATTATTTAACCAAGTTTTTTGCAAGATCTCTATGCATATATGGTCATATTAATTGACCATTGCATTATGCATCAACGTCACTAAAAATCAAACCATCGACCATTTCTTTCTGCGAGAATACCATATGATAAATTCCTGCACTTAAATCTTATCTATGACCTAGGTTAGATATCTATGCAAATATCTAATTAATATTTTTCACATTCGCAACTTATGCATGTATCTTGTATAGGGCTAGGGAATGCTATTTGTTACAAAAGACTCTTTAGCTTAAAAAAGTTCAAATGTGGATATGCCACAAACCAATAAGCTAGATCTATTGAGGGTGGTTTATGACATACTAGCTTAGAGATGTTGACGTAACAATATTGCCCATGAGATATATAAGAGTATTTATTGCATGGCAGGTGCAATCAACTCACAAGGGACTAAGTCAGGTACCACCAAATGGACCACTTAATATAAATTTCTTGATTTACGGTCCAACGATAATCCCGACCCAAGTTCTATGTTATCCATGCAAATTTGTTGTAGGGGATTAGGTATTTTTTTAGGATAAACCATAGTTCTTTAACATTCCTAAAGCTAAGAAATGAGCTCCATGGTTTGTTGAACCATTTATAATTATTGGTCGTGTTGGACCCCAAGCTCATCGATTGAACTTGCCAAGTAGAGTGCATAATGAGTTTCAAAGTGCAGGACCATGTTGTCTATAGGTAGCTCTGGCCTATAGGTGGCACCCCTTATTTAAGTGTGCTCATCTTCTTGTACATCTACATATACAAAGTTTACTATTTTTACCCATATGCATACAAGAGTTAGATATGAATCCTAAATGTTACCCCTTCTACATTAATCTAAATTTTGAGCCAACAATCATTGTCAAGGCATTAATATTTGAAAAAACATATTAAGAAGAATATTATCGAATATTGTCTTTTTGCCATCTGTTCCTATGAGTTCAATCATCGTCTTCTACATTATCATTTTCATGCAATATTGCCTGGCATTCTTCTGGGTTTACATATAAATCTTGGCCAATACAAATTTCTTGCTCTAGAGTGCCATCATCCCCATCAATATCAAGGAAAACAAACACTCCACCATTATTTGTGTCCTTGCCCCCGTCGTCCTCTTCATTTGTCAATGTTTCTTCCATACTAATGCCTTCTACCAAGGGTACCACAGTTTCTTCCATATCAATGCCTTCTACCTCAGCTACCACTTCTTCCGCGATGATGTCTTCACTCTCATCCTCTATACCTGGAGTATGATCATGCAATGCAGTAGAAGGAGGTTCGATAACTGCTTCATAATCTCTTCGTTGTCGAGGATTGACCTGCATCACATATAGCCAATCTCGATCATTAGGTGCTGGATGTAGGTATACTTGTTCACACTTCTCTGGAAAAATATAAGGTTCGTTGTCTTCTGGAATCAACCGCTTCGAATTGATGAGCACTAAACCATTGGGACCTTGACGAAATGTGGCACCTTTGCCTCGTAGTTGTGCATCATACCATCTAATTCGAAACAAGACTTTAGTAAAATTTCTAAAGTCAAGCTCTAATATTTGTTGTATCTTTCCGACATACTCAATGTCAGCCTCAATCATATTTTTGTCTTTTGCACTTGCACGACTTTCAACTATGAAAGTAGACATAACTCCACAGTCAAAGGTAACACAAACTTCATCCTTTTTCTGCACACGAAAATGTCGCCCATTGCAAATGTATCCATTATATAGTGAAACCTACATATTGCACAACCATGTTAAGTCATTTTTAAAAAAGTATCTTAACAATATTACTATCTTACCCATGCTGAAGGCCCATATGCAATCTGCCTTTCCTCGTCGGTCACTGAACCAACTTCATCTCCTGCTGAAGCCAATATTGTGTTTAATAGCCAATCTTCGGGTACCTGATCTGGTAGTCTTTCTAGCTCTGGAGGATATGGGGCTCGTGAGTGTTGCCGAAATAATTGCCGATCTAATTCCCTCGCTTGCTTCAAGTCATTGTACTTTTGCACCCATTTGGACATGCATTGCTCATTCTGTACTATATACAATTTGATCGCACTAAGCTCATGGGGTTTTAGTTTGTAAGTGCGCCCTTTGCTATGTAACCTATCCAAGCCTTGTTCAGGTTGCAGAAACATCATTGCCTCTTTATCAACATTATTAAGATATGTTGATACAACAAACTTGCAATCTTCAGCAAGCCACCCCTCACACATGCTCCCCTCGGGTTTGGCAAATTGTCTCACAAAGTCTTTAAGAACTTTCATAAATCGTTCAAGAAAAAACATCCAACGATAAGAAACTGGTCCTGCCCAATCGATGTCATCGACTAAATGTACGAGTAGGTGAACCTGTATGAGGGCCACAAAACATATATTACAAATATGATTGAAACCCAAGAAACTAATTAAGATGTTTGTATAACGATAGTTCTAGTATATCAAGATTTTGGAAGACTAACCTCAGATATAAAGAAAAACTCGTCGGAAACACCTTCTCAAATAAGCATAAGACTTCAATAGATAACTCTTTCATTTTTTTCGATGTCACTTTTGTTTATCTCCTTCAATGATATCCATCTCAATGCATAAAAACTATTTAATATGGAATAAAAACAATACACCAAGGGTGACCAATGATATATTTGGATTTACTCATAGCTTGGCCAATTTAAAAATAGGCTCACAAATTTTGGGAGGCAACCTCTCGTAGAAACCATGGGCAAAATCTCCTACAAGAATGAGCATAATTGCATAAGTAATACAATATACTTCCTATGTAAATGGACAAACATGCTTGACATGAATAAGAAGCACTAGGGCATAAAATTGCAATACAATAACTTACCGCCAACAACTTGTGGTAGTCATGGGACTTGAGTCCTGCTAACTTACCATCCTTTGTCCAACACCTTTGAAATGACGAGCAATACCCAGTCGGCATCCTCACTTTCTTAATAGATTCTCGCACAATCTGTATGTCCTGACTACTCATAACCCATGGTGGACGAGATTTTGGGTCCTTCAAGATAGCATTGCGACGGGGGTACACCTGTAAACAATCATCTCGAGAACCAATTGTATCCTTCTCACCCACTATATGCTTCCATATCGAATCCGAAACATTTTTTATGATGTGCATAGGATCCAATAGAGATGTGTACTTCAACTCTGACCAATATGGTAGCTCATATAATATGGAAAGACGTTTCATACCATTAGGAGGCTTGATCTTGATGTCATCGGGGTCTTCGTATAAATCACAAGCATCTTCGGCCTCTTGCCATGCCTTGTCCTCTGCACGTTCCCATTCATTGTGCCAATCTTTTGTGGTCATGCACTTTGGGATACAAGTTTCTCGGTGTGCCCCTTTTCGAAGTGGATGATCCATAGGTAAAAACTTCTCATGGCCCTCATATACCGTTTTTTTCATAGATTTGGAATATCTTGAGGTGATTTGACCACCACAACGCACACAAGCATATTCCCCTTTTGTTTGCAAGCCTACAAATATAACAATATAATTACAAACCATTTTACAAGGAAACAAAAAAAAAATCGTACCTGTACATATGCTAAGGCCAGGATAGTCATGCATGGTCCACATTAAGATAGCCTTTAATAAAAACTTTTGCTCCTTAGATTTGGTTTTAGAGATATCAACCATGGGGATCCCCTTCCATAATTGTTGCAATTCATCAACTAGGGGCAAAAGATAGACATCAAACTGTTTTGGTTGAGATGGACCTGCATTACCAACATTCATAAGTCAATCATTGAAACATTTCATCATATATATGAGAAATTTACTAATAAGTGGAAAAAGTGAAAACCTGGAATAATCATGCTCAACATGATATGTCCCCGTTTAATAGATTCCTCTGGAGGTATATTGTAATTTACAAGCATGACTGGCCAAGTAGACCATGAGGCAGCCCGTTGTGAAAAGGGATTAAAACCATCTGTTGCAAGACCAAAGTGAACATGTCTAGGTTCCTTTTCAAATTCTGGCCATCTTTCATGAATAAATCTCCAAGCCTCAGAATCAGCAGGAATGCGCATAACTCCATCTGAACTACGTTTACTTGCATGCCATCCCATTAAGGCAGCATTTTCCTTTGTTCGAAAGATGTGAGAAAGTCTAGGAATTATAGGAAAATAGCGCAATACCTTGCGTGGGATGGCAGAGCCTTGGACATCACTACGATACCTTGATTCATTGCATTTAGGGCATTTTACCATGTCTTTAGTGTCCTTATAGTACAAGGTACACTCATTTGGACATACATGAATACTTTCATACTCAAAACCAAGTGCCTTTATGAGTTTTCGTGCTTCATCGCGACTAGAAGGAACCTCGTTGCCAGAGGGCAATATTTTGTTGATAAGTCTGCTTACAAAAAATTGAGATAAAGTTAAGATTGATGTACAAAGTAAGAGATCATATAGATTGCAAACAAAATTAGGAGTTATGGAGGGAGAGACAAACCTCAAGATTGCATCGATTGCCACATTTGATGTCTTATATTGTCCTTGTAAGTTGAGAATACATAGATTGAATGTCAATCTCGATATCTTGCAACCCTCATATAATTTTGTTTTAGCATCATGGATTATATGCTCATCAAAGTACTGAGCCGGATCTACCTCAAAAGCTACTCCATCATCTTCTGAGTCATTCATATGTTGTGCACCTACCTCATTATCAATATCTTCCATAAGACATTCAAATTGTGCATGCTCATATAGCAAATTGCGAGTCATCTCATCATAAACATGGTTGGGTCTAAGTTAGATATTGGGGTACAAAAAAGCGCGACAAGCGGAAGCAGATTAAGCACGCGAAGCAGCTATTCTTCGCACCTTCTCGTTTCCCGCGCGCCTTTTCGCAAACAATGATCTGGGCTGTCAGACCCGTAATCATTCGCGCCGAAATCGATAATTGATCTGCAGACGCACATTATACCCTATTTTACAGATTGGTTGTACCCTCTCGCCTTCCGAGATTTTTTTTTCTTCCTAAGCTTGCTTCATACCTTGCTCTTTGGTTAATTCAACGCTTTTATGCGATGGCCGAGAAGGGATTATTCCTCGCCAGAAACTGAAGTGGCTGCGGATACCGTGGATCAAGAAGATTGGAACAAAGTATGGACAAACCATTCAAATCCTTTAAAGAAAAAGGCAAAATAAAAATTTATTTCGTCCGCACTCATCCGGGCAACAATTGGAGGACTTGGTCGAGTTCCTCGTATCCCCGAAGCGGGATTACCAAACAACGAATTGAGGAAACTTCGTTGCTTTGGCATTTGCTTGGGAGCATTGTGGTCGTCTTGAGCAAGATCATGAGGGTCATAAGATAAATTGGGATGCATACAAGTCACGCGAGTTACTTGTTTGGTCGAGAAAAAAACCAAGGGATGATATGGATGTAAAGAAAGAAGATGTTAAAAAATGAAAACCGTACATCCTTCAGGCCAAAGCACACCTCAAATTTCAAAGTAAGAACACCTCGGATGGAATTAAAAGCGAAATCAGGTCAGCCAAAATGAATTTTCTCTGTTTGCAATTGTAGTTTCAATATTTCTTTGATTGATGAGGAAGTAAAGAAGTTGGAAACAGAGTTAGATAACCACAAACAAGATTTGGCTAAGATTATTAGTAAGATTGAGGTTGACAACAACTCCCTAGCACGGGAGCAAGTAATGATTGATATAGCAAAGAAGGAGGTGAGTAGACTACGAATGAGTTATCTCGCTTTGAATGACAAAGCGGATAAAACAGATGAAGATTTGACCCGCATTGCGATTTGAAGCATAAAATAAGTGGAGAGCTTTTACTTACGCTCCAAACCGGAAGCTTGCCTTCCAAAGGTAAGTGTTGAAGCAAAGAGATCTAAAGGGAGAAGAAGCAAAGGCTAAAAGCCTCTTTAGAATTCGGACTTCAAGAAAGCAGTGGTTCTGCTTTAGAGAAGTCGCTAGGCGCTTGATGCACCAGACACTTCACCTAATCTCTATCATGACTATGAAGAGCGCGATTGCCGTGTTTTATGGAGAACTCATGTCTTTGCATGTGGATTGGTATTCAATCCACAATATACTTTGAGTATGAAGTTGCCATGTGAACATGCCTATCACTTGGCATGTTGCATGCTTACTTCAGATGAAAAGAAGGCATGCTTCAGTGCTTAAAGGAAGTTCCCAGGATTTGTTTGTGGAACTTGGTTTAGAAGTTGGAGCTGAAGATGGAGCCGAGGTAGCCATCGCCAGATGGGTTTGGAGCAGGCACTAGTAGTGCTTTTGCTTCACCCTACAAACAAAAACTTCTTCACCAATATTTGTTGCCGAGTCTCCATTAGTTCCCCGATTATACTCTAGCAAATTGTGGCATCACCAAAACCTGTTACAAAAGCCGTGGCATCACCAAGTCCTCAAGGCAGCTTGAAGCATTAAAAAGGTAACCATTTGGTGTTTTTATGTGTTTGTTTTGTAAACTTTATTTCATGTCTATTCTAACTAGTTTCCTTACCGATTCGATTGGTAAGAAAAAGCCCAAAAAGAGAGTGACACGCGGCACTAGTGGTTGACAAAGATCGATGAAGAAGAAGAGCCCGAATGGACTACTTCGGGCAGCCAGAGCACCATAAAGTCGAGGTTGAGAAGTAGAACCGCAGGAGAAAGCTCCGGGGTTGATGAAGTTGTAGATCCGGACAAAGAAGCCGGTGGTGCTTGATCACATTGCAACAAAGGTCACTGATAAAGGGAAGAATGTAGAAGAAGAAGAAGAAGAAGAACAAGTACAAGCACCTGCAGTGGAGAAGAAGAAGAAGGGTAGGCCCCTAAGAAGATGCCAACACAACCTCCAAAAGGTGATCCTCGTAATGTTATTTTTACAAAATGTTAACCGGTCGGTCCGTGTTCAATTGTCCGAAGTTCCCGAAAACTTTGAAATAACACTTGAAAGTTCTTTGATAACTCTGAAAACTTTGAAAACTTTGAAATGACACTTGTGTTAATTTGTTGAAAGACAAAGAATTTGAAGTTGTGAACTAATTTGTTTTGTTAAGACTGCTTTTATTTGATGTCGAATTGTTGATGTTTGAGTTTTTGTTTTATGAATGTTGCGGACCCCCTTTAGAAAAGAAAAAACTTGTCATCCTAGACTTAAATGGAGTTCCGTGAGCACATTCCAAAAAGAACCGTAATTAAAATTCCAACAGAGTTTGAAGAAGCATTATGCGGGGGAAAGTGGTGTTGTGCGCACCGGGGCGATAAAGTTTTTAGAAGGGTGCTTTGCCGTTTGAGGTAGCCATATGGTCTTCTATGATGAAGCACAACATCATAGAAATCCTAAATGTTATAGTGCCACCTTCCTTTATAGGAAGGTTCAAGTTCATTTGGGGTCGAAGAGTGCGTGCGGTGATGCCTTTCGGTTTTCCAGGGAATCCGAACAAGCCAGTGCTTATGAAGCCAATTGTAAAAGTGTATGAGGCTTTTGAGGATGTAGGGGAGGTAGTGCTAGTTGATGACTCATTGTACAAGACTTTCTTGTCCCCACAAGACACTTGCTTCATAATTGAAAAATTTGATAATGACATCAATGACAAAGGTTTCAATTTCTTAGTCGATTTCTCGCAAACTTGGCTCAATGCCAAGAATCCTCAAAAGTGGTTGCACGAAAGCAAAGATGTTGAAGATAAAGTTCAAGAAGAGGACATCGACATACTTAGGCTTCTGGCTGACCATCTAAGTGAACTAGCGAGGTGGAAAGTGGCTATTCTCAAAAGCATTCAGTTAATGAAGGAAATTGTTAAGGTATGTTGTTTAATTTCATTTAGTTGTGTTGTTATGCTATTGAAGTGATTGTAGTAATGTCATTGCTTTCAATTCATTTAGTTGCATTTTTTGTATGTTGTTTGATTTGAATTACTTGGTTTGACGAGAACCTAGAAGTTGCTTTTGGCCTCGAGGAAGCAATTGAGGTAACTATCACGCATCAGCTCATAATAAAAAAAATGATAGCAACATAGAAACAGATAAGCAACAAAGTTGACAAGGAGCATGTTTTGGAGAAAATAGAAACAGTATACAAGTTGGTAGCCGGAGATGTCTAAGCTACAAGGCTTGATAGATGATATAAGTATAAACATACCGATGCAAAAGGGAGATAAAGTACATGAAGATAATAATAACAATCCCGCGGTAATAATAATCTCGATTTTGTCAATGAACAGGATGAAGAGCCCGCAAGAGAAGATAAAACACAAGATACTACTCTTATTGCCGATACCGCACTTCAAGTGATGCGAAGAATGAAATTCTCACAGAAGGAGAATAAGAGTCTATAGACTCTTTTCAATATTTATGTAACTTAGCACAGTATGTAACGTAGAATAAAGACAACAAAGTGAGTTGTACAGATTTTGTACATATATTGTAACAATTTTGTATCTAATGAATATAATATTTACCTGCACTTGCGAGTTTCTACTTGCAAAATTGTTGTCCCAGTTTATATTTGAATGTAATGGTTTCTCCTATGCTTGTCTCAGATCCAAAGATGAAGTCCAAATCCTAATTGGTTAAACAAACAAACCTCAGATATGAAGCCAATCTTTGAACATATGCATGTAAAAGGTTTAAGAGTATTTACTTTGTGCATTGTCTTGAGCAGTCCCCAATTGAACACTTGCGAAAGTTTCCACCATTTGTTTCAAGGACCAAACCGAAGGGACAGACAGTTAAGCATAAACTCAAAACAATTAGCACGTCGGCCGGACAAAGCGTAAAACGATAAAGCACCAAAGAGCCAGCACATTGATCAAGTCAGTCAGGACTACAAATATCTGTGCAACAAAGAATTTGTTAGCTTCCATTGATAGGTTTGTTAGAAACAATAGGTTTGTTAGAAACAATGTAGCAGCAATGAGCCACTTTACATGTGAATGATGTGCTTCGCCGCCGAAGCGTAAAAAAAAAAATGGCCGAGTGTTAGCAGTCTACAGGAAGGGATGCCATCACTTTTTGGCATGTCTCTTCACTCATCTTGAACTTGTTGTTGCCAAGACTCTCCATATCAAATTTCACTTGTCTAATAAGGTGACTGTACACACTAGCAACTGGCTTGTCCACTAATAACTCAAAGTGGAGTGCATCTGTCTGCTTGTAGTAGTGGCCAGAAACTATGACTTCTCCCACACCAAATGCAGAACCCCATGAGTCTTCATATGCATCTAACAATGTATTTTTAGTCTCTGTACACCTAAGAACATAAAAGTCAACTCCTTCTTCATCCTCTGGATCTGCATTTACAAAGAAAAGTTATCTCCAACTTCTAGAACAGAACTGAGGTATTCATTAGCCTCATCATCATCCTCTTCTTCATCCTCATCCTCATCTTCATCTTGAACTGCTTTTGTTGGCTGATTGTTTTCTGTAGATTTCTTCAACTTCAGTTCTGTTGTGGACCAAGCTCCCAATCGAGCTTTGTTCATGCAATCATCCCATTTTCCATGAAAGCAAAAAAGGGACGTAAACAAGAGAGGCACACGTGGGCAACTTTTGCAGGATTTGTTTTGTCACATGGTCTGATGGAATGAAGTTTAGAGCTCCCACAAAGTGATCTCCATTCCCTCTTTTCAGATTTGTCTACATTTTCGGGTTCAATATGCCAAAAAAACCTGCAATATAGAACAGAAAAATGTCACCTCAAATGAAGAAGAATGCAATGGTACCGATTGAATTTACCTTCTTATATTTGGGTCTGGTGGGTTGTTCATCATATACCAATTCATGAAATCCACAACGCCTTTTTGCACGCCCAATTTCCGTGAATCATACTTCAATTGTTCTCTTGCCAAAATCCTTTTTAGGATTGCACCTTGTCCATCATGTTCTCCTTTCCCATGAGAGCCGGCAAAAAATTCCATTCATACTCAATTCCTTCACTATTGACATAGTTCCTTCCTAAATACCAAAAAGGTCTTGCTCCTTTGAACTGCGATGTGCAACCATCACTCCAAAAATATGTTTGTTGTACAAAATATTTTGTACTCGAGCCGCCCTGCATGAACTTTCAAGCAATGGTGTACAAACTCACCGCTATGATCTCTATCATCCGGAAATATAAAATGTACTTCCTTTATGATTCTCCTCTCATTATCACGATGATCTCGCTGAGTTGTCTTCCTCTTTCTTTGCTGCTTTTCCTTCTCTAGTTCCCTTTTCTCTCGCTTCCTTAGCTTCCATATCTTCTATCTCATCCCGGGTTGCATGTCTATATGTGATATGAACCAAAATTGATGCCTCGATCTCAGTGGTGCCGGGCAAGATTGTGCCTCTTTCTCAATTTTAAAACTGTAATTTTCAGCAAAATCAATAACCGAGACAACCGCACCTTCAGAAAAGTATCCAAGCACTTCCTGAATTGCTTTGCCTCGCCAAGCAGTGCAACATAATTGTGTGGGATGAATTGTACCAAATGTCTTCAAGCATGTCACTGAATTGGGGCGTGCTCTTTCTTGTATGCAAGTCTAGTTACCTTTGCTGGTTTCTTTCCCCGCCATTTTTTCTTGGTGGTCTCCTTCATGTAACCAACCTCTTTGCTGTTTTTGAAAACAAAGATCACCGTAAGTTTGCAGCACAAGCACAACAATCACAAGCACAAAAATCATTTAAGCACAAATGCCAAATACACTACCTTTTCAAACCAAGTTTCCACTCCACTTTGTAATCGGACTCCTCCTTCTCCTTTGGACATATTGGCAACCCGTTTGTAAGACCACACAGAAATTTGTTTGTAAGATGTTGCATCAATCATCTTAACAACTCAAAATAGAATGTTCAAACATCTTAACATTAAAAAAAGAGAGTACCTTTTCAATCCACAATCCTTGCATGCCACCGCGGAGACAATTATGTTTGTGCCACTCTTCATCTTCATCCTTAGGGCGTATCATTTGCCTCCAAAAATCACTAGTGGATTTATAAACATGGTTCTTGGTCGCACAAAAGTTACCATCACCACAAACAAAGACAAGTACAGCTTGCAATCTTTATGCACGCCATTTGGATCTGTTTCGATTTTGTTGAGTGCTTGCATCACATATTCAAAGTGCATGTGATATTGGCGTTAAGCAGCAAGTTTCTTTTTCATTTAAGCCCCTCACAAATGATGGCTTCAACAATTCAAATGTGCTACTGGTAATCTTAATGTCATTGAATTCCTTCTTGAAGTTCATGTAAAATTGCAACCGCAAAACAAAGAAGATCTATATAGAAACATATATGCAAATGTAAGAAACATACTAAGCGGAAATCACCCGAGATATTTCAAGCAGCTTGTATTGATGATCAATTTTATCGCCATCTCATTAAATAAACTTTCTCACATGCTTCCTCGTGATGGTGAAACTCGTGTGTTTTTCTGTCCGTAACTTGTAAACACAATTTCTAACCTCGCCACTCAATGCATCACACCTCTTTTTCCTTGAAAACATTGACCACGGACCACATTCTTGGTCTCGCCATTATTCTTCTTCCGTTGCAAAAGAATAAATGCATTTTCTAGATATATGAAGGAGACGCGGCGCGACAGATTGGTTGATGGATTTTGGCGATGAAGATACCATTTGCAAAGTAGACTTTCTTGCTTGCAATACATCCGCCTTCCTTAATTTCTTTTGTTCATTGAATGTCTCCCCAACATTTTAATCACATTCTTCATGATCTTGCTTTGTTCATAATCAACAAAATCCACTTCCAAAGGGCAATTTCGCCTTCACTCTCTTCACAAATGCATTGCACCACCATTGCTTTATCCCCTTCTTTCAAAGGCTTTGTGATTTCGCTGAAATAATCGGCCCATTTTTTGACAATTCTTGAAGCCTTCTCGCACTCGTGCCTCGCTCAATTTCAGGGTGCAAGTTTTCTTTCTCTCTCCCTTTTTTCACTGCCTTGATTGCCTTCTTCTCTCGGGCTTGAATTTCCCGAAAAACTTTGAGTCTCTTTTCCTCATCCAAATCAGAAACCGATTGATCCATTGAGGATCGTGGATGTACGTAGAATTTTGCGCATGTGAGAAACCGTGGATCTACAAAGAACAGTTCGCTTTTCAGAGGTACAAGCTGAATGATCATTCCCCCACCAAAAAGAATTCAAGAAACAGACCCCGCCATCTCAAAATGATCAGCCAGATCATTTCGGAACCGAATTTGATTTTCGGAGCAGCCATGTCATCGATCCGGAAGCAATTTGCTAAAAACGGATCATCGTGTTCCCGCTCTCCAAGCACCCCCAAGCACAGCAGATCAAGCACGAAAAGCAGAGCGTCCGGACGGGTGCTTTTGTACCCCAATATCTAACTTAGACCCGGTTGTTTATTTGCTCCACATTCCCAGTGATTACCGGATTTTCTCGTGCTATCTTTTCCATATCTTGAAGATGGAACCTTGACATCCGAGGAGCTCCTTCAACCTACGTCATAATAATAATATGTGAAATACAAACCAGCATAAATAACAATTATAAGCTAAACATTTAACCAAAACCATTTCTTACCAAAAGAAAGTGCTTAAGGTGGAACTTGCAACTTATTAAAGTATCATTTTCTAATTGTAAAACGTACAAGTTTAGGACAAATGCACCCTACTGAATTGAAAATCAAAGGAGAGGCGAAAGAAGATAAACAATAATGGTGGAACAAACATAATATGCATTTCAACATATTTTGAAATAATGGACATTGATTAATATCGAAAATGATCCGTACATTGATGGCAATTCATAGTCCAAAAATCAACTCATCACCCGCTTTGAGTGTTCTTATGGCCATTACCATGACAAAATGCTTAGAATGCCCTTGCCATGAACTCCTCGCGATCCAATTGATTGAGTCTTTGTTACTACCACAATGATTTATCAACCCTACTATATTGCCATGTTCTTCAACACGACCATCAATGAAGGTTCTCTTATCCTCGCTACGGTCCAACCTCATCTCCATGGTGCATGCATTGCTATTGCAGCCATAAACCATCATGCGGAACGAGTAATAAGTTAGTGCCTCCCATTCTAGTGCATTATATTTTGGGCTCCGTAGATCATCAAAGGAATAACTGTATCAAAGCTTAACTTGAACATCTTGGGCAATGAATAACCCTCTTCCGCACCGTGGATCGTTGATCGCTTTTATTACATATCGACGACCTCAATAATTGAATTGCTCACTCAAACTCGATAATGGACCATTAAATAGAACCAATCTTATGTGGTTAACATGCCTTATTGATTTCTCAATGTCATGAGGCATAGTTAGATCACGTCTATCACAACCTATAATATAGTTTCTACTTCCACTATTAACATCCACACACAACTTCTTTATGGGGTCCTATAACGAGAATTACTCGTAATCCATCTCATCATCAACCTCTATGTGCCTCCAAACTCCCTCAAAAACTAATTGTAGCTTGTTGTGTTGAAGTCCGTTAGAATACCAATAGATGTGTTTTATAATACAAACAAGAAGTAATATGCATATTCTAATGGTTGATGCATAATAGACTTTACGCATGCATGCATGCATTACACTAGCAAATAAACCAAACAAGGGGGTTACTAACCCGTGGCTCTCGGTGGAGACGAGTTGTAAGGTATACCAAAACGAAAGTACAAAAGTTCTCGTGAGCTTTCCAATAGGCACCAAATGACTTAAGATGCCGCCAATCGTCAGGGGTAATCGACTATGTTGGCCCACACAAGATGCACACCAACATACTTCAAACTCATCAGCACAATGTCCTCTAGGAGCTCGTGGATATTGCACTAGGATCTAGCATACCAAGGCCAACAAGCTCTTTCAATCTTCTTCTCCTAGTGGTTGCGTGCAAATCCGCAAATAGATCATCCATGGCTTGTAAGAGAAGCTCAATGCCTCAAGCCACCAGAAGCTCAAATGGGCGCCAGGAAGCTCAAATGGGTGCCTACAAGAACTCAAATTGCAAGTTTCCAAACGGCTATATTTATTTAAATATCTTTGTAACGCGTTACAAATAGTTATATTTGTTACACGTTACAATTGAAACTTGTAACGCGTTACAGATTTTAATGTTTGTCGCACGTTACAGTTTTAATTTGTAACCCATTACACAAACTAATATTTGCCACGCGTTACAAACAAGCTTATACAAATTTTAGTAACACGTTATAAGTATACAAGGTGTGCCACACGCTACAAAATTACAATGTTATCTATCACGTGACAAATCAAAATTGCGCTGTAAATCAATATGCTACAAACCCATAATGCTACAAACCCCCATTAGCCCTTGTAGTGTAAAGCACAAAGAATTAAACATTTCTATTACTCCAACACTAAAGGCATAATAGCTTTAGATTGAAACTTGCATCTACAATTATTTGAAGTCTTTCTATAATATACCACAATTGTGATACAAGTAGAAAAATGGTAAAATCAATCATTTAAAAAATTTGTAATAGAGAACTAAGGGAAAACATGCTCCTTGCAGACAACATGTACTTCACAGATATATAAAATCCAAAATGAATATCTACTTAATTGCATTTTGAGGCCACTTCTATAACTGAAGTGTAGTAGGTCCTTAAGTTTCTAGAAATATGTTTAATATTCTTCTCTTACTTCATAGATCCTTTAAAGCCTCAATCCCTATGCAAAAATGTTTGTGTTGGTTACCCACGCCAGAAGATCTTCACTCTCCTCTAATTGTCAATGTAAGAACCATGTGATGTCTGACTATCTCATGCCGAGATGATGTGTACCGGTAGTTGCTCTGATTGACATGCGGTCATGGAACTTTAATGATCATAGTTTTTTTTTTCTTGCCCATTTCGAGAAAATAGTTTTTTAATATACCATTTTTCTATATACTTTATGCTTATTTGTATTTTTTTTATTTTGTACAATGCTTTCATTCAAGATGGTTTTCCACTACTTATGTTCATTAAAATTAGTGATCAGGTTTAAAACAATGTCAAGTTCTAATTCTAGCAATGTGAGGGGTGATTGCTTGCCACGTCGCATATTAACGAAATTATCATCTTCATCATCACATGGAGACCTATCAAAACCATCGTCCTCATCGTCATCGTCATCTCATCAACCAAGTAGAAAACGAGTTAGACGAGATCCAAGCTGAGCTTTCTATCTCCGTCGGGGCAGTTGTTGGTGCAACAAATGTAAAGGGAAGACAAATCGATCCTATCGGGTTCGTCAAGAACATGAGGGAAAGTATGGTCTTTGCCAAAGCCGACCAAGCCAAATTGATGAAGGACATGATCCTGAACAAGATGAAAATAGTGTAAGTTGCTCTAATAGACTAATCTTTTTTACTATTATGTTATCTTTCCATTATAAATTGCTTATATTTCCCTTTATAAATTTCTTATTTTTTTGCCTTTGATTCTATTCTTTGTGGTCATATAGGCTTCAGAAGAAGTCTCTTGTTCACATAGTGCTTTCATTGGTGAAGCTGAGATTCACGATACTATTACAAATTTCTTTCCTATAAATGAACAAATTACTGGACATGAAAACAATGATGATGCACATGGAGATGATCACAATTCAACTAGGGAAAAGGCAGCATATCTCCATAATGAGGCAAGTAGGCCATTGTTCCCAAATGCTCGTGTTTCCCGTCTTGCGACATGTATGCTCATTCTAAATCTCCAACACAGAGTTGGCTGGAGCAACATCGTTACGTTAAATTGAAATTTACATGTGTATGCTTACTTGCCTTTTTTGTAGTTTGCTTGATAAAATATTACCAGATGGGCATTGTCTCCCAAAATCTAGGAGGGAGGCTAGAGAGTTATTGCGTTCGTTTGGGCTAGAGTATAACATCATACATGCATGTATTAATGATTGTATTTTGTTCCGCAATGATTATGCAAATCATCAATCATGTCCAAAATGTAAGGAAGTGCGTTATGAGGAAGATAGAAAGACAAAGGTGGCAAGAAAAGTGTTACGTCATATGCCTATTATTCCTCGCCTTCGACATATTTTTCGATCGCCGACACTAGCGGATTTTATGGATTATCATGCAAAACATCGTAGCACTGATGGAAAAATGAGAATCCCTGCAGATGGAGCATTGTGGAAAAAGATAGAAGAGAAATGGCCGATTTTTGCATTGGAACCCCGCAACATTAGGCTTGGACTAGGGATTGATGGTATTTGCCCATGGGGTTCAAGATCATCTTCACATAGCGTGTGGCCTATATTCCACCATGGATGGCCACAAAGCCTGGCCATATCATGTTGACATTGATTATTCCAGGTACGTGTTTCAATTCAAATCTATTTATATTATGTATTAAGCATGAACTAAGATACTTTGTATTAAGCATGAAATGGAATATTTAGGGAAATATAAAGTGAAGAATATGGACGTCTACCTAGAACCTCTGGTGGAAGAACTTGAGATTTTATGGAAGGGAGTGCATATGTATGACATATGTAAAAGTCCACATGACTTTACATTCCATGGACCACAGTGCTTTTACTCTTCATGACTATCCAGGTTTTTTGAAGCTTCAGGTATAATGTACTTGTATAATGCACTTGTATAATGCAAAATTATATCAAACTTTAACTAGTATTCTTATAATTTACTTTGTATTCCCCCTTGCAGGACTGCAAACAAGTGGTGCATGTGGATGTCCAACTTGTGGGACCAGCTTAACATCATATAAGTCAAAACACCTAAAAAAACAAATATATACTGGACATAAGAAATACGTGACAGAGGGTCATCATGCACGTGGGTTCGATGAGACACCGAGGCCAAAGCGATGGACACCCCGGGATTGGTTGGATGCTTGGCAGGAGATGAATCCCCATGTGAATTACCTGACAAGTTATGGAGATGCAAATGTATAACTTCCTCCTGGAATGAAGAGATTATCTATATTTTATAGGTTGGAATATTGGACTGACTTGGAGCTTGTTCATTTACTTGATCCGATGCACATCTTCAAAAATGTCAGTCATTCTCTTTGGAATCATTTAACAGGAGAATGGAAAACATTGGCTGCTAGAATGGATCTCAAAGAGCAGAAAAAAAAAAAAAAATTGGCCTATTGAGAGCAAAGGCAGAAAAAGCTTAACATGGAAGCAGGATTCATGGGTTTTGGGGAAGAAGCAACTTGTTGAAGTGAACAAGAGAATAGCAAAGGTACGCACCCCAACTGGATATGGGGCCTCTTTGCAAAAGGCATTTACAAAAACAGGTAGCCTCACAGGATTAAAGTCGCATGATTGGCACAAGTTTCTTCAGGTATACTTTTGATTTTTATTCTCTCATTTCTTTTGATTAATTTATATTGCAACGTATTTAATTATACTTCATGAACGTTGCAGCATATACTGCCATGTGTGATAGGGGACTTCTTGAGCCCACAAGTGAGGAACATTATATATCGATTGTAAATTTGCAAGATGGGTGTCTTCAAAGGAAATTGAAGTGGCTGAGATATCAAATAAGGAGGAGGAAGTGATTCTATTGCTTTGTGACATTGAGAAAGAATTTCCCACCAGTTTTTTTGACCTACAGGTACAACTAAACATATTCTATGCAACCATAGTAATGTATTTGTAGCAATTCTAAGTGCAATCAATAATAGAATAGAATAGAATACATTAATGTCCCTTGTGCCGCGAGGCCCCTGGACTTGTGTAGCATGGACGAGCTCCCTAAAAAGGGTGCTACTAGCACATCACGCTGTTATGATGTAGCCTTTTCTGAAGGCTGACTTTTATCTACAGGTACTTACATCTACAGGTACATCTGTTAATACACATCCCAAATGAGATAAGATTGGCTGGACCTGCTCCTAGCAGATGGATGCTTCTAGAGCGTTATATGAAGGTGCTTAAAGACTTTGTGCGCCAAATGGCAAAACTGGAGGGTTGCATGGCTGAAGGATATCTTAAACAGGAAACGCTTTTTTACCTAAATGATGCTACTAACTCATGCCATCCTGACGGTCCTAAATTATGGGAAAAGGAAGAACCCAAGGAGGTTACATCAAGAGTATTACAAGGCAATGGAATAGAACGGAACTTGAGCGATGACATGCTTGAAGCTATAAGCACATTTGTCATTAATAATACTGCAAGCTTACAACCATGGAGGGACTTGTATGAAGTTGCTAAAGAAGATAGATCGTCAGGACGGTCTATTTTGCCAGATGTTATTGATAATACATGGTTGTTGGCTCGTATGGATGCTAAAGATCGTGGAGAAGTGATATCAGATGACGATTACGAGATTGCCCTTGGCTGCAGTAGGAAGGTATGTAATGATAAATCTTGATGCTAAGTTTTATTTTTGTGATATTTTACTTATAATATATATATAATTTTTTTTTTTAAATTAGGCAAGATTTTATACTTCAATGTGGGCATATGGACACCACTTCCGCATTAACAGTGTTGACAAACATAGGGTTACATTTGATTCTGGCATTACTTCACAATTTGAACAGAAAAGCCAATCTAGCAACAGGGACCGCAACCTTCTGGAAAGTAATCTTGACTATATTGGAACTATAACGGATATCATTGAATTGGACTATCATAGCTTCCATGTGAATGTTTTGAAGGCACGTTGGTTCAAAGTTATATACAGAGGTCGTGGCAGGACACTTAGGAGTCATCCATCAGGATTTCCAGAAGTAGACTCCTCAAAGGTATTGCCTGAGATGAAAGAACCATTTGTTTTTCCAAGTCAGGTTGAGCAAATATTTATTCATGAAAATCCTAATGACACGAAGTGGTAGATTGTTATACATAGTCAACCAAGGGCCCGACGTGTAATTGATTTGTCTGTAACTGAAAATAATATAGAAAGCGATGGGGATGGGGATGGTGGTGATGATGGTGGTGGTGGTGGTGGTGGTGATGGTGGTGGTGATGGTGGTGAGCCATTATTGCATGATGATGATGTTAGATTAGAAGAAAGTGAATTTGAAGTTGCAGAAAGATCTTTGGATGTGGAAGATGATATCGATAGTGAAGGGCAAGGTGTGTATACAGGAGGTGGTTGTCTTGAAGGTGGTTTGCACCCTGAGGATGATATTGACGTACAGGTTCCTCTAGAATCACCATTGATAGTTTTAGAGAGATATGAGATTGATAAGAGAGAGAGAGAGAGAGAGAGAGAGAGAGAGAGAGAGAGAGAGAGAGAGAGAGAGAGAGAGAGAGAGAGAGAGAGAGAGAGAGAGAGAGAGAGAGAGAGAGAGAGAGAGAGAGAGAGAGAGAGAGAGAGAGAGAGAGAGAGAGAGAGAGAGAGAGATGTATTTTTACGTCGTAGCACAAGCCAGCATCCTTTAAGACATACGACGCTCCCTCTTCAAGGAGCAAATTATGTGCTCCGATCTCCATTCGCTTCGCCAATCAACATTCTTGGATATAATGAGGATTATTATTATTATTATATAATGTCTAATGCTCACTTGGGCCTCGAGAGGCCATGGAGCACATGAACAACAATTTACAATTTTAATAGCAAGGAACGGTGTGCATCCACCGCCCTTATATATGGTCCTAGTGTCATTGGTGGTATATATAATAGTGAAGAGAAATCCTTGGCCTGGATGCCAAAATTATGTCTAATATCCGCATATTCGGAACAATGTATATGAAAGTATGATTTTCGTCTTCAACACATCCTCGCCTTGCATATTCTACACGACGGTTTTCACTCACGTATTTTCGCCCATCCGGCCTGCTTATTTCCGTGACATTGTGTGACCCAGCCTCTATACCTAGCTATTAGTTTCCTTTGGCCGGGCGTGGATGTTGGCCTTTAAATATAAGTGGTTCTCGTGATGTTCTCATGCAATTAACATCCGCCTCGTAATCAAGTTGCATTCTCTTCCCCGATCAGCCCATAATTTTTCCAATGCCATCCTTTCAAGTAAAGCCCGACTTCATCTTTCTCTCGCTGGCCATGAAGAGCTCTCTAGACCCCACTTACTAGCCCATGCCGACAAAATTTTCCTTTTGCCATTCGAAGTTTTCCATTGCTTGACGTGACAACCTATTCTGACTTTGTGCTTTAACCCCAAGAGAGAAATTTATAGCATGAAAAGCCCTTCTAGCTCAACGGAAACATACCTACCTCCTCGCTAGTGTTATGGCGCGCATGGAGTCCGTGGAAGTTGCACTATGTATGTGCCTAATTTTGTTCCTCAAGTAAAGACCCGCTCAAGCCAATCATCTAACTCATCTATAAAAACTCCCCAACGAAGCTCTGGGAAAGGGGACACCCTTGCCAACCCCTATGGTGCTTCTGATTGCGGTTCTAAGTCCCATGATATCTTAATCAATACTTCATCAGATAACCGGATAATCGCTTCCTCCTTAGCTCCATAGGGACATCTATCCAATTAATCCGCCACCGAGATCCTTTTGGGATCAGACAAATGCCTTTGTGAAGTGCCATGTACAGTGGATGCGCTTGGAGCTTTGGCTTTCTATCAACGCCCGAAAGCTAGCACATGGTCCAATGTATTATGTTTCTGCTTAAACCCGCTTGGTAATGCAAGCTTAATATTTTCTTTGCTCAGCCCATGAGCTCAACTTTGCTTCTAATAAGCTGCCAAGATTTTTGAGAACACGCCGACAAAATAATTCCCCGTGAGTTGCCGATTAAAATAATTCCCCGTGAGTTGCCCCGCAACTTTTTTGTCTCCTCCTTTATGGATCGGGGTGGACCCTATTTGTTCTCCAACTTACCGGTAGCCCTTGAATTAAGCTATTATTGAGCAGATCCGTTAGGGCGCCTAATGTATTTTCTCCACCCCATTTAAGAAGCTCCACACAAAACCATCTCAGATCCCGCCTTTATTATTTGATGCTTTGATAAGCATTCTTTAACTTCGCTAGCACAAAGAAAAGGGCAGATGTTGTGGCTAGATTTGGCATGCTTTCAGCCATCTATCTCATATATAGCCCCTCGACATGTTTTAATAGTGACTCCAGATTCAGGGCGCTTTGTGTATGGCTGTCCCGCAAATACTACGTGCTTTTGGGAGATTTCAGAAGTTGTTCTGATAGGTCTGATTGCCTTTGAGCAAAGTAAGCTGCTTTTTTGTTCCTAATGAACCGCTTGTACCATTTAGGCTTGTATATACAATTTTGTGGCAATCTTTTCTAGCATCCCGACACTCAATCCCACCACAAATTGCAAGGCTTACCTGCTAGAATTTCTTTGTGAGCCCAAATGTCTTTTTTCCCTCGCTGCAAATAGGATCCCTTGAAAAGTTTCTTGCATCCTGCCTCCAAATCCCCCTCCATGTCATGTAGCAGCCATTTGGCAAGACTATTGTGCTCAAATAAGGTCGGGCATAGCTAAGAGCCTCAGAATGTTTTGTCACAAATGAGAAAGGCCCAATCCTTTTTTTTTTCCTATATCCCGCCGTAATCGCGACTCAACCCAAGGTGTCAAAACCCACAGACGCTAATGTAAAGTGGTTGGGGCGGTGGCCCAACCAAGCAATGTAGTGTGGTGTGTGGTCACATGTCCAAATTTGATGGTGCCTAGTGGCTGACATTAAAACTATCTATCTATCTATTTTCCTCCTTTTCTCCACCTTTCCCTTTCTTTTTTCCATGCCACTTTTCTCGCTCGCCCCTTTGCCTTTGCCTTTGTCTTTTTTTTCCCCACCCTTTTGTTCTTCCACTCTCTCCGTTTATTTTTCTTTTCATTTTTCTCGTTTTTCTCCCACCCTTTTCTTTCTTTTCTCTCATGCTTTTTCTCCTTCCCTTTTCCATGCCTTCTTTCCCCTTCCCCTCTTCCCCTTTTCCCCCCTTTTTTTTTCCCTTCCTCCCATTTCCCCTTTCTCTTCTCGTTCCCCCTTTCTCCCTCCCCCCTTTTCTATTCCAATTTGGCCTTTTCCTATGTCCTTTTTTTTTTTTCCCTTTCCTTTTTTCACATTCTTTCTTCTCCTTTTTTCGTGGTTCGCTTTTTCCTCTTCCCCTTTTCCTCCTTTCCTCACCCTTTCCCTTTTTCCCGTACATCTTTCTTTCTTTCTTTTTCTTCTTTCCCTTTTCGCTTTTTCTTTTTCCATTTCCTTTCTCCCTCCCTTTTCCCCTTTCTTCTCCGGTCATTTTTCCACCCTTCCTTTTTTGTTTTTCCCTTCTTCTTTTTCCCATGCCATGTTTCCCTTTATGCCACCTCTTTTTTCCCCATGCATGCTTTTGCCTCCTTTATGCTATTTTGTCTTTTTCTATCATTAATCTCTCTCCCCCATGCACTTTTCTTCTTTCCCCATGCCCCCTTCCCTACCTTTTCCCTTTGATCTTCCTCGCTTTTTCCATCTCAACCATCTTTTCCCTTTTTTCTTTCCCCCTTCCCTTTTTACCATGCCATTTTGCCTTCCCTTTTTCCCTTTCTCAATCTTCTCTCCCATATCCCCTTTTGTCCGGTAATAGCTCTTTTTTTCCTTTCCCTCCTCTTCTTCTTGTGCCATTTTTCCCTTCCCTTTCCCCTTTCCCCTACCCCTTTTGTAGTAAGATGCAAAAAAAATGTGGTGGGAATCCGTGAACAAAAATGCAGCTTCTATCATATGATTAACCTGTGATTTAAGTGTAAGCAAGACCTCATTGAAAAGAACTCTTATTATAGGCGCCATCTCGCATGCGTAATGAGACTAAGCTCACACCATTTGGGGTTGAAGTAGGAGATGGGGAAGTGTTCCTCGATTTGTCGTACATGTAAGGCTTCCAGTAAAGTGAAGATGAAATTGAAAATGAGGAGCACTTGATTAAGAAATGTCCCCGTGATATCAAATGAGGCAAAAAAGTATGGTATTCCGCGGCACAAATTACGCTTACCGGTTTCTTCTTCCTACCTCAAGGCAAGCATAACTATTTAATGTATGCCTTGAGAATAAGGGAGTTAACTATAAAGAACTATAGACATTTGTCGGATATGTATGAGATTTCATTTCATTTCCTTTTCTTTCCCTTTCTTTCCCATGCCATTTTTCCCCTTCTCTCTCCTCGCCAATCTTCTTTGTCCCTCTTTTTCCTTCCTTTATTATCCTTTCCTCACCCTTTTCCTCTTCCTTTTTTTTTCTCTCTCGTGTTTTTTTCCTTCCTTTTCCTCTCCTTTTTTCTTTTTCCCTTCCCCTTCCCCTTCCCCCTCCCTTTTTTTCCTTTCCTTTTCCAAAGCTATATTCCCTTTCCTTTTTCCCATTTTCCCATCATTTCTCTCTTTTTCGCTTTTCCCCATGCCGCTTTTTCTCCTCCTCTTTTTTTCCGCATCTTTTTGCTCTTCACTTTCCCTTTTTCATCATCCTTTTTTTTTTTCTTTCTCCCTTAGGAGATCCATCCCAATCATGGTAATGTGTAGTGCGAATAAATCTCTTTTACCTTTGATGCAATCAAATGATCTTAGCCATTCAAATTAGGGCTTGATCCAAGACGGCTAAGCATAGCTAGAACTCAGAATGATATAATCAAGCAATTTTAAATGGATTCACATTCTTAAAATTAGATAATCAAGAGTATCTGACCACATTTTCCATTTTCCTTACATTTTCTTTTTTCCTTTGCCTTTTTTTCTACTATTTTTTTTTCTATTTTCCCTTGCCCTTTTTCCCTTTTTACATTTTCCTTCCTTTACCTTTTTCTTTTTTGCATTATTCCATTTCCCCTATTATTTCTTTTTCTTTTTTTGCTTCCCATTTTTCCTTTTTACTATTTTCTTTCACCCTCTTTTTCTCCAATTTGTGCCCCTTTCCTCGCGGCTCCCCTCCCCCTCCTCCTCCCATTTTCCTCTTCCCCTTTTCCTCGTGGCTCTTTTTTTCCAAGTTTGCCCTCCCTTTTCCCTTTCCTCCCTTCCCCTTTTCTTCTCCCCACCTTTTCTTTTTCCCCTTTTTTTCCTTCCCTTTTCCTCCTTTACCCAGCCCTTCCCGCCTCCTTTTCTTTTCTAGTGCCATTTTCCCCTTCCTTTTTCCCTTTTTTCTTTTCCCTTTTCCTTCTATGTCCATTTTCCTTCAAATTTTCTCCTTCTTCACCCTTTCCCTTTTCCGCCATGTCCCTTTTTTCTATTTTCCCATGCCGCTTTTTAGCCCTCTTTTTCCCTTTCTTCAAATTTTTCCTACCTCACCCTCCTTTTCCCTTTTGTGCCTTTTTTTTTTTTTCTATTTTTTTCTTCCTTTTTGTTCACATCCCCTTTTCTTCCAATGTTACCCTCCCTTTTCCTTTCACCTTTTTCATTTGTTTTTCCCTTTTTTTCATTTTTCCTCCTCGCCTCTTTTTCTATCTCCCCTTCCCTTTTTTCCCTCTCTCTTTTCTACATTCCCTTTTTTCAAGTTATATTTTTTATTTTCCTTTTTTCTCCCATCCCATATCCTTTTCGCTTCCTTTCCCCCCTTCCCCTTTCTCTTTTCTCCCTTTCTTTTTTACCAATGGCCTTTTTCCCTTCCCCTTTTCCTCCTTTCCCGACCCTTTTCTCTTCAAATTTTTTCCCTTTTTTCTTTCCATTTCCCTCTTCGCTCTACTTTTTTCTTTCTTTTTCCCTTTCTTTTTTTCTCGTGTTCTTTTTTCCTTCCCTTTATTTCTCTTCCTTTCTACAATGTCATTTCTTCCTTCCCTTTTGCCCACCCTTTTCCTCTTCCCCTTCTTCTCGTAGTCTTTTTTCTTTTCCTTTCCTCCCTCCTTTGTTTTTTTTTCCTTTTCCCCTTTTCCCTTTCCCCTCCTTTCTCTTTCCTTTTCCCGCTTTCTTTCCTTCTTTTCTTCTCCTCTTTTCCCATGCCCTTTTTCCTATTCCCCATCCCTCCCCTTTATTCCTTTTTTCCTTTCCATCCTTTCTTCCCTCCCCTTTTTCCATTTCTTTTTTCTTTCGTGGTCTTTTTTCCCTTCCTTTTTTCCTTCCTTTCTCCCACCTTTTTCCTCTTCCCCTTCCCACTATCCTCTTTTCGCCCTTTCCTCCTCCCCCTTTTTTTCCCTTTCCTTTTTCTTTTCCTTTTCCTTCTCCTTTTTCCCTTTCTTCTTCTCTGCAATTCTTTTCCTTGTTTCCCTTTTTCCCTTCCCTATTACTCCCGCTATCACCCTTTCCTCTTTCACCTTTTCAGAGTGTCCTTTTTCCTTTCTTTTCTCCCTTTCTTTTCCTTTCCCCTTTTCGCTCTTTTTCCTTTTTCCTTTTCCCTTTTACCCGCTCTTTTGCCTCCTTTTCACTTTGCCCTTTTCCTCCCTTTTCCTTTTCCCTTTCCTCTTCTCGTGCATATTGAGCATGGGCCATTTATGGTGGTGGGAACTCGGCAATAAATCTCGTCTTCGGATGCAATCGATGATCTCAACCATCCAAATTAGGGTTTGTTTCATGACATACGCTAAAACTTTATAATATAAGATGAAGAGGCTATAGAACATGCAAATGATCATTCAAAAGCAATTATGCTGTGCATGGCTTTACATTTGTATCTAGATGATGACGAGATAGATGACATTCAATATGATCTGTAGAACAAATTGATGCATTCACATAGCATTGGTTAGTATTGTTAATCTTATCGCTATTACTCCTATGATATAAGTTATTTGATATATGTAATTATTAATACCCTCATTATCCTTTATGAAATCGATGCAAAATCGAATTTAAAGTCATCTCAAATTAGACAAAGTTGTATGATAATGATGTATGAATGTTCAACACAATTCCATCAGCATCGCTTATAATATTGAATGATGTTTTGTTACAAGTATTTATAAGTCAATTACAAATAATGCACATAAAGTGGAATATAAAATTGACAAAAAGATGTTATTCCTTTGATAAAACATTTGACACTATGTCCACGACACAATTTTGACGCAATGGAAGCACTTTGTGTCAAGAAAGTAGCATTTGTCACAAAGTCACCACTATCCATATGTCTGACACAAGGGTTGACACTATACCCCCACCTTCTTGTTGGTGGTGACACACTTGTGGTAGAAAATAAAGATACAAAATGATTGTCAATGGTATGGTAAGATGAGATACATTTTTCTTATAAAATCGTGGTGATGAAACGAGTGTATATTTTTAAAAGAAATTACTACGTATATCATATCCAAGACAATAAAGTTCAACTTGATGAACCAAGTGGGATGCCTATCTTAGCTACTAGTATGGAGCCATTCAATCATGAATCTATTTGCCACCCAACATATTCTTCGAGAAATATGTCTTTTACCAATGCGAAAAAAGAAAAGATAAAAGATTGATCGATTTGAGACTATTACAACAAAATTGCCGTGATAGGCTTCCAATTGCATAAGTGTGGTAATGTTCCAATTTGCTTCGTGGATGACGCTGTGGCAATTCGCTTTATAAATGGGGTGATGCCCCACATCTAGCATCATACGATGGTTACCGGGTATGCTTGGATTAATGCACTTAATGAGAAGGATAAAAAGATGAAGTTGACTTGGTTAGAGCCAAAGAGTAAGAAGGGCGAAATGTTTAGAATTTCATATGTGGAAAAAGAGATGGCGCCTTGGGATTGTCTCTTAAGGGTATTAAATGTTATGAATGAAGGCAGAAAAATATCCGGCTTCTTCTTGGTTGAAGAAGAACCTTCTATTTGAGGTACTTGAGCTTAGTTCATCTCCCTTTTATTTTGTAATCATAAAAATCTATTATGTTTACTCTAAGTTCAATCGCCAAGCCATAATGTTAAGTTGGTTAAGTATGTTTAGCTTTTACATTTGGAGCTGTTTAATAAGCTTAGCTATAAAATTATTTATTACCATATTAAGATATTAACCTTGACATTGTAGTAGTTTTTGAGCTACATTATAAAATTGTTAGTTAAGATGGTGTCGATGGTATCTCTATATTTACATATACTATTACTTGTCAGCTGCTAAGGCATAAGTTGGGCAGAATATGCTTATTGTGGTTGTAATACCGCTTTTGGCCACATCCTGATGATGTTGCATCATGTAACATTTTCCATGATGCCCTTTATCACATTGGAAACAAACACGTAATGAGTTTGCAATATAGCAATTCAATGAAATAGGGATTTTCTTTAGCATTTTAGATTTGATTCATCATGACATGCACATTATTTAAACGTCAAATTCATTTAGGGTTATAAAGATTGACTCATTGAGAAGCTTAAATATATGAATTATGTCTACATATTATGGTTCATTTTAGGTTTATTAAGATTGACTCATTGGAGAAGCTTAAATATATGAATTATGCTGCCTTATTATATATTCGTGATATTTATTGCATATTGGAATTGGATTGACATGTTTTTGTTTTAACATGCATCTCAAGAGAGTCCGCAAATATATGTGCAACATATGTCTATTCCTGCCGCAGGTGGAGGAGAGCAGGTGTATTACTTTTCCTGAACAAAGGGTATTTTTTGCATCGACATCGCCTCCTTGGCAATGGTTTCGTGGAGATATATGGGTTGTTGGATAAAGATATCGCGATATGGGCTTATGTATGCGCTCTTCCCACTAAGAAGGTGGGTAACAAGAGATGCCGAACTTTGTTCAAGGTATTAAAGAAGGCAATAAGCTAGTAAGTTCATGCTACGATTGTTTACCTCCTCAAATACTTTATCACCTTCGAAAATGGCACTTTACGGGTGATTTTTGCTTCATCAATGGCAATCCATCCGAACCTTGTTTTGCCTAAATATAATCCTTCAAAGGTAATGTTCTACTTTGGCAAGTGATTCATCAGCCTTTGAGAGTTAATGAGATGGTTCATCGCTTTAAGTAGAGGTAAGCCCACTTTTGCCCAATGTGTGAGCTGCATTGAAACATTGGAGCACTCGCTTATATTTGTGTGCAGAAATGTAGTAGTCTTAGGTCCCGGCCGCATTCTCTTTTTGGAGTATCTTTTGGATAGTCAAGACTTTTTGGGCATTTATCCAAATCAAGGGATCGCTTTCAAAAAGGATTGCATTTCACATGGCAAAAGTCTTGGCTAATATGGAGTGTATGGAAGCCGGCTTAAGAAAGGTCTTTATGATAAGCGATTTCTTCCTCGTGGTGCTTCAAGAAATTCGAAGAAGTTGTATAATTGCTTTAGATTCCAATTGGCCTCGATCGTATTAAAATTCCAATATGGAGTGATCATCTAAAAGTGATTGATGCTTCAGTGACATTTCTTACTCGAAGTACTTTGTAATATTTTGAGTGTATAATATGAAGTAAAAACACGCTTCTTCAAAAAAAACATATGTGCATAGCTCCATATGTGCATAGCTCGTAGATATCTTATTTCCATTATTTTAGGCACACTTCGACAAATTTTAGGCACACCCATTTGGTGTTTTTTTTTTTTTGATATATGCTTTGTAAACATTGTTCTTCACCGTGTCTCTAGAATAATAAACCGCTTTATGTTGCAATTATTTTACATATGTACCTTAATCTAGAATTGGAGCAAGATTAATTAATGTAGATGAATAGATTTTGCAATTTATCATGTTATTTAATATAGAATTTGAGCAAGGTTATAAATGTAGATCAAAATGAATTTGAAACTTATCATGTCATCGCCTTTCTTCAGTCATGGCACATTTTGTTAATTCCTCCCGGCCAGATTTTGCAAAATGCTTTATAGTAGAAGGGTAAGGTCCTCAGAGTATAAAATGCTTCATACAGCACCCGAAAGCAAACCGGTTCATCGGGGTGAGTACTCAAGAGAGTACAGGGAAAAATGCTCAAGTAAAAATGAGGATCAAACTAAGTACCCATTAAAAGCACTTGAAACAATATTGATCGGACGAAATCAGAGGATAGGGGGTTCTAGAGCTCCAAGATCTTGCAAAGCATCATCATCTAATTTCTAGAAACTTCAAATGGTATATTTTATAGAAGCTTAAAATGCCCATATTTATGATGTAAGCAAGATATTTGGTGATCATAAATGATTAAAGGAACTCAGAATAAATTGAGACATAAGAGAACCATCTCATGCTCTTAACCCTTTACTATATGCTTATTTGGTGGCAAAGATTGAGATGTATGTGCAATATCAAATGTACCTACATAGCCATAAACTAAAATACCTTATCCGGGTCAATCCCTAATCACCGTGATTTGGCAATAAAGCTATAGAGCCTCATTATCGCTTTCCATGTCATACATATCCGTAATCATCTTGTGTATGCTGAAATCCTAAATCCTGTAATTTAGTTGAGGAACAACAAAACTTAGCGTAATTTGCATAAACAAAGATAAGTCAAAAGAGATAAAGTGGAAAAACACATATTAATAGGAGCTATATAGGCTTCCTATCAAGTGTTTTGTTGCTTTGCTTATGCAAGTAAAAGCCACTTGAAGTCCCAATATGACTATTAAAAGTTTCCAAATAGATACATCATGCATAAAAAGTTCCATTAATAGAGACATCATGCATACACTGAAACAACATTTTTATCTACAACACATACTTTCATCTCTTGCTTTCCGCTGGCTGCATGAAGATATGACGTGACTCTACAGGATAAAGTTTTTAACTTCTCAAGAACTTTGTCAAGGTGGGATGGGAGCTTTTAGAGATGATGTGCCCTCGTCTCAAGTGTGCATCGTCCAAATTTGAAATGTTCACTACCGTTGTTGTAATATCTAATTGCCAAGAAGATAGGTAGCGCCATAGCCAAGAGCTTCACGACCATCACCGCTTTTGCTGCACTTTTTGCAAAAATCATGCCATGTCGATTCTATAAAATGCTTTATAGTAGGAAGGTAAGGTTCTCTAGTATAAAATGCTTATGTTGAGGGTGCATGCATGGTCATCTAGTGGAGTCCGTATGATCTTTGTCACCTTGATAGTCCCTTAAAGAAGGATGGTGGCACTCATCTACTTCTATATAGCATGCACTGTTGGAAAGTATGTAATCAACATTTACTTCCTTTTGTTTTCCTTTATACATTTGCTCACTTCACCGCGAAAACTTCAAACAATGAACTCCGGCACAAATGTAGTATAAAAATGCTTCACAGGGCCTCATGAAGCTGGTCTAGTGGGGCCATAAGATCTTTGTCACCTTGATAGTCCCTAAAGAAGGATGGTGGTATCTATCTCAAGGTCATACAACATGCCAAGTTCTTAATGCATAACAATCATCATTTACTTCCCTTTGTTCATCCTCGTACTTAAAGATTTTCATCAAATTTTGAACGCTTTGGGTCAAGTGCACAAGCTTTTCATATGCAATAAGGTTAGCAAACCGAGATTTGATTATCCAAGGTGTAGACATTACATATTGATTTTCCATTGTTAAAGGATCATTTATTTTGGGATGTCTCCAAGTCAAGTTTAATCAACTACCGTGTTCTAAAGAACATAACTTGATAATGAATATGATATAGAAACAAAAATGAAGCTAAACCTTAGTGGACAAAGCCTATAAAAGCTTGTTCGTCTTCATATCCAGTTTTCCTCCTTCCTTGCCAATCGCTCAACCGCAATGCAAGATCAAAATCAAAAATGAAGACTCAAATGATTAAAGCTACAATTTAGAGCTTAGATTACAAACAAATCAATGGTCTTTTTTCAAAAGCAACAAAAGAAGTATCTATTCTTTCTCTAGTGTTACCTCCTCATACGCATCGTATTGAGATAGTTATAGGGTTCATTCTGTATCGTACTAAAAGGGTTCTAAGTGTAAGAAAATTCGATCCATTCTTCAAGAACAGGGCAAGAAATGCCAAATCCATTATTCTTCTAGCCACAGCCCGTGCTTCTCAGGTTTTCTCTTCCATGCCATACCATGCCATTCCGTGGAACTTTACCAAGGAAAAACGCTTGAGCAAGCTCGATGGTGATTGAAGCAGTTTGGTGCGTAAAAGGAGCCATGCATACATAATAGGGTACCTTCAATAATGCTAAATCCATTATTTAGCCAAAATTTCAGGGGCGTTTCAGGTTCTTTTAGATAAGCATGCCATTTCGTGAAGTTTTACTTAATAACCAAGTAAGCGAGGCTACCGAGTTAAGATTGACAGGATTGAAGCGTTCTGCGGCGTAAAGGAGTTTATGCATGTTGCTATTGTCGCGAGTCTACCGAGTGGAGGAAGGGCGACAATCCGTTTTTCATGCCGCGAACTTATATCCTTTAAATGCTACGTAAGCTAGCTTTCATGGTCCAATGCCAAACCGACAGAGCTCATTAAAGTTCCTTCTTTTTAAACGCTTTTCCAATCGATCAACCTGAGCTTTCATCGCTCGGCTCGCTTCCAGCTTCGAGAGTAACGAATTGTCTCTCTTTTTATGCTTTTTCGAATCTCCATCGGCCCCTCTTCCTAAAAATCGTAATTTTCACCTCATTTGATGTAGGGCGTGGTCCATTACATAACATTATAATATAGGAGGATGAGGGATTACATATCAAGGCTTAAACTCATTAAAACAATTGCTAATTTCTTTGGTAAAATGACATTAAGGTTCTCATAATATTACTTTTTGAAGAATCATGGTCATCAATATATTAAAAGAATGGTAATGTTAAGCAAAGCAAGTGCCGAGGGAAGGAGAACTACCTCTAAAGAGACAAATGGGATACCTCACACTCCACAACAAACTCTCACAGAAAACTACAACTCTAATCATTGCATAAACCCATCATCAACACCTACACACCTAAGAAGTCCCGCTTTAAATGCAAACTTCCGCTTACTAATCCCGAACAATTCGTAAATCCTTGAAATAGTTTTAAATTGAAGTCGAGTAACCGAGCACAAGACAATCTAAAGATTTAACTATCATAGATAGACCACTACAAAACCACCATGATAGGTGGTTTTCCATGCGAAAAATAATTTTCCTTAATAAAATCCACCTATTATAGTGGTTTTAGAATGGAACTATAGTTTTGCATGCTAGTTTATACTCTATGTGGTTAATTGAGACTCCATGAAGGTTTTATCTGTGTCTTCGCTAGTACGAAGTTTGGTATGTCATAGTGGTTAATTATGCAATTTGGTAAATATCAGAGTAAGCAGTAATGGTTAATAGTTTTTTATACATGTAGATGGTTTTGGAGTGGTTTTAACTGCAATACTCAATGTTTATATATATGGCTTAACAAAGTCCTTTTATTTGTGATTTTCATTTGGATTCTTTTAAGCAAGTACCTATTGCCAAAATGCTAGAGCAATACGTAACTGAAACGAAGTACAACAAGCCGACCTCCACAACAAACTCGCAGAAAAACTACAACTCGCTGGCTGTACAAGTGACCATCACCATCTACAATACCCAAGTCAGCCAAATGGCAGCTTTCATCTACTAATCCGGGAACGCGAGAAACTTTTTGGAAATAAAAGCTTGTACTGAGTGAATCGGAAGTACAAGACACCAAAAGTTGTATCATGAATGGCCCTTTACAAAACCCAACATGATGAGAGAATTGGTTTCCACATCACCGAAAATAATTTTCCTTAATAAAATCCACCTATTATGAGAGTGGTTTTAGAATGGAACTATAGTTTTGCATGCTAGTTTATACTCTTATGTGGTTAATTCTTAGTTTTATCCGAGGTCTTTGCTTCTGAAGGGTTTGGCATGTCATAGTGGTTAATTATGCAATTTGCAACATTGAGAGTAAGAAGTAATGGTTAATGGTTTTTTATACATGTAGATGGTTTTGGGAGTGGTTTTAAGCGGCAATACTTGTGTTTATATATATGGTTTAACAAAGTCATTTTTATTTGTGATTTTTCATTTGGATTCTTTAATGGCCGCGGCTTGCGAAAATGATAGTGGTTTTTCTTTGGAAATCTTATAATGTTTGTAGACATAGTTTAACAATGTCTTTTTATTTGAGGAGTTTTTCGCCGTAATTTTTAAGCTAACGTTTACCGAATTGTTGATTAATGGCTTTTTAACATGGTTTGATGGTTGACTTTTCACTTTCACGACGAGAAAGAATGCTGAGTGGTTTTGTTAAGGGAAGACATGTTTAATACATGGTTTACATCTAATTTCCTGAGGGTAATATGATTCTAAACTTCTTAATGTTTTACATGGTTTGTGGAGTGCGATCTTTGTAATGTAGTAGCGTGCGTGGTCTATGGTGGGAGTTTTTTTTTAATGAGTATTTTATAGTGGTATTATCAATCTTAATGAGCATATTTCCGGAGGTATTAAGTACACCATTCATTCCTACATACTAATATCAAGGATGTTGAGGGAAGAGAGGTATGAATCAACATGTTGTTCATCGTCATTTATTTGTAGTTGAATTGATTACTTTAATAATCATCACCTAAGTGGCGGTGTGTGTGTGAATATCAACCATTGGTTCAATAGTAAAATGCATTTAGGTCACGGTTGTGTGACCATAGACAAAGTGATTCAAGATAACAATACATCATAATGTTTGATGTTGATCACGTCATTAAAAGGTTTGGGAATAATGATATACATTTTTGCTCGGGAGGAAGGAAGCCATAAATAGTTTTGTGTGGCCGAATAATTCAGCCCTTTTACCAACGAATATCATGTTGAAGTAGTTATGAAATACTTGTACTTCATTAAGTGATCCCACTTAGTTATGCCATAACACATTTATGACTAGCCAGTCTAGGCACTTATTAAGCGACATATTCCTCTCACACAATCGGGCGAAATGTTTTTAAAGCCCGATGTGGAGGGTGAGTGCTAAATTACCTTAACATTTGACTATTTCACCATTGAGTGTGAAATTGTTAGATTGATTTATTTTACCTGCCATGACATATGTGTTGAAGGGCAAAAGTGCAGTCTCAAACAACATAGTGGGTGTGAAGACATCAAAGCGATTTTGTAGTTGTGGATTTGCATTCATTTATCTTTTTGGGTATTATTATTTTAAATGTTAAAGATTTTGTTTCTTCTAGATAATTTGTGATATTGGGAAAGAAACAAATGAAAGTAATTGGGGTTAAAATAATATTTTTAATTCAATGATGTTGTTCATTCTTAAAAGCATGTAGTTTATGCCTGATCCACATTTATCTTGATGACATACAACATGATTGGAAATAGTCTAGACAAACATGAATGCAGTGCGGTATGTGAAAATATAAGTGAATAGAAACTTCAGTCATGGCATGTGAAAATAGGCGATGACACGAACCCGGACAATTCAATAACATTAGAGTGGCGTATGAAAGCGAGGTGAATAAAGAGAGTAGCCCTACGTCGGTGTAGAAAAACATTCTTCCCTCCTTCTAGTGCATAATAAGCCATCTTTGCCAAGGTGCATTCAAAGAAGAGGAGCTTGGCGATTTAGCGTTTTAGAAAGGATTCGATTTCCATTGCCTATTGCGCTTTGCCCATCGTTGATTAGCACCAAAAATTAGGAGGTTTGTGATAATATTTTAATGTTGTTTAGGTGCTATCAACTTTTCATTTTACCTTGACATGGTTATTTAGCATTATAGCCTTGATTAATATGTAAGCATGGATCCTTGCAGATTACATGTAAGATATTGAATTCAATTACAATGTCAGGAACAATTCAATATCCGCAGGAACAATTTCACGTTCAAAATCTTTAGCATCTTGACCAAATGCTAACCTTTACTGAATAAAGACAACTTGAAACAACAGAACAATGCTTATAAATTATGCACACACATTTTGCAATAGAATCATATGAATATGGATGAAATAACTAAACACCGGGTCGGTTAGCAATATCATCTTGTTGGCTATTGGTCATTATAGGAACCATATAGAGTAAACAAGCTATATGAAGAACATATATGCATGTGACCCATTGAAACATTATAGTTGATAAAGCGAACATGGGATAACATTGATTTATACCTTAGGAGAATCAAATATTGTTAAAATTGCTATTTAGCTTCGGGGGAGGGTTAAGGCATGTTTTAAGGCATGTTGCTTTAAAATAAATCTAAGAAGTAATAAATGAGGCAGCGTGGTGATCGAGATCATTGAAACAATAAAGGTTAGCAATAGTCGATTTGAGTTTGTGAAGTTATAACATGGGATTTATGGCCAGGAAGACCAGAAGCTAATAACATTTTAGCTAGTTTATGCATTTGATGCTGAAATTTGGTATTTCATAATGTTTCTAAGAATTTGTGAAGATATTTTTTTGGACAATTTAAGTTGACATCTTATGTTTGGGTATGATTGTTAGCAAATGATACACTAACTCTAAACTAAAGGTTTTTTTAATCAACCATCTTTACATTGTCCAAGTAAATCATGTGATCGATAAATGACATACCCCAACTCTAGATTAAGAGTTTTTATTATAACCATCTCTATGTTTCATATTTTCTAGTGATTAGACATTGCCTTCAATGGTTTGTGACATTGCACTAGAAGGGAATTAACTTCGTGCTTCGAGATCACTAGTCTTAATTTTTTAGGACTAGTGTCCGAGTGAGAGCACACATTGTTATTCACTGAAGCAACATGAAGATTAAGCGCTGACGCATGAGACTCTGGTGATTGAAGTTACTGTTTGACCAACCTAATTGTTCAATGTTGGACGGAGATCCCCATTCGCATTGCATAAATCTTGAAAACGTGGCAACATGCCACAAGAAAGATCTTATAGGTTGTACCTATGGGTCTTAGAGGCATTTTGTTATATGCAAGACTAATCTTTTGAGTTGGTACATTAAGCTTTGTGACTCTTCACAGAACTCCCAATCTACCTAATTCCACTTCAATCCTATTCCTCATATTTCAAAGGACCTATTCTATACATGTTTTCATCTTTAATCTCCTCCATATCAAATTATAGTGTACCACAATCTGTTTTCCTTTCTATTAGGTCATTTGTCATCTACCCTTTTCAATCCTATTTACATAGCATGTTTTCCTTCTCTATTATGAGTTGTTGCCGTACCCTTTTTCAATCCATGATTTGTGGTTCACATGTGCGATGCGAAAGTATTATTCGAATTGCCTTGAATTGGTTAGCTATATGAAGTGCTTGTCCTACACTGCATATATGAAACAACAAGGGCAGCCACTCCACATGGAGCTTCTTTCCACGTGAAATCCCATTCCATTGGCACAATCCTCTAGCTATGATATCTAGCCTCCTTCTATGTTTTCTGTCATTTCCTTTTGATGCTTCTATTGCGTTTTGACTATAATTTTTGCCGAGATAGCATTGCTAGGACATATGACCGAGCTATCTTTTAAAGGTTTTTGAATTAAGTCCACCAATGATGCACGATGTTTCATATGTAGTATAAGTATACAATACAATAACACATGGCTACTAGCGAAGACACATTCTAATCATGTTATTATTATTTGTACATGCTTGTTTAAAATTCCCTGCGCTACCATATTCTTGCTATGGTGATATAAAATGTCAAGAATTACTTCTTAGTTTAGATCCTTGTTCATGTTATGCATTTAGCGAATTATAGCTTAGATATGAATGCAAGTAGATAGATATTAAATCGGCTGAATGTCGAATATCATGTAGTTGGTTTACGTACGAATTGACAACACGGAATGCGATTAAAGTCTGATCCGTCTTCCAACAAATTCAATGTACAACATTTTTTGTTTTATCCATTCGTGTTTTAGCGGTCAAGGATGTGGCCTATTGAATAGCGTAGATATTTAAACATATTTACATCACAACAAATATTAGCATTGTTATTGGTATATCATTATGTAGTATGGGGCGTGATGTTCATATCACGATTGGAAAGATTCGGAAAACGAGTTACTGACTAATCTAATCCGGCCGACTCTCTTTTAGAATATTGTTGTTTTAAGACATGCAAGTTCCTCCATGGTTCATACATTGAAGCTTCCATGCATAAGATTCCCATCGCAATCGTATGAATAGAGGCTTTAAGATAACGAACCCAAAAGCAAATGGACTTAGAGTAACTTCTCCATTAGCTCACAGGTAAAGGCTTGAACAAAAGGCAAATGCATGCGTATCCACTTAAAACATTGTTGCCTGGTCATTTCTTTTGCAAGCTGCCAAAGAGAAAGGGTGCTTCATCCGCTTATGGTTGACCTCCTTTTTACGGGTAGGGGTAGCCGAATCTAATGGCTGACTCTTGAAAAAGTAAAAATGAAAAACCTTCATATGTGTTCGTAAACTAAAACCAAGGCTAACCTAGCTAGACTAAGTATGCGCATCCTTCCTCTAACCATTGCAAGCGTGTTTTTTTCCTGCAGCAAAATTTATGCGAGATATATGCGAGATATCAGAGCACACATAATTGAAACGCCGCTTAAACTATTTAGCGTTTTGTATTGGGTCATAGATAGATTGATTAGGTGAATGATAAAGAGTACGCTCGCCGGCTTCCTTCTTCCTTAGAGACAAAACCATGAAAACTTGCGGAAGATCCCAATATGCAGATGGGAGATTTTTCGGAAGATGTCATAGCGCGTCCCAGTTTTGGCTACAACCATATGACTTGAACATAGCGAGACTCATGAGAGGAAAGATACCTGCATGAAAGTGATAGAATATAGATTAATAGGTGATAGGTTAAAAATTACAAGTTGAGATTTCAAATGGGGAAATTTTTTAAAATGCGGATTTTTACTTATTTGTCGAATACCCACATTTATAGTATTTGTTAAAATCCTTATTTTTTATAAGTCACGGCCTTCTTTCTTACGGAGAGTTATGGCCTTGCATCGCGAACTAGACTAGGCATAGAGCCTGAATGCGTGATAAATTCTGGCATGTGCCAGATCTTCATAATGAAGTTTCACGCAGTGCCCTTCCAATCATTCTCTGGCGCCATAAGCCAAGCTCCATCACATGGATTTGCCCTTCGATCCTTCTCTGGGCTTCCATAACATTTCTCTCTATTCTTACCAACAAATCCAATTAGCGCCACTTGCTTAGGCTGTCTATTACTGCGCTTTGCTCACAAAGCGAAGCATTAAGCTTTCCCGGATGAAGAATTAGCCCGATCTAGTAGATACCGATGGGGCTCAGGTTGTCTACAGTTGACTAGAGCTAAGAGTCCGCGAAGAAGGGACTATAATTTTTTCTCTATGTAGGGCGGAGTCGAGATTGATGCAAAAATCACGCACCTCTGACCCAAAAGCGGTTGAAGAGAATCTGAAAGAAGGTTTTCCCTCACGTAACATGGTATAACCCATCCTTCTATTTTTTCTTTTACGCCTTTACCCAATCCTTACCAACGATCATTTGAAGGCTTGAATAATGGTGGTTGAGGAGATATGTTGAGATTGACAATAACAAAGACATATAAAATTTGAGCTTGATGATGAAGCGTCACATTTGGGCTATGGCGGCGAGAATGGAGTAAGATTAGGGGCATTTTGGTAAAATATAAAAATAATCAAGGTATTTTCACAAAATAATACAAAGATACAAGGGCAATTTTAAAGATTTTCCCTTTAAAATATGTGTGAGAATAGCAAGCCCCATCAAATGGTTGAGAATAACGGGCCAACGTCTCCAGATGGTAGATCCTGACACTTTCATCCTATTGGTTCAACTAATTTCCCGCTTTGCGGCTTATACTTAAAATCCGGTATTCTGTGCCTCTCGCCTGCTTTCTGTGCAATCAGGCACCTACTTCTTCGCCACCCGCTTCCTTACTACTCATTCGGAAGCTAATGCTTTGGAAGCAAATCGAGTTTTGGGTACGAGATTGCACCCAGGCAGCGCTCGAGATTTTCTTAGCGCTTGGAACCTCCAGCTCAGGTATTTTCAGGAGAAGCGCTTGGGTTTTGGCGCTTACTCTGTTTGTAGATCAAGATGACCAAGATGCCATTAGCAGAGCAAGGCAACCATGAATCTGGAGGTTATTTCTCGATGGGGGTTAGAACCTGAAGCCGTAAATCAGCAAATAAACTGGCTATTTCTATTCGATCAAGATTAGCATGCTAAAGAACAGAAAGGCTACAACATACATCGCTTGTGTAAGCAATTTTTTATCTTCTCAGGTCATTACATTCCATTCTTGCTCTTTGGAAACTTCCCCTTTTTCCTAACACTTGCTATGATTTCTCTCAGATTATATGAAGCCGTTTCTGTTTATATATATGGCTACCAGGAGTTCTCTAGATCGGTACTCTAGACCATGCTCCTCTGGATTTGTTGGGTCTTCTGGAGTTATGCGCCGATTCTGGTTTTATCTGTGGCATTCTTAAGAGTTTTGCTCTATCGATGTTTTAGTAGCATGCTTCAAGACATAAGGATGGATTATTCGATTATTCCTGCCTTCAGTGTCTTGTATCTGATGTATAGCAAGCTCGCCCTTTTAAAACAAGCTTTTCAGAACTATGTGAGGGTGTGATTTAACATGTATTGCCTTAGATCTCATCTGTATCATCTCAAGCGATGTGTTTTAAACTCAACTGCGCTGATACGCTGTGTTATTTAGTATTCTTGCAATGGTATAGAATTAAGAAATGCACGAAACCCAAGTTTTGGTAACATTTCATGGGCAGACACGTTGCCAGTGTTATCTTTTGCATGCCGAGTATTGGCCTATTCCTCCTGCTTTGTTGCCATAGATGCTTTGTGTGGATGGCAGGTGTCTTGAACAGCAGAATCAATACAAGAGTTCGAGGCAGATTCAGTGTTGGAATTGGTGCAACAATCCTCACGGGCTTCAGCGAATCTGTTGGTGTTTTCAAATTGGATTTGCTTTTGTATTTCCGAATTTATTTCTGCTATTAAAGGCAGTACATATCCACCTCATTGAAGAGAGAATACCAGGCTGATTACTTCGTAAACCTTGATGGCTTTTGCTTAAAGTCGTGTGATAAAGCAAAAAGAATAATGCTGCACTACAGATGTACAACAGTTTGCAAATTTAACAATTCAAAATTCAACAGTTCAAAGGACAGAGTTCAAATTTAACGCTTCCATTGCAACGGAGCCTGTTTATATATTTCTGTACAGATGTTGTTGGGCTGTTCTTTATATGTGAGCATGTATTGTAATATCAGGTTTTATGTGCATGTATCAATGGTTCAGTCTTAGAAAGCGAGAAGCATATATAAGAAAACACTTTAAATTCATGCTCATTAGATAATGCCGAATTCATTTGTTTCTTATTGCAATCATTTTGTTTTCGCAGTGACAATGGAAAAAGCGCATTTCTTAAGTTTTGATGTTTCTTAAAATTACACTAAAAAGCGTGTATTATTCACGAAAGCAAGCTTGCGTGGTTTCATTCGTGGTTTCGTAATGATAAAGAAATAGCAGCATGGACAATTCGAAGGAAAACTATCTTTAGAATTTTACATATGCATTGTTCCTAGCTAAAAGACCACATCTAAAAACATCACGTTGCCTTTTTATTTGGAGGAAAGCATGCATAAATTTGCAGCGTTATTTTTCTCTGAAACCATGGGTAAAACTACAGAAAAATATCGTTGTTTTTTTCAAAAACCATGCATAGAAAACCACATTTTTCGATGTGAAAAGCTACATTAAAAACTCTTGTTGCCATTTTACAGCATTTGAACAATAATATGGGTGGTTTAAGTGTTGTTTTATTGCAAAAACAATAAAAAACTACATACTTGACAAATTTTGGGGTTATAGTGTTAATAGTCTTAACCCGATTATTAGACTATGTTTTTAACTTCTTGTTTTAATCAATCTTAAATGCTTGAATGTGAAAAACCTTTGTGGTTAATAGTCTTGACCATTAGGCATGGGTGAAAACATTTATGGTTAGAGTGCTTGACCACTAAGGCTTAAATGTCGAAGCCCGTATGTAATCATAGAAGGAAGGAATACATATATAATCAATAAAGGCGCTCTTGTTTTCATTCATTAACCAAAAGTGCTTTAGATCATAAAGCGTGAAGTGATGATTTATCATCACATCACCATTCTTTAGTATGATTGAAAAAGCTATTAGGTCTTCGGTGAAAGGTGCAGTACTTTCTATGCATAACTTAAGAGAACGCTTAGAAGCGTTTAGTGGTTTTATCATTCTTAAACAAATACACTTTGAGTGGAAAATCATGCCTTTATGCATTAATTGAAGCGGCACTTTGTTGAAGCCATTGGTGGATTACCAACTTTAATAGAAGTACTACAATGCGTGAAGCAGTCCATAGTTAACTGGCGGTTTTAGTCATTAACTGAAATGCTTGGTATAAAGCATTACTAGTTTATCGGTAATTAACCATGACCTAATGCGTTATAAAGAGCGTACATTTAGAACAAAGCGTTATATCTAATTTTGATAAGCACAATAGTGCTTTAATAGAAAACCCTAAATACTTTGATAATCAACTAATAATGATTTATTGCTATTAACACAATTCGAGACCATGCATGTTACCATGAAAATTAGTGGGGCTAGTTTTGCACAATATGAAACCACAACAACTTTCTGCATTATGAAATCCACGTAGAATAGAGAGGCACTACGTTGAAATACATCCCACAACCCGTCACATTATACATGGACCAATAGTACCCTTAAAACAATATAATGTACAGCATCCAAAACGCAACTTATATAATACCAACATCACAAACACTGAAATAAGCCATTTCTGATCACCATGGCGGTAATACCATTTACTTGAGACCTTATAAGAAGACCAACTAGTTTTAGCCACATATGGTTTTAATGAAATTAACCCACAAACACCCATTGGTTTTGTAGAATGGTTTTCTAGTCACAATATACGTATGTAGTGTTTTAATTTTGGGTGCCTTGTGGAGTGCGGTAGCGAATCCTGAAAGATCCACAACGCGCTTCCAAATCAACCGCACCAACCAAGCCGCGCGCCGCAGTCTGAGGCTTGTTCGCATATGAAGCCGGTCAAGCTTACCGGGATACATATAGGCGGCAAGCTGGCGGCTAATTAATCACGAAACCTTAGCCTAACCCGATCCAGGCGGCGCAAGTGAGGGCATAAACCCGGAACAATGCTCCACGGTCTCCTGATAGAGAGCCACAACAAAGAATGAGGGCTCACACGACTAAGCCCGACTCCCGCAATTTATTCACCCTAATACAGCGGTGCTGCCCGCGAAGCACCCTAACCTTGATTAGGGAAGTGAGCTCCATGTCCGCGTCAAACGAGTGCCATAGAACGAGGCTGCGAGGAGACCACTTGCGATTATTATTGCATGAATAGCCCGACACCCGATGCCAAAGGCCTTTACAAAACAAGAAGTCACAACATGCGGATGAACTGCTTCAAACGCACCACCACATCATCACGGACTATAGGTATATGTAGCGAATACTCGCCACTTGCTCCCGGATAGCGGAGTCAACGCTTTCGGTGGCGAGCTTCGAAAGAACTCCACGAAGCTAGTGACCACCCGATACCAAATCCTCAAGGTGAGCCACGGTATTTCGCCTCCGGGCAAGTAGAGCATGCCGCGATGTGACCCGAGGGCAAGTCGCGGGGTAGAAGACCGAAAGAAGAGTGATGATAAAGGCGGGGGCATGTCACAGGCGCTGCCTTTATGATCCCAGGCGCCCGGCACCCTCGTGAGAAAGAGGGATGCATGTGGGGAAAGTAGGAGACCATACGATGATTGCCCGGGGGCAGCTCCACATGCATAAGGCCTTGTGGCTTCCCCAAGCGCCACACAATGGCGAAGAGGCTGTATTGTTGCACGAGGAGAAAATCCATCTTGCAAAATCGCCAAACAAACTTGAGACCAACACCTTAGTATGTAGTGCCAAATCGAGAATGGCCAAGCCCCCATCCTCACTGAGTAGGAGAACCCCTTCCACCGAAGCCGCTTTAACAAGCAGCCCCTTCATCATCCCACATACAAAATTTGAACAATCTTATCCAAAGCACAGCCAATCTTACCCTCGGGCCAACGCCCGCGAGATCGTATACACATAGTGCTACAAAATGCCCGACTTGGCAATAGTGATCCTACGCCATGGACAACTTGCTGCCCTTACCAGGTGAGGTGTTTAGCAACCCACGCAAAATCTCATCCACACCCTCCCATAGAAACATCCTCCAAAGGGAATACCTAGCGACTTAGTACACATTATGGAAGTACCTTCCAAGGGAATCTGACGAACAAAGGGGCCGAGTCGGTGGGCCATGTCTGGGCATTTACCCCGAGTGAAGAATGCAGAGGCCAAGGAGAGAGTATCCGACCAAACCCTTCACGTTAGCAAATTCCTCTCTTACGCCACGAAGAAGAGGGAAAGTGTCATCGTGAGAGGCGGTTAATGTCTGGCTACCATCCGCATCGAAGAGCCCATCCACCACCCCTCACGCTGCGACCAAAACAATTGAGGCCAGTTGCCTCGCCTGTCGCACCATTATTAAACAAAGCGGCCAAAGGGGCTTACGGCTGGCACCTCACGCCTCACGGAGAAAAATTTGGAGGGTTCACCACAACACCGCCAGTAGCGTCTTTGACTTTATCGCGGCTTCATGGTATCTCTGTAAAGCGTGGACCCATGACCTTGGTAACATCATGGCTGAGCGAGAACTCCCCAGCGGACTATAGTAAGCTTTGTGGCAAAGTCAAGCTTAAGATGAGCAATGCTGCTGACTTTGTTAAGCTGGCCCAATAAAGGCCCTCATAGCGGCAACATTAGTCAAATGTTCCTCCAGGGAACAAACCCGGTACACCTTGCAATGGAAGAAGTCAGCGATCGCGGCTTCAACTTCTTTGCCGAGGCTTTGCTAATAATCTTATACCGCAGAGAGAGGACAACAGGAGATAGGCCTCCAATCATTAAATATCAGCCAGATAAATACCATCGGCCAGGACATTTATCCTTGGCCATGCACATGCATGCCTCCGCTAAATCCTCTCTGGAGAGCTCCTGCTTCAAGCTCTCACGCTGGTGAGGCAGAATAGATGGCTTAACGGCCCCCAAAACAAGCTCTTGCATCTCCTGCTCATAGGGAAGAGTGCGCTGTGCGAAAAACCTTGAGAAATGAGCATGCACATACCTCTGCAAATCAGCGGGATCCTCCAAAGTCCAGCCATCAGGCAAAGCAAGGGACGCCATAGATGCGACATATCGCCGCTGCCTAGCTGCTCTGAAGAACACCGACGAACTTGTGTCCCCCTCCTTCAACCAGGTAAGGGCCGCCTTCACACGCGCCTCATGCACTTTAACCTGCACTTTAACCTTTCCCCAGAATGATGGTTCTCTTCTATATAAGAAGAGAACCATGACATTCTAGGGAAAGGTCCTTTGCAAAGCAATAACATCCGACATAAAGAGGAACCTACCTCCTCCAATCACAGACCGAGACTGCGAGCAAAAACAAGTAAGATCACTGAGGGGGAGGCGATTTCTTAGCGGCAAAGATGCAGAAAAGAAACATCATGGAAAACAACTATGAAACTAAGACCTTTGTGTGATGAAGAACTGATTTGGAACTGGAGTGATCTGGTAGAGAACAATAAAGAATTATAATCTATGAATTAGTTCATTCACTTGGATCAGATAATATGAGCCATGGTTCTTCAATTATCATCATATTACATAATGGGCTTTTTAGCAGTTCTAAATTGGGATGTCTGATTGTTTTTACCAAGAGCACTTGAAGTACTGAAGTAATGTGGCAAATTGTAATAACGTGCGTATTTGTCAATTGACCATCTCTCTACAACTTAGTCATGTTCTGGAAGTTAAAGAAACTTACATTACTGATATAATACTTTTAAATCACCATATAAGCTAAAATAGGAGGTTTGGGCATCTGAAGGAATTAGCTATCAAGAGCAAGAACAAGTGGTCATAGTAGGTGAATTGATGTGCATATCTCTGCGGCGTATCTTTTGTGAATTGACCTTGATGTAGGAGTACATTATTGTCCCACCCAATTATTGTTTCTAGTTGGTAAATGAGACGACCTCAGTACTTTATAAATTACTGGGTCCGAGCATGTATGACACTATGCATTAGAGTCACAATAGTAATGTTGGTGTTTTCTTGACATGGTGCTAGATGTTACTTGCATTCGCGACTGGTAACATGTACCTACACTACAAATTCCATGTGCCAATGCTCTTTAATTGTGCCACATGTGCACAACACCAGTGGTGTTGGAATCACAGATTAGGTGCACATGTTTCAAGTGCAACGTTGCCATAGAACATGTGTTCTAGAATGAGAATATGCGGGAATTGACCTGCTACTGACCAGCTATAATGGACTATTAAATTATGTACTCTTGGTATGGACTGTTGGGCAAGTGGCACCAGCTATATGGACTGTTAGGCAAGTGGTTTACATTCAGGCATGTCAAAACAGTGTTCATGCTGCAGCAGTTCAAGGAAGATCAAAAAGGGGTTATGGTCTCCCCAAGAGGACGAGAAGCTGAGGGATTACATCACTAACAAAGGAGCAAAGAGCTGGACCCTTGTGCCGCTAGAAGCTGGTACTTAATAGACTAACTTATATTTTTCGATCCACCAAAAAATTTGCATTAGATATTCAACATATCAATGCATAAAACTAATAAAAGTGCATGCAATGCTTCAGGACTGGATAGATGTGGCAAGAGCTGCAGATTGAGATGGCTCAACTATCTCAGGCCTGACATCAAACGAGGCGAATTCTCCCTCCAAGAACAGCAGCTAATTTTCCAGCTCCAATCTGCTTATGGAAACAGGTAAAAATATTTGGACTTGCAAACCCATTTGAACCAATTTCAATTTGTTCATATGCAGCTATGACTGTAGATGGTCTTGGATAGCTAAATTCATACCTGGGCGCACTGACAACGAGATTAAGAATTTCTGGAATGCACGTAGGGCGTGCAAAGACGGAGGTCCAGATTCTTCTTCATACATTTCGCCTTACAGATTGGCAGCCCCCTTTCTGCTTGAAAACTGCAGCAATGTGGACGAATCTGAAACCAAATCGCCCCTTCAAGCACAGCATGAAGAAGAAAATGCGCCACAAGCTACTAGTTGCCGAGATATGGAGCCAAAAATCGAATGCATGAATGACATGCTATTTTATGATGTTGTACTGCAGGATTTTACGGATTTGGACCACATGTTCCAATAAGTTCCTTAAAATGTCCAGATCACCGCTTGCTGTCTTGCTCTTGCTCTGTGATGATAAACAAGGTGCTTTGGCACCCCTTTGGCACAATGGGTTGCCCTGATGGAAGGGGTAGAGATGAATTTGAATAAGAATTCAAGAGATTATTAGATTTTATGCAATGATTTAAGAAAGAGACGCAAATGGTTTGTGACGTCAATTCATTTTATGAGGTAACGCTGGAGCCTACACAGAAGAAAAGTGAATGGTATTGTTGACACATGCTATGCTATGCTTTGTATACAATAATTGCTTTTTACTTGCAATTCTGCTGTGTCAGATGTGCCTCCATTGCAAGTAAAAAGCAATTATTGAAACGTGAAGATTTGGGTAGTTTTTATTCTGACGAGGCAGCTGACGTGTCCGACTGAGGTGGCCATATAAAATGCTTTTTTTACCATTTCCCCTTATCTCTTTCTGCGCTTCAACTCTACGTACGACTGTGGCATTTCTATGATGCCTAGCAAGAATGATGGCACTGTTGTCTTCTAGGCTAGATTGAGGTTCGATAAAGCACTGTAGAAGCTTCAGGGATCCTTTTCGGATGATCTTTGGAGGATCGGTTAAAGTTTTTATGATTTATCACTGGAATGATGGCGCTCTTGTTTCTGAGGCCACCAGATTCGGCGATTTAGAAGTTTCAGGGATATTTATGAAGTGATTTTTCGAAGATCATTGAAAGATTTGCGTATATTTTGCAAGAATGACTAAAGACTGTGATAAACAGGGGTTTTTTGAGTTTTCTTGAGCTTTATTGGACATTTTGGTAAATCCGGCATTTGGAGGTGCAAAATAGCTATCTCTGAATGACTTCTTGTCTTGAAGGTATGTCTATTGAAGATGCTCTGAGTTTTTTTGAGTTTTAGGACCATTTTTTGCTACCTTTGCAAGCATGACCGCTTTGCTACCTTTGCATGCCTATTCTTAAGCTTTGAAAAAACTTACATGAAATGGAACCACCCCCTGTTTTTGTAACAGGTGATCTAGAACCCACTATTTTTGTAACAGGTGGTTTCAAAAAGATACTGACTGCTTCTTTTGATGAAAAAGCTTCAGAAACTTGAAGGCCTGTAGTACCAACATTGGAATTAGTATGGTGAATTGCTAAATACGCCTTTAATCCTTTGTTTGATCGATGGACGGAAGAATTGTTGAATCAGAAGAAGTTGTTTTAGTGTTTTGGAACTTGTTTCTGGTGATCTGAATACATTCTCGATATTGAACCATCATTCAATTAAATTGGGTTTATGTCTTAATTTTGGGACAAATTTCATATTGCATGTTTTTAGTAGCATATTCAAATTCACACATTTCACCTCAAAATTATGAAAACGTAATATCATGTTATTTACAAAATAGTCAATATTTCACAATATAGCACCATATCATAAAAACGTGATAACAAAAATTTACATAGTTACTCAACTTTCTTCAAGCACCCCCAATGATATCATAGCCTTCTTCCTGACATCCTGAGGTATTGTAATTCTCGCATTTCTAGCTGGAATAGTGTTTGGAGTCCATGAGTACAAAACACTTTCATAGTCTAGCCAAAGATCAGGATCACTCGGATTTCTCCTCCATTTCTTTGTCCAACAATCTGAGTACCTTTCTTTATCCGACACGTTGGTCAACCGATGCCTTTGGACACCACCATTCCACCCGCACATGGTTGAAGTTAATATTACCTTCTTCTTTGCAAATATCGAGGAGATAGTGAACCCCAACCACCTTTGGATATGTATCTAAATCGATGGCTTTACTACCACAAATTGGTGGCATTCCAAGTCAGTGGAAGGTTCATAAGCATCCATGCCTAGAAACTTTGGCCTATTGTTCTTAGGACCAACATAGTGTTTGTCAGAAGCCCGGGGGGTGCACATAGAAAAAACCGTACAAAACATGTGCATGTCTGGTGGGGTTTTTTGGCCAAGCCGAGGCAGGACTGCACTGTATAAGTATGGGAGGGGATTTTTTTTGCTTTAATTCCGTATATATTTGTAAGGAAATATGGTAGGGGTATATGAAATATAAGGGATATTTTTGTAGGAAAATCCCGTATAATGGATAATTTCTCTTGACCCTATGCACGCACATGCCATATAGACTTCACATTGTGTGCACCCCCCGGGGTCAGAAGGAGGAGGAGCATATTGCTTGCGAATGCTACTTACAGTGTCATCAAAATCCTCAGCACCTGCTAAGGTCTTCCACCTAGTTTTAGGCAACCACCCTTCTTTCAATTCATCTGAGGATGTGTCTATCTCCCCCAACAGGTTAATCACCTTCTTCCAGTAAGCCACCAAGGCACGGTTGGTGTCATCTGGATTGGTTTGCCAATGCTTTATATAGTCTTGAATTCCTTCCTTAGTCAATCCCAATTGCTTCACTTCTTCAGTAGGTTTTAAAGCTTTTGGTTGACCTAGAGGTATCATAGGCTTGCCATTCTCATCTCTACGCCATATTTCCTCCCCTCCTCTCCACTCATCCTCTGAAGGTCTCATCTTCCATTGGAAGATTGGAATCCCATCTCTCACCCAAAAGTGAACTGAGGAGGCCTGGAATGACCTTCAAGATCCAATGTATAACCATCCACAAAGCTCTTCCAATCGGGCACTTCTTCTATGAGAGAAGCTATAGGGTTTGGAGTAGTGCATTCATGCAAGATTTCCATTAGCCTAGGAAAGTTAGTCCTTGTTTTTGCCGCCCAAGATACAACTATATTTGCCAAATAATGCATCCACATCCTCATGGGTATGCCGGGCATAAGAAACCCTAAATTAACTCTTTCAAATATCCCCACACTGTTAAGTAGGATAGGAAAGAAAACATCCACCGTTCTTATTTTGGCCAAACCTGATTATCAAGTTGCAAGAGAAACCTTTTGGGTAGATCTTGAGGTTTAGCACGTGAAGTTGAAGCTCCAACATGTTCATTAGACCCATGCTTCCTAAACCTTGCCTTGCTGAACTTTTCAATATTGTTAGGGTTTCTATCTAACAATGCTCTATGTAGTGCACGGCTAGGTAAAGGTCCCCGGAGGTGACCATTGTATCCATTTTCATAGTTTCTCAAACACCTCATGATACTCCCAATATGAAAATCTGGACCATCACTCCACAACTCCAAACTAAAATGGCCATAGTAGGTTTGATTACGCCCCATGCAAGATTGCCCCAGGTCATTGAGATCTGTAAAGGGTATGATCTTCCACATGACTTTGGTATGTACTTGAATTGTGGAAGACAAGTCTTTTCCGGTCCATCTTGTCATGTATAATACATAAATAGTTATTGGGTTCCAATGCGGATAAAGTCCTCCACATCCAATAACATGATCTACATGATAGTTGGTCAGTCATATGGTCCTTCATATGCTCCCTTATCCTAGCCCTTTGACTAGGTTGCCTGTCTTATCAAGAGTCTCCTTCAACTTAGCACATAAATTGCACTTTGCAAAGTTGTTTGAAGTTGCTATGGTGACATGATTGAAATGCTTCTTCCATAACCTACTAAAGCTAGGTTGGGATATTGGAAGAATTCCCAATTCTCGAAGTAGGGAATTCACTTCTTCAAAATACTCTTTTGAGTACAATGTGATGGCAACCTTTTCTCAACAACTGCTCTTCCCTTTTCATCCCTTACGCTTTTGTGTGGCATAGACTGCATTGAAATCAATATATTTTTCAAATATCTCCACAGCAGACCAAGGTCCTAGTACATTTGGGTCTCAACAAACCATTATTTCCATGTAAAAAACAATCCTTTCCCCTCTGCTTTTTTTTTGCCAATTATGCCATGAAGAAGTTGGAATTGCATGGATACTACGCCATGCTTTTGCACATATCCATTTGCCTAGCAAAGGGTATCTTTTTCTGTTTGGGTTTCTTTCATCTTGAAGTGCATGCTTTCGAAGATTGTGTACATGTAGGTCCTCCTCTCATCAACGATGTACTCTTGAAAAGTGGCTCTTGCTTCCACCAATTGTTCTATTGTGAAGAATTGCATACAATCACTCAACAACAATCGAGGCCCCTAACCTTCACCATTGTCTCACGTTTGGTGTCACTAATCAACTTGGCTCTTTTGCTAGGATAATGTCCGGCAACCGATACTTCTCCCCTTTTGCCTAGGTTTAGAGTTCCAACGCCAATGGATCAATATCAAGACAATCATTGTCCCCAACAACCTCGGGCTACGGAAAAATATAATCCTCCACAAATTGAACACTACTTATAGGCCATGCCATGATGCAAGGAACCTCAATTGCTTGACACAACCAAAACATTCCTTGTCACCCAAACCTTTACCTTTCCGGTTGTCTTCCAACATCCAAATTGCAATACCAATATTGTCTTCCCCTAGCCTTTCATCATTAACGACTTGACCGGGGATCTGCTAGCACAATGACTCCTTGGCCTACTATTTCCTTGTTGCACTTGTGCATGATTCTCACCTTCTTGTTCCTCCATTGCACCCTACTATAGAGGACTAATTGTTTTCTTCAACATTCTTGCTAGGAGTTGGTTTTCATTGATATTGCTCTTTTCAATATGTTGCACACCATCTTGAGTTGGAGAGGCACCATTGACCTAGGCAAATTGCACCCTTTTTAGTCAATGAGTAAGAAAAATTATTACACCATAAGATAAAAAAAAATCGTTACATTTATGGAATATGTAGAGGTAAATCAAATTTTTTTAAAGCAAAAATTCCTTGGAAATAGGTTTAATATAATAATAACAATGGGCGTAAATGAAATCATTTAAAACAAAATTTTCATGGCAACAACAAGGAAATGACATTTATATAAATATATCCAAATTTTAATTATCGAAAATTTGGATATATGATTCTGAAAAAAGACATATAACTAATAGGCGTTGAGAATTTATTATCCATAATAATATACCCTAGATAATATAGGCTGGCGAAATTTAAATGCGCTGGCGTGTTATTTGAGGCAATAAATTATTCACGCTAAGAGCTAATTAACCCTATATAAATCCGGTTCACGCTCTCAAGACCATTCTGTCCCAATTTTTTTTTTCTGCCCGCCATGAAGCGTTGACCTCATTTCGAACTTCATGAAGAACCAGAGGTCTCGTCAAAGAGGCGTCGGGTTGAAAAACCCCTCTTTCCCCCTCATAGATTTTCTTGCCCAATTCTCCTCTGATTCCGATTCAGAGGATGATTCTGATTTCGAAATGGAAGAGGAGGAGTTGAGCTCCTCTGATTCCTCTGATTCTGAAGAGGAGAAAGAGGAGGAAGAGGAGGGAGGAGGGAGGAAGAGGAGGAGATGTCCTCCCAAGAGCACATGACCGCTCAGCCGGGGTTGGCTTGACCAAAGCGGGGGTTGGCTTGAGGGGAGGAGGGAGGAGGAGGAGGGAGGAGGAGGAGGAGGAGGAGGAGGGAGGAGGAGGAGGAGGAGGAGGGAGGAGGAGGAGGGAGGGGAGGGGAGGAGGAGGGGGTGGACAATTGACCCGGTTTTTGGAGTGGTTGAGAGATGAACCCGGTTTGCATGTGATTTCTTTTTTTTTTTTTTTTTTTTTTTTGCACCTCTCTTTCTTTTCTAACACCTTTCTTTCTTCTTTGTTGCGGTAGTGGAAGAAGAGTGATCTCGATCCCGGCCCATTTTTGTTTCCATTCTTACACGAAGTTTTGGACACGCCTCAGGGCATTTTTTTTCTGTAAATTGTGTGAAAAGCCTTGAACAAGCTGCTTCCAAGCCTTGAACATCTGTACATACAAGCTGTTTTTAATGAAATCAAGCAGTTTTCTTCATAAACTTTGTCTTCAAGCAGTTTTCTTCAAAGCAGGTTTTTACGTACATAAAATTTTTGAATAAAATCAAAGCTGTATTCTCAATTATTTTGGCTCCAAAATTTGTTTTCTCTAAAATTTTGTCTCTGCAAATTTTGTCTCTCTAAAATTTTGTATCGCAAACTTTGTCTCAACAAAGTCTAGGGAACACTATAAATCAACCACATTAGAAATCTCGATGCATCCACAAGTAACCATAGAAAAATTTTCCTATCGACCTAAAACAATTCCCCAACCTTACAAGTCATTTTTAGCCTTGATAACTTTGCCTTTAAAATCATTTTTAAAGTTAGCCTATATAAAATTTCTAAATTCTATTTTTTTGAATGCAATAAATGGAATAAAATGCGTGAAATTTATTGCATGAAATGCAATATTCTCCATATATACCATATACATGTCATATGCGGCGGGAAGGCCGTATGCGGTGTGTTAATTCAAGCAATCAATTATTCACGCTAACTTATTTCTAATTATGCCTATATAAATCCATTTTACGCTCTCAAAGTTCCTACATTTTCTTCCTTCCTTCATACGATTTGCGGTTTAAACCTGGCGTGTTTGGATCCGCCCTCCACTAAAATCTTGGTGGCAGATTTATATTGACAATGTTAGATGTTTGGTTTTGGCAATTCCTAACTTACTAAAAAGACTCCATGCTTTTAGTTACGTAGCATCTGTGGCGAGGGACTAAGGTGCGAATCGAAAAACCTCCGAATTAAAACGACAAGCATAGTCCTCCGTTCTTGAATCCTTCCGATTCTCCGGGACTCAAGGTTAGTTTTTCATTTAGTTTTAAGTTGCATCTCAATGGCGGGGTTTAATCCAAGAAGACAAACTTTTGCATTTGCTCGAGGCGAGAGAGAAGCGGATGATGTTTATGAAAACCAGAATAGTTTTTATAAACTTCATCTGCTTCTTTTTGTTCAGTAAATTCTTGAGTTTCTCTTCTGAATTAATCATGCTATTGCATGCAAGTTTCTATTATGAATAAGTGTAGTAGAAAGCAATAGAAAAATCTGAAAGATAATATTTGAAACAAGCTAAAAGCGTGTTTTATGCTAACCTTAGCCTTCAACATGAATACAATTCGTGCACTGCACTCGTGAGAGGAGAAAAAAAGCATGCGGATAGATAAGTAAATAGATAAAGGCGGGGCAATTATTTACGGCTTAATAATTGCGGCCTTTATCTATCTATTATCTATCTAATCTGATTTTCTCCCTATGAGCTCTGCGGGCGTCTATAATTTTCTATATAGCGGTTTACGCAGCGGCGTGCAAACAATTGTATCCCTACTTTCAACTTTTTCGCTAAACACCGTCGGGCGTGTCTCTTAGTTTCTAAGTTTATAAATAAATAAATATAACCGCCCGTGAATCTCGCGATACTCAGCTCACTTCTATTGATAGATGCCAAGTTACATTAATCACCGGTTGGTGGCGAAGATGCATTGGAATTACATTTGGGCCAGCAATCCACCGCAGCCCGACTCGGTTTGGCTCCAATCTCGGTCGGTTGAACCTCGGTAGAGCACCGGTCGGTGGAGCACCGATCTTGCAACCCACAGTACTTGGATCAAAGTAATGATGATGGCGGAAGCGAGGGCAATGATAGATCACGGGCTCTGGGGCCCTTACAATCATACGGTGGCCCTCTTATCTAATCGCCGAGAATCACGGTACATGCATTGTCGAGAAGTGAATCTCGCATCCGTCGGCTCGAGATTCAAAATGAGGGCTGCGTTTCTTAGTGGTTAGCCTCTATGCCTAGTTGCCCCAACGAACCACTACCACGGGCGGTATCGATGCAATGGAGATGGCTCAACCAATGGAACCACTACCGCGGCGCTATCTGATGCATTGGAGGGAGTTCAACCAATGGAAGCGCGGCGGAGGCGAGGCGGGGCGAGGAGGTGGAGGTGGAAGCGGTGGGGGGTGGTGGAGCTAGAGCACAGTGTTTTTTCTTTGGGGTTTTACGGAAGAATTCACTATGCCCTGCAATGGAAATGGGAATATCGATAGCCCGGCTACTCAATGGGCGGGCTTGAAGCGATGTCATGCAGGATTTTGTGCGGTTTATCCGGTTTATCGAGTTATATACAATTGTAATCTTTTTCCAATGAATACAACAAATTTTGTCTACTTCTATATTTCTACAATGTAATACATGTTACATACCTTTTTAAAAGCGGTTTCTTGGCCATGCAACAAATGTTCCAACACTTTCTCCAACCGTATCCCCCAAGGGGTGTCTGCGGTAAAGCTTCATCCATAAGCGCGCGATTAATCAACTTTCTTCGGACATACTTATCCCGGCGAATTCCATGGCGGTTCTGATCGGATCGATGGAGTCGATCTTGCATAATCCTACTTTCCTTTTCTGATTTGTAGTTAACATGAAACATTCATCTTCGACCTGCGAGAAAATTGCTATTCGAACATCTACTATTGGAAATTAATGTTCAAGCTATTGGAATGAGATGAGTACGAGTGCAGTAGCCATTCTTGAGAAGCTGATTTGAGTCTCTGAAGCTGATTTGAGAAAATTTGAAGGCGCTATGGAAACTCACGGCGGTCGGGAAAATTCGAATTAGAAGAAAGATTAGGTTAACTACGTTTAGGCGGGATAAATTTGGCGGGATACTTTTGGATAGATTGGTTTTAAAAACTTAATGAAAGAAGTCGTGAGGGCGGGTCTTAAATCATTATTATTTGTATGTGTCAAGAATATTTGAAACTGCATTTTGTGTTTTCTTGAAATTCAAATTTCTCTATTTCTCGTCTGGGTAGAAAAAGCTATTTCTTGCCGGCTATTTCTCGAAAGCGGCTCGGCGTATCCGGCGACCTTCCGCTTCTGTTACTAGGCGACTCGGGAGATGTCTTCTAAAACAGATCGAGGTCGAAGGGACGGGGCGGAGGAAGCGGTGGAAGAGGAATCCCAAAACCCGGCACTTCTCAAGCTTGAGGGGGCGTTGATCAGAATACCACGAATACCACGAGAACCCTATTCAAGGTATTTAATTTGCCACGAGAATACACAATCGTGTGGAAGTATTATGCTTGCATGAATTTGAGATATTTCCTTTCACTTAATATGCTTTGCATGAGTTTGAGTTATTATGCTTTGCATGAATTTTAAAAATATTAACATCGATTAGAACATATTTTTGCTCTTTTGCTTTTATATATAGAATATAGCGGTGTTAGGCAGGTTGGAGATAGCAATGTTCAATGAGGATAAATAGTGTGAAATATGGATTCATGAAGGGTATGTAGCTTAAAATGTGGATGCAAAATAATTTAGTTTCAAATTCACGCATAGCATGGTCAATAATAGGAGCTACCAACCGAAGCGTGATTTGTACTAATTTAGGTTTAAATGCCGGCGTGATCTCTTGTTCTGAAAAGTACTCTAAAAGTGCTCATCTTCTTTTGCGATTAACTCAAGAGGAAGAAAACCCCTAATAATTCGGGTTCTAATCACGCCAAGAAAGCAAGGGCAGGCGACCCGGATCTCGCGTTACCATATGATCTCACCTTAGATGATGAAGGGCCGATTCTTATAGCAACCACTGACCACCGCCACACGAAGAGGAAATGGGCGAGGATGCTTAGAGTGAATGCGTTGACCTTGCCAAGACAAATGGCAAGCTCGACTTAACTCTCTTCTCGAGGAAAAAGGGAAGCGGAACAAGATGGCCAAACAAAGGGATCCTAATCTCTTGTGAGGAAGAGGATGATACCAACTGCAAATTGCTCTTGGAGATTACCGCGAGAAGCGGAAAGAAAGATGCGCTCGGACTTACTCCTTTGTAGAGCTCGCATACAAGGATCGTTCATGAAGGCCGGATGTGAGCGGTGAGACATGTTTTAAGTATGGTTGGCCAACCAATGTAGCGATTACGCCAATATCTATTTGCCAAGGGGTTACGGTACGTGCGTAGAGGCATGTTCACTAAACCCGACACCAAGTCACTATTTGCGACAAGCTAGGGAATTAGGCGACTTGAAAGCTTCTAAGAGGGTCCTAGATCTAGGGAAGGATGTTCATCCTGCATTTGTCGAGAAGGCATGGAGGCTTCTGTTTTTGAGAATGAACAGGGACAGTGGGTGGCGCAGCTAGAGGCGATGAACAAGGCTGAATAAATACTCGACCATTATCCATTGGGTCTTAAGGAAATTTTTTTAGATCCATGTGAAGTCCCTCATCCGTTCACCAAGCTCCATTTATGTTAGCGAGAAGATATGATCCGGCACATGCCATGGAGATTGTTGAGCATGATTAGTAATCCGGTCAAATGCCTATGCCGGCGGATGTGTTACCTTGGGATATGATCTCGAACAAGCTTTCTTTGTGTGGGCGAACTTCGAGTTAATGTTAAATGAAAATATTAAATTAAATTAGTCATCAGCGGGCGGCGATACGTTGAGGCCTGAGAAGGCCCTCATCGAGCGGCGAGAACAAAACGGGCCAAAAGCGCGTTCTACAATCACTATCGTATAGGAGGTGTCGTTATCTTGGATGCCAATACTTCACTATTTGATTTGGTGAGATTAAGCGCAACTTTGAATGAAATGGGAAGACATTTCTATACAAAAGGTAACTAACTGCATCTATTCCAATGCATTTTAATATTCACGCCAGGCGTGTTTTCAAATCAATCGAATTCACGCCAGGCGTGTTTTCAAATCTACCTGGTTTCATAAATTGTATTCACACCAGGCGTGTTTTCAAATCAAACCAATTCCGCGCCGGCGTGTTTTCAAATCAATCAATTCACGCCGGGCGTGTTTTCAAGTCAACCAATTGATCCAAAACACGCTGGAATCGAAATCGATTTGAAAAACACCCGGCGTGAATTGATTTGATTTTAAAGCATGCCTGGCGTGGATTGCATTAGTAACTTTATTCATTTCACGCCTGGCGTGATTTTTCTCTTGATCAATTCTATTCAAATCGCGCGGCGTGTTTCTATTCTATGATAATCGCGATTCAATGTACGTACTATTGCGGTCCATACGTTGAACAAGCTGCGCCCGCCCAACAACGATGGGTGGAATATGGCTGCCCATTGCCCACCGAGCGAGCGGGTCAAAGTCCGAGGCATTCAAGCTCTTTGGAGGCGGACTACATGTCATGAGACAATTATCTGAGAGAAGAAGAAGACTGCAAGAAAATCAAAAGAAAAAGGTGGTGATGACATTGCGGATCCTTAAAAAGCTCATCCAAAGGTCGGGACCAACGGACTTCATATAAGATTGTGTTTTGTAAGGAGGCGGTATGGCTCAAGTGGAATGAATGCAGGGCGTTATGCACAAATCGGAAGCTGCCGGACACTATGGGTAGGGTGCCTCCTGTTGATGTAAGCATATTTGACTTGAATGTGACAGATGAGAAAGACTTCGGGGGCTAGGCGGCGGCGAGACCATTTGGAGTTTAGACCCGGTGCTTAAAGAAGGAAGTCTTATACAAGAAGGGTGCTTTCACCAAGGATAGGATGTCCTTCGTTGAGTCTTTGCACCATGTAAAGGATGTGCGTGTACAATGAAGTCACCTGGTTTGGCCGGAAGTTACAAAGGCTATCGGGGGATGTGCCATTATCTGAAATTGGATTCTTTGGACAAATACAAGGTCGAATAATGATGACATCAAGAAGTTTGTATTACGGTCAAAGGACTTCCTAAAGAATTGGAAGGCTAAAAATACAAAACATAAGGAGACTCTACCCCTAAAGTGCTTGGCTGAGTTGAGAAGAAAAGTGGCCCTTGTGAAGAAGATTCTTGGAGAAGACGGCGGCATCCGGTGTTCGGTCTCCATTGGGTACAAAGGTCTCTTGCCCAGAATCAACCGGCCTTAAAAATATATCACTCTTTGTGTTGGACAGGGGGGTGGGAGAGGAGATATGGGCATGAACGAGGAAGGACTCTGGCTGCTTCTTTACCGGTGTATAGGATTGACAAGCGAGAGGTCCTTCACTATTGTCATCGCTTGTCCTTGGTGAGTCACATCTGCATGCACTATCCGGCTGCTCATGATGCGGAGTGCCTCAAAGTTATTAGGGAGGGATGCCTAATATATGATGTTAAGGATAATGAGTGCGAACGGCCACGAAAAATGGCACATGTGATCTTCATTATGATAGCCATGCTATCGGGCAGGCGAATATGATATTGCTAAGGCCAAGGGTGACAATAGCGGTGCATGGGAATGTTTTCTTCTAGATGATCCGGACTTAAGAACTATATTCTTTCATACGGATCGGGATCGGTCGAGCAGGGATGAGTCGAGAGGATGAGGATCGGGACCCCCTCCTAAGTGGGGAAATCAAGTCACGAGCTACAAACTAAGGAGAAGGGCCCCTTAAATAAAAAATGGATTTCCCGTCTATGGCTGCTTACCTCGTCGAGGGCATTTGCTCCAATTGATACAACCTACTTGGAGCTTCATGTTGGAGGTTATATTGCCCGAGAGGCTCTTATGGGTGCAAGAAGATGTCAACTGCTTTGTGAGTGATGAGCGGGGCCAAAGACTTTCTTGAACCATTCCTCATGCATGTGCTTGCCAAAGTCTCCTAAAGGCCCTTATGGCAACCTGAAATCATCGGCAATCAAAAGTCTAAGTAGACTTGTCCAATTCGAAAGTGGGCGTTGCTACGGTGAGGGACCTAATAATCTACCGGACTGATAAGGAAAGCGATAATGAACAAATAAATTTGCTAAACCGGCTGCTCAAAAAATCTTTGTGATGGCGGCGAACTTAGGGGAATATTTTTGCCCACATTGCGGGTGATGCAAGCAACAACGAGTAGATTCACGGGTTAACAATGAAGTAATTGACAGGGGAAACCGAAAATGAAGGCAACGAAGGCGGCTCTAGTGATTCCGCGAGGTTTGCCAAATCAATAGTAAAATAATGTCGGTTTATTGAAGGGCCTTGTGGAACTAATAGAAAATAACAATTCTAACGGTCGAGAAAGAATCTGAAGATTAAGGGTGGCGAAAGGGAGAATGGCGTGATGGCCCGAAGATGATAGGTATGGCCTTGCCCGCGAAATAGCGCCACTTGCGTGATTTAATTTGTATTACCTTTGAATTAAATTGCGCCAAGCGTGCTTTGATATTTTTAGTTGTCAAACTAAATCCGCGCAGAAGCGCCGATTTGGTTATGACTATTTCAAATCACTCTTGGCGTTTGTATTGTTTGTGTTATCGTTATCTTGCCGACCCGGATACATGTTTGATGTTTCGGCTTCCATTGCGTTTCTAAGAAGGTTGTGGTGTTAGAGCCTAAGGAGTCCTTTGCAAGACTTTTCCGAAAAAATAAAGTGGCTAGAGTCACGGTTTCATCGGACACCGGTAGAATCAAACACCAAGTGGATCTTTCCGCGGCCGCTTGAAGGAGATGCTAGGCGAGGCATTCAGGTTATTTCGAGTTGGTATTTGGTCATCCATGGAACTAAGGAACATCAAGGATACTTTGGAGGCACTTTGGGGAAATCGTGTAGACATTGGTTGACCCTTTGGGATCGAGAACAAATGTGTGAAGTTCACTAATCCCAAGGATCCAACGAGGCAAACCTATCTTCATCAAACACTTGAGTAACATGATGGACGAACTTGGTATCGAGAATAAGGATGATATAATCATAGTGGATGATGATGCTCTCAAATGCTTCTACAATCAAACGCAGGCCCTGAATCCACCATCTTCGATCCAAAAACTTTCAAACCGGATGATTTTCGGTGAAGTTTGTGTCTATTATGCATAATTTGGCTATGGGGAAGGCGGTGGGAGAAGTGTTAGATTCGTACCCGGAACTTGGATAGAACGGTGACATGGAACCACACCTTGTTAAACACGTGGAAAAACATGGATTGATCTCTTAATGTTTTATTGGAATATATGATATTTTTGTATGATATTTGTGCCATGTATCGATAATTTCGAAGTCTGGAATTGCCTGCATAAAATAATGCAATCATTGTTATCAAACCTAATATTATCATCTATCGAGCAAGCAATTTTGGTCTCATCTATGTTAGCAACTTGCTCTTCATTTACGCATATTTCAATTAAGCATATGAAAAGTCACTGCGTGAATCGCAACCTTATGTTATTTTTGAAGTCCAAAAAAGGTTAAAAAAACAAAAACCCCTAGAAGACAAAAAGCGGGTTGGCGTGATTTTGGAGTTGACATAATCCCAATTTAATTGGATGATGGTTATTGAAAACATTTCTTTATCTTGTCGCATTTTAGAAGCAAAAAAAATCTACGCAAGTTGAATGTAGTATAGAGGTTCGATATTTCCTCAAAACCTTAGGTCAAATTGTATTTCATATTTCAAAATCATAGGCTCCTTAAATGACTATAAAGCGAAACGAGGGTGGTAAAAGGACTCAACATACGATCTAGGTTGTAGGATCGACGAATCCGACGACTGTGGTAGTCCAGGGTGCACCTCGTTTAGAATATGTAGCAAAATAACAATTGAATGGGTTGTTTTAAAAAAAAAAAAACATAAATTCAAGAAAAAAAAATAATCACATTAGCTCACTGGGTATATTGGTTAAAGTAGTCTTATTAGGATGTTGAATTATTTTATTAGAGGTTCGAGCCCCCGTATTTGATATTCTAAAATCTTAAACCAAGCCGTATAGAGGTTCGATATGCTTAGACCATAGTTCTGTCATGGTATGGATAATGGGCATATTTTTTGATAGAAAACAACAATAGCATAGTGTGGTCAAATCTTAATGGGTATTTTATTTACTGAATGTGTCATTTCACAAGATATTAGTTCTGGATCACTGCAAAAACGCCTTAGACAAGATTGAAAACTAGCAAGAATAACATGATGAAATCAAATAAACATCTTCTTTCCACACAAATATACAAACTCCCATATGATACAGTACTGAAATCATATTCCAAACCAATACTAAACGAAATGTGCATGCATTATAAATGAGCATAGAATACACACTTTATAAATTACAGGAACCAGACGACCTATAGGGTTTGGCTCTGACAACGACATGGAATGCAAGTTGCAGTCTGGATGGTAAATTTAGAACATAATAGATAACTTGGAATACTTGCTTGGTTATGCACATCACATCAACATCTATAGCCATAGTTAACAACTACAATAACCTAGCAACAATAGCTCATACATCTTTGGGCCCTTCAGCCACAAAAGAAATTATAACGTAGTGACAAAATTAGTACTTATGTGTTTGTAGGACTAAAACTTTTGCAACTTTTGCTTTTGTTTGTAACGAAAGCAGCTCATATGTCTATAATATGAAAAAGAATATAATTAGCACCTGAGAGGAAACCCATGATTGATATAGTGAATGAATGTTACAAGAAGGTGAGAAGTTACTGAGGCACAAAGGGCTAAAGAGGCTTCACCCCTTGAACCATACATTATTATGAACAAATATCATTATGTGCACTGCTATGCAATTTAGAAGAGAACCATAGTGACTACAACTGTAATTCTATGCGTTCTTACCTCAATTGGATCAGCAGCCCCATGAAATACTCATACTGTAATTGTGGAAGTCCATAATATCCAGCCACCATTAAAGCAAGTTTTGCATATGGTATTAAACAACAAATTTCTTAAGCTCAAGACCATATCTGCAGGACATGAACATTGTACTATATCAAAGATAGGCTTAATTGGTAATGCATGTTAACAACGCGACCGTATGCAAAGCAATTAGCCAACCCCTTGCGAACTTCAAATTGTCATCCACATTATCCATCAAAGTAAAACGTGGCCTTTCGAAATTTCATAACACCATGTAAACTTTCATATGGCGATTATGAAGACACTCTATGGTGCATCAACCTTGCGAAACAATTGAATCCAGTAGCACCTTAGCAAGATCACATCAACTTTATCTTGATACACAATTTAAGCATGTAAGAATGGGTATCTTGATATACAAGATATACAATTTAAGCATCTTGATATACAAAGCAGCACAAAAAACATACCTAGTTCCTCATGCATCAATCACAGTTACCATAGTTACTCATGCATCAATCATATATAGAAACTTGGTCTCATAAACATTGAATGTTGATATATATGTGCTACACTTTAACAATTTAAAGTAACAACCATAAGGCATGTAAAGCACTGAAATAAAATATTTTTTGGATTGCCCCCTGTTAAGGGGCAATTCATTTGGGGGGGCTGGGGGGTATCTTAAGGCTTATCTCATGATTTGACGACCATTATTACTGATTGTTTTTCTGGTGGTAAGAATATTTTTTTTGTATTTTTCCATATGAATATGGAAGGAAGGAAGGAAGGAAGGAAGGAAGGAAGGAAGGAAGGAAGAAAGGAAGGAAGTATATTTTAACGTCCACGGAGGCCAACTGGCCTATGAGACAGTTTTACAATATAGCGAAAAGTTTCCAAACACAAAATAAAACCACAGAAACCCTGTACACTGTGTCTCACTGGGATGAAAAACCCCCCGTGTGGGAGGAAAAAACCTTGTAGTAGGCGTTGAGAGGCCCTATTTGGGCGCTCAAATTCCATGTCTTTGTGAGGGACTCCACGACGGTGGAGACTTGCGGAATGTAGGGCGAAGGCGTGCCACCATTGGCATGGCCCGGCCGGTTGGTGAATTGCTATCTCGGAGCATCTCGAGATCGGCATGAGCTGCTTCGGATGTGTGCATATCTTTGGGCATTCTGTAGAGCATGGTGTTCATCTTCTACTATCTCATGTGGCGGACAAAGACCGCATAATCTCTCATGCTCGGGGATTCCCCGCCTCCATCCGCAAGTACCCAGTCTCAATTCTGAGATGGTGGGACCCTGTCCTTATTGCAGCTATAGCTCTTCGTTTCTTGGTGGAAATGTGTGCCTTGATATTGGTGGGGGCCGTGTTCAAGCGGCGAATTGACACTTGTGTGTGGTAGTGCGTTGTTTTGGGCTTTGCAAGAGTGGGCGCATCCCACGAGAGGCGACAAAGCGCATTCAAATCACGACTCCTCTGCGATATCCCACATATCCACAATGTGTTGATAGTCTATGGACCATCGTCGCGAACCATCCCCTACAATGCTCTTGCCATACTCTCTTGAGGCGTTCGCGGCCCTTGTGCCAATAACAGCCCGGGGAGGAAGGCGTTGTGCATCCATTTAAGTCAACCTTATGGAAATCGCGCAAAGGTGCTTGCACATAGCGAGAATCTTTGCGAGGGCCAAAAGCCAGTCTCATACAGCAAAATTGGATAAGGCACCGTGTCCTTGACGCCTAGGCTGTATGTCAGGAAAGCCTTCTGCACCCTCTCTAGCTTATCCCAAGTACCCTTGCTAATCGCTGGCCCCTAGACCTCTACCCCATATAGCAGTACTGGTTCCACGAGTGCTCAGAACAAGTGTGCTTTGTGTGCCCAATCGCAGAGATCTATTCTGTGACAGCTATTCTGTATTGCATACAGGGCTTTCCATCCCGCGCTGACCCTTCTTTCTACACAGTCATCCCATAGCATGTTAGCAGAGAAATCGATTCCCAGGTACTTAAAGGTCCTTACAACTTCCATCCTTTGTCCTCTGTAATAGAAATCTGGGATATCATCTTTGCTTGAGACGATTAACAACAGCTTGATTTTCTGGGTTGGTTGTCATTCTGCTATGTCACGGTGATGGATCGAGCATCCAAATGTTCTGCATACTCGGTATGGGGATAATAAGCCCAGATCGACTGCATAGAGCAATTGTTTTACTGTATATGCCTCTGGCAACTGCGGGCCACCACCTCCATGTTCTTGCATCCAGGTCTCCAACTTGTCAATATAGAGTCCAAAAAGCATTAGAGATAACGGGCATCCCTGTTTAACACCTATGGTCTTTATTCACCCTGGTGGCCGACGCAGTAAAGCGGCATATATTCCGTCATATAGCCGGTAGATGGCATTCTGCAAATCCTGTGGGACATGTAGCTCCTGCAAGCGTTGCCACAACAGGTGCCTAGGAACCGTATCATATGCCGTCTTAAAATCCACGAAACACCAATACAGGTCACGTCGTGCATTGCGGCTAGCTTCCATAAGGATTCTGGGAGTAAAAATATGATCACTCGTGGAGTGGGCAGGGCGGAAACCTGCCTGGCCAACTGCACGCACTCCAGTTTCCTCCGTCCATTGCGTTAACTTCTTCTCCAGCACACCTGCTAGAAGTTTTGCGAGTAACGAGCTCATTATGATCATACGGTAGTTGGTGGAGTCATCCCTGCTTCCCGTCTTATGAATAGGGGTGACCTTGCTAACCATCCACTCCTGCGGGAGGCCCTCTCTGATGGCCTAAGGTTTTTAGCTTTTTGGACGCCGAATTCTCTTTCTACAACAATCGAAAACTCATTTTGCCCTAATCATTCCCTTTTTTTTTTTTTGGACAAGTGATTTGGAGACCTTTGTAATTCTAAATGCATTTTTTTAGGTCATGTGTTTTTTTTAGAAGTGCCCCTCTTTTTGCTGATGTGAATTTGAATTCCTTTTCTTCATTGGAAAGAAACGATGTCTTGATGCATCTATCTATTCCAAACTAAATAATATCTTCGCATATTGCTCTATTCCTTATAGAAGGTTATGGAAATATTGCACCTATCTCTTCAATCAGAAGCTGGCTTTATTTAGATGTGCAACAATAAAAAAAAGGGATGAGCTATCACATATTTCATTTTTTCTTGCAAGTTCCGACTACTTATTGAGTCTAAACCCGCGGCTTCATCTGCACCTCAAGTATTTGAGCTCCAATTGGGACATGAAGCATGTAAATGTGTACAACTCTCACCTACACAGTTCATCTCTAAGTGCTGAATGTTTCAACCTAGATGGGCCATAGAGGACCACATTGATAATAAGAATATTATCACAACTTAATTAGAATTAGTATTTGTTGCTTTGTTTCAATGTTTGCTACAAGATGATGTCCCAAGAAGGCTTTTATTTGAACACATTGTCGATTCAACAGATGTATTGTTATTTTGCCTTTTCTTGCACAATCACTTTGACATATGTTGCCAGATGGGCTTCTAGCAAAATTTGGCCATTAGTATCTTATCAGGTATTACATATTCTCTTTTCAAAAATATGTACACGATAATCCTTATGTTAGGCATTGCTTTAGTATTCCCTTTGAGCCTAAAATTTAGAAAGAAAGAAACACTATTTTTATCATCTTCCAACGAGATACTGGCAAGAAATGGAATCATGACTATGATTTGGGCAAAACACCCTTAGGATACATCTTTGAGAATGCCCTGAAAAGTACCCATTTTGATAATGTACGCAGCTTAAAATGGACTTAGCATGGTCCAAAACCTACCTCTTTTATACATATTCGTATGAAAAAGCTCCAAAAAAAAACTCATATAGTATAACTTTCGGATGGTTTGTATGGGATTTTAAGGTGAATGCCCCTTGGATTGTAGCCTTCGGAGACATAATCCCATGGAGTCACCGTATTGAACTACTCTAGGTTGCATCTCCCTAGTCTGATGAAGCAGGAATGAGCACGCCCCTTTTCGAAGCACAAGGCATCTAGAAGACCATGGTGACACACGTCTATACCAGACTTCAATTCACAAGAAATTAAAGCGACATCCTAACCCAGGGAGTGTCACACCCATACCCTCCCCAAACATAGTGACCAATTATAAACCTAAACCACTATAAGACCCCAGTAGCCACGCTCAACAGGGTTCTACCACCATATTTCCATTGCCGCATTGTCTGGTGCTCAATCACAGTATAGCATCTACAGTAAGGTGAGCTCTATGCACAAGCCAAAGCGAATTGAGATTTATGGGAACCTAGCTAGAAGCATCCTAATCTAACAAAGCCATTGGAAACCCAGTGCAAGCCATTGTGAAACCATGCTACAAAATATCGGGGAAGGTCTGCAAGAAGTGAAACAAGCAAATAGCAATGATAAATTAGCAGATAAATATCCCCTGTTATCAATGATTATTGGTGAGAATGGAAAACTCAAGCAAAAAGGAGTAGCCTCCAGAATTCTTCAAGTGCAAGCAAGAAACCTTACAAAAGCTGCAATTAGAAGAAAGCACATGTCATTATCAGGTGCTAACTTGTGGGCACTGGCAAGAAGGCAACCCAGGTCAGACATGCTTCCAGAATCAACCAAACACTTGGTAAATCATTTTTGGTTAACACACATCAAAACTTCTCCAAAGTACAGGGATGTCAGGAAGAAAAGGACACTTCCAATCCAGTTTCTGGACATGCCCCAGGTCAGTTTAAGCCTTTTAGTTTCCTTTATTGCAAGCTTAATAGTAGACAGCTTCTGTGTACCCTGGATAAGTTTAGTAATCCTATCGCATTCCATGCAAGGGATGTATCGATATCCAAAGACATCCAACTATAATTATAATGTATTTACACTTAGAGGGACTGAGTGAGTTAGATTTAACAAGAAAAATAATTGGATGTACTTCCAATTATATCCAATATGGCAAAAAAGCAAAAATGTGTTGAAAGACAAGCCGTGTTTCTATAGTTTTGGTTTCTGTAGTTTCCAAGTACATTCTAAGCTTTTTTGAACTCAAGATACTATGAAAACATAGGATAATATATAAAAGTATTTAAATGTACTTCCGTCCATAAGAAAATTGTTATGGCACAAACTTAGGGGTGTGGCTCAGAGGACTTGCAGAAGGAACACAGATGCAATCATAGATATACTATTAACGGTGCCCAGCATTGCTCGGCTTAAGTTGGGAACATGTGTAAACAAAAACATGTTCAACTCAAATTCCTTGTCATAAATCTCATATAATTAGGCAAATCCATAAAGAAATTATTATTGGTTGTCACGTACTCTAGTACTCCAAATTTAGGTTAAGCTGCTCTTAAAACCTTTGGGCTTAAATCAACTATAAGAATAGTAAATGCTAAAAATATAGAAATGCAAAAATTGTTGTTATAGAAGAATAGAATAGAATATGATTTTATCGTCCACGGAGACCAACTGGCCTATGGGACCCAAGTACAAAGAGAGAGGCAAGAAGTATTACTACCGAGATTAAAAACCCCGCCCGAAAGGTTTTTGGGAAAAAAACTTAGTAGCAATAAGGATGCCGACATACTTGCACGATTATATACATAATCACAAGTATGCAAAGGGTTAATGTCGGACGAGGGGGCATAACCGAAGTCCGCATATCCATTACCTCCCTGAGGTACGATCCCAACAAGCCCTCACAGGAGGCCGTGCTCGATTAGCTCATGCAAGGCGATGGGGCACAACTAACCGAAACATACCGAGGCCGGATATGCTCGTGCGCCGGAACAAGCACGGAGGGCGTGACTTTCATCCTCAATGGCCCCTGTTGGCGGCAGCGGCCGGACTCGTCCTCCGCGGCGGCTCGAATCCATCTCCCCGTCTCAATGCGGAGGTGGTGTGCACTGTCGCGAATGGAAGCAATCACCCCGCGCTTTTTCATGGGTAGATGGGTGCGCAGTAGTGGTGTGGGCCCCCTCGTGAGCATGGGATTAACCTGCGGTCGATAATTTGCCACCTTGACATGTGTGACGGGGGCCTCTGCATCCCAAAGCTTGGCCATGAAGCAAGCATCAAGCACCGCTTCAAAGGCGTAGCGTTCCTTTGGTGTATGCACTTGGTCCACATCGTGTGCTTTGCACATTCCATAGCGAACCACCACTTGCTTGCTTGTCTTTCCAATCGAGCTTTGAGTTCATCCATAGCCACCACCCATAATGTGACGTTCAACAAGACCCTCGCCAATGCCTCTTTGAGCAAAGCAAGGTTGGGCAGCCGGGCTTCATCCATAGCCACCACCTCAAATAAAATTATGTCGACTAGGAACTACTTATCTTTAAAGTACCTCTATAAAATCTTCAAGTAAATAATGTGGCGTTCAGTAGCCACCCTCATAATGGAAGGAAGATTTATCTCTTGGAGCAAGATCAAGATATGGGACCAATCTAAAAAAGGATTTTAAGGATTTCAAAGATCCCAAAGGATTTTAAAGATTTTAATCGGGCCAAAAAAGCCTTCAAAAATCTTACTCTAGATTGTTCCAAGTGGTGAGGGCTTCTGCCCCATAGAGGAGGACCGGTTCAACCAAGGCCACGAACAAGTGTGCACGGTGACCCCATGCATCTGACTACGCCTTACATTTGTTGTTTTGCATTGCATCTGGGGCTTTCCGACTGCGGTGACCCGTAACACGATGGATGCATCCCGGTGTGTGGTAGTAGAAAACTCAATGCCCAAATACTTATAAGGCGAGCCACCTCCACTACACGCCCCGGTAAGTGAATGAGGGAAGACGTGGGTGCCAAGGGATGATGGGACCCGGCAGCACCCTTGTCTTGGCCAAGTTAACTCTCATGTCGGTGAATTGGCGAAAAGTGTCTAAAGCATCCGGTGGTGTTGCATGTCCTCTGGGGTATATCTTGGCAGGTCAACATCATCAGCATATATGAGTTGCGGATTATGTGGTGCATCAACTGGCGCCTCCCCGCCCGCCCCGTGCTCAGCTAGCCATTCTTCTAGCTAGTCAATGTACAAGCCGGAAGTCGGGGATAGAGGGCAGCCACGCCCCAATGCTACTAACAACGGGCTCCCCGGCGGTGTGAGGCGGCCAGGAGCAAGCCTGCATTGTATAGATGCGTATATAGCATTACGCAAGTCGGCCGGGGGTCCTTAGCTGCTTTCAATCTGTCCCACAACTTATCGAGCCTTTGTGTCAAAAGCCTTTGCGAAATCCACAAAGCAACAATACGATTAAATCGATTCGGCTATCCTCTATGAGTGTTCGCAGAGTGAAGATATGGTCAATAGTAGAATGCGGGGCAAAAGCCTACTGGCGTGTGAGCCGCACTTCTCCATCCTCTGCCCAAAGTGTCAATGCCCGGCTCAAGAATCCCTACAAGCAACTTGGCAAAGACGAACCCACCATAATGGTACGATAGTTGGTCGGGTGGGGTCCCCTCGCTTTGTATATAGGCACAACTCTCTACCGTAGTCGGTCATGGGGAAGCCTTCTTGCAATGCCCCGCTGAAGAGTCTTTGTGAGAACGCCACCATTGGGGGCCGGCCCACTTGAGAAGCTCTGCGCATACCATCCAAATCTGGCGCCTTCGTTAGCGGCGTTCTGTGCCCATTATGACATCCCCTTCGTAATGACCCGGTGCTAGGCACTGCCCATGGAGGTACTAGTGCCCGGCTTCCCATTGGGTCATACAGCCGCCGCAAGTATCTCACCCATTGTTCCGGGGTAATATTTCCTGTGGGCTGCGCATGCTTACTCAAGACCTTTCTCCAGAAGGCCCTAGGGTGGCGGTCGAACCAGTGATTGCGGGGGAAGGTGGTTGCAGCCCCTGTGGATCGTCGAGAGCGGTCTCTCCCAAAGCATCGTCCCCCTACCCTCGGAAGAGCCGGTTCCGGTGGGCGTCTGTTGTTGAAGTGTGGGGGAGTTGCGGCCTCCGGCAGCTCATGCTCAAGCATCCTCGCATAGACCGCCGCATGATCATAGTCCAGACGGGTCCAAGCATATTAGGGTGGCTCGATTATTTTGTCCCCCGTGTCCCCCAAATTAGCACTAAGTTGTTAAAAGTGGAGGCAATTTTGAAATAACTAATAATAACAAGAAAACAAAATTTCCTTAAATCTTGGATGCAACCGAAACCCGAGGGCCGGGGCGGGGGCCGGAGGGCATTGCTTTGTTCATTGTCTTTGGTGGCGAAGAGGGAGATCGGATAGAGCTTTGAGCTCTCCTCCACATTGCTAGGTCTGTCCCCGGATAATTTTATTTCACGAGTTCCTTTTTAATTTTGATTCAAAACGTAAGCTTTCTCTTTACGGATGGGGATTCAAGCATAGATCTGAGAAAAAAGAAGGAAATCAAAAGGAGTGTACAAATAAAGGAGGTGCAGATGTGGATCAAAAAAAAAAAGAAAGAAAGGCGAGAGAGAAAAAGTTTAGGCAACGTCAAAAGGCGAAAGGAGGAGGCTGCTCAATTGGTTTCATCGTGAATCTGAGAAGAGGGAAATTCGATGTCACCACGAAATTTGCAATACATGGCACTTAAAATTGTAAGGCATTTAAGTGAATGTCACCAAAGATTTGAGCAATGAGGATAAGAGAAAAGTGTGGGGCGTTGTAAAAGGTAATAGATCTCTAGGAATGTCCGCAGACGGATAAAAAGAGATGCAAGTTAACAACGAGATTGTATCAATCTGAAGGATTCTATGCAACTGGTGAAAAGATCATGCAGCAATGACAAGCTTGCAGCAAAAAGGGCAACACTCTCTATGTCAATTGGGCAGATTCAGCATGGCAAAAAAAGATGTTATGCTAAGGCTCTAGGTATACATCCTAGAAATGGGTCAATAGCTAGGAAGCCGCAAATTTCAGTGGAGCAAGGAAAATGTAAATGGGCCCTTGAAGGACGGAAAAAAAGAAAGGACCGCCTTAGCGAAGAAGTAATAGATTGCGTTGTTTCTTACTGGACTAATCAAACCAGAGTATCTCCAAATGCCAAAGATGTTAGATCCGGCGGGAGGAAAGCATCCCAAGCATCAGACACATTATCTCGAAACGCGAGCGGGGTACTATTTTAATTTTTGTTATAGTTCTTATTAAATGCATGCTAAGTAGTGCCATTTAGTGATAATTATGTTGTTTTACTAGTTAGGTTAATTCATGCTAGATACTAGTAATAGCGGGTGTATATCAAGTGCTAAATTACTTCCAAACTAGTTAGCACTAATCGTGGCTTCGATATAATCTTATATTGAAAAGATGGAACTGTGACTAACTAGTACAAATAGTTATAGACAACATGATACTTGGTAGCATTTAGCGGGTTCGGTTTTTATATGAACACTAATTAGCGATTAGTAGTATTATTCTTTGTAGAAGCTAGCACTAATATATGTAACCACATGAGTTAGTACTAGGATATGAAGTTAGCGCTAACTAGTATTGTGCCCATTTCACTAATATGTAACCATATGAGTTAGTACTAGCCCATGAAGTTAGCGCTAACTAGTATTTTGCCTATTTAGTTAGTACCATAACATATTTGTTTAGCATAAAATGATTGTAATATGGTTACGTTTAGAATGTGCTTAGCTTTTTCTTTGTTTAAAATCTTTGCATCTGAGATACATACATGTCACGAGCATGCTTCGAAATTTAGTACTAGCCCTTGAAGGCTTGTTAATTATTAGTACTATCTCTGTTGTTGCAAAATGCAAGTGAATGTATGTCATGCTAGTTCATGATACTTTTGTGATGGATATTATAATCTTGCAAATTCCATTTAGGATTTTATGTTCTTACATCGTTCTACCATCTTTGGTTCTTGGTGAATTCTTCTTGGGCTTTAAAGGCGAGTTCCCCTGCGTTGAAATAAAACAAAGGAGTTTTGAGAAATTGAAACCTTATTTAGTGGGTGAAGTTGAAGGATTTTAACACATGTTCTTTGCATGCACCACGAAAGGATGACCATGTTACGAAAGGAATCAACAAAATGAGAAACTCATCAACTTTGGTGCATCCTCCGGATTGTAGTTGTGAATGTAACATATGCAATCACCAACACTGGGCAAATGGGTTCGCGATGCATCAAACTTTACTATTAACTCCAGCGATATTATCTTGAAGAATATATTGTGTCCAAAAGGAGGATGATGAGTGGCACAAAAGTGATTGTCTATTTGGGAATTGTACCACATGTGGTGTTAAAACTGCCGTTTGTCCAAAAAAGAAGAGGCTGATGACAAAGACACACTAAAGTTCCGTGGGAGTATTTAGATTATGAGGTGGTTGGATATGATAAAAATGGTAAGAAGAAGACTAGGCTGCAAACATCAATATCTAGAAACCACTCCAAAATTTCGATGGACCGTTTAGAGGGAAGGCAAAAGAGTTTGTCGGTCACAATTTTTCGATACAAGTGGCAAAATTGCAATTTAGAAAGCTATTAACAAGGTTTCTGATGATACCATAATATCTATTACGGATTTTGCGAAAAATTACACTATGAAAGAGCAAAATGAAGTCTGATCTATGCATTGGCATAATGAAGCGGATCGGCATTCTTGTTCACCTAACCTATAGGAGAGATCCCGACACCCAAGAAATTGTCAAAGAGGAACATTTTTATATCTCGGATGATAAGAAACATGACTCATTGTTTGTACAGCATTGTCTTATGTTACATCACAAATGGTTGGTTGAAAATAATATCAAGGCAAAGATGCATGTGTTATATATTAGGATGGGGCAGCTTCTCAATTTAAATCTTCAAGGGCATTTTACTTTGTTTTGAGGTCGAAGAGTTCCACGAGGCATGGATATGATGTGGAACTTTTGGGGATCAGTCATGGGAAAGGGGAACCGCGATGGAGGCGGTGCGGTGATTAAGAGGGCATTACGGCGGCACAATTGAGAGGTGGTGTGACATTCTTGGAATGCTAGGGGTGGTGGTAGAGTGGTGAGGAAGTACATGGCAACAGCCCCCATCATCTTACTTGAAACATCTTTGTAGTCAAGAGGCATTTTTGGGAAATTAGTGTTGGTGAAGTTGATAGAAAAAAGCGGTGGGCAGACAAAGTCAGTTGAAGGAACAAAAGTTTTCATTGCATTCTCGGATGCTCAATGAAACCAACACATTTTACTGGTGAGGAAGCATTCTTGTTTTGCAGCGATTGCTTAGAGATGAATTGGGATTCTTGTCCCAATAAATCACATCTTGGCGAATGGTGCCTAGTTGTGGTTGAGCCTACAATCAACTGATTACTTGAGGATGATCTGAGAGAGGAAAGTGAAGAACCGGTTTACTTTGGCACATGAATGATCTTAGTAGCCAACTCAAAGTTGGCGGCAGTTTTCTGATTGTTGCACCCGCTAACAACCGAAAATGCTGAATTTTATATTGTTATGTGCACCAAACCAAGATCGTTGTTGAGAATGATTTCCAAGATATGCATGGGCAGAAATTTGTCGGTGGTGATGAGGTTATTGAAGGTTATTATTTTGAAAAGTTGCCACGCTCAAAACTAGTTACAAAGGCGTATTAGGAAAATAAGGCCACGGATCTATGTGGGACAAGTTGGGCGATTAAATTATGTATGCCTCGGGCCAAACACAAAGTGAAAGGTTGTAAGGTGGTTTACACCCTCTCAATTCTTGAGAAGAAGAAAGGATACTTGATAGTTTGCCCAATCTTTTTGTGATTTATGTTGGCGGATCCTCGAGAGATACTGCGAGAGATGCACATGTAAGCGAATGGTGCGAGGCTCTTGAGGTCAATGATGTATAGACACATGAGATTGTGACAAAGAGTAGTTGAAGTAGGCGATCTTAGTTGTGCTTCTTTGTGTGCTTTAACCTTCTTATTAATAAGGTTATCGTTGCAATGTTGGGCATCCATTCCTAATGTAAAAGAGTGCCTCAAGGCGCTCTTTTCTTTGTGCTGTGACAACACTCTAGAAATCTGATTTGCATCTTTTACGATACTATTATAAAGGCTCATGTTTTAGTCCTTGGGCTGACTCCTCAAATCTGTTTTGCACCAACCATTGCTTTCTGAGAGGTGAGTAAAACATGCATCTTGTATTGTTATTGTGAACATTTTATTTGTATCTCTTACTCCATTTCATATTGAAGTAAATCTTGATCTTTGCATTTGGAGTGTCAATTAAGCAATCAAATATTTTTACATTGGGAGAATCTTTGGCTTATCATCAAGGTTATACTATAAAACCCGGTTCGCGGCACATTCTACAATTTAACTTCTTATGGCAACATCTTAAAGCATATTTTGAAAGTGGCAATACACGAAAGGTTTGAACACTATCAAATGTGAAAGGTTTGAACACTATCATTGGGTGGCCATTAGCTCGGTACAAACAAAGAGATCCCGATATCATTGTATTTGAGGGGGATTACGTGTCCCATTTTCAATTACTAGTAGATGGAACATGTAATTCATTTAAGAAAAAGAAAAGAATGAAATACATTTTTTTTTGTGCATGACACAAGGTTGAGAACACTCTCAAAACAAAAAGACCGCGTTAAATTCAGAACTTTCTTTTATATTATCTTGTCATATATTAACTTTTAGGCATATACAAAAAGCTTCTTGAAAGCTCACTTCTACAATAGGCATATACAAAAAAAGCTCTTGAAAGCTCATACGGTCGACTTTACATAAGTTTACAATAGGAGCCTTAAAGATCTGAACTATTTTAAACCTTCATATATATATCGGCTGGAACCTTAAAGATCTGAACTATTTTAAAAGCGTAGCCAAAAGCAGTTAGCACCTTGGGAGGATTTCATGGGGATTTTGAAACACTTAAAGCTTCTAATAATCGGGAGGAATCATCTTCCACGACCACCACGAAGGACTACACCATCGGCTTCTATAAACACTGCGAAGTCGCTCATCTCCCTCATTAACCACGATCGACCCATTTTTGCACCTTATCTGAAACTCTTGCTCCTTGTTCACGCATTGGGGTTACCTCGAGCGAAAAATTCGCCACAAACATCATCGCATTCGGGATGGCTGCTAGAAGTGGATTCCTCGGGGCTTGGCCCTCACAGGCGATGTATTTCCTCTAGCCATGAGATCAAGAAGCTTAAGGGAAGATCAAGCGCAATGAAGCTAGAAGCGTAAGGGAAGATCAAAGGCGGAGTGAAGATTCTTCACCTCGGGTGTCTTATATAATCGGACCATAATGTCCTGCTTTGCATGCATAATTGGTGTCAATCAACCATAATGTGTTCCCTGCTTTGCATGCAGAAATGGGGCTCGAAATCCGAGCCCCTTAGCCATCTAAAAATAGAATGTATTCCATATCTTTTAACATTCATTTCACTCATACCATATTTTTACATTTGGGTTAACATTTTGGGTTCTCATTCTCATCATGTATTGTTGGATTCTTCTATGTCACTCTTTTTGCATGATTTCAATTCAATTCATCACATTATGGCTTGCTTATTGATCCAAAAGACCCACAACCCATAATTGTTTCGGGGCTTTGTTAGAGCTCCATTGGAAAAATTGATGACCCAAATCATTCAATTTTATCATCTCATTTATCCTTTTTAGATTAAAATTATCATTGTGCAAACCCTTGAGGCGACCAAATTTACTATCGGATCCGGTAGGCTCGGATTATTGGATGTTGAGTTTGTCGAATGGAAACTTCTTGGGCGTGACCAATTTCTTAAGTACAAACATACAAAGCGTGTTTGAAACTTCGATCTATGATATCTTCACAAACCGAGAAGGTAGCAAGAAGTGAGACATGTTTAATTGGTAGCGACAAGATGTTCTATAAAAATACAATGGATGTTAAACAAAGGATAAGCAAACAAAGGATCTTTGAGCCATATCGATGTGGGCGGTGGAAGTCGGGCGTTCAATCGGTGTGATCCACTTTACCACAATCACGGTGTCCAATAGATTTAGCCAATAATAGTCGTCGGATCATTAAAAAAAAGGATGAATACAATAATTTTATTACGTAAGAAGATAAAAAAGCCGGATATATGGTGGCAAAACTCAAGCATACATCTTTTGCTTCTTATTAGAAATAGTTGCAAAAATTTCATTTATAACTAAACTCAATGTTAAACCCTTGATAGACAATTTATCGGATGCGAGAAGCCCTTTGTAGTCTAAGCTCCTAACCTATCCCCAACAACATTAGACACCCTAGACATTTGGCCATGGCCCTAGATGTGTTTTTTTCTTCAAGTATGAAAGAAAGTCTATTCATCAACGGTAGACTTACGTGATGTACATATCTCATCTAGACTCTAGTTAGCAAGCACAAGAAAGTGCTCTTGAAACCACGAGCCTAAAGCATTATATATCTACTCTAGAATAAAGAGACTAATGTTAGGAATTAATTTAAAGATACTCAATTCAAATCTGGGTCCCTAAACTTGTAGGTCAAGGAAGGAAGACTTATAAGCCATCGATTACCTTAGCCACAGCTCACGACAATAACGTCCGCGGCGGATGAGTAAAAGCGCGTTGAAAATACATGCATAGTACAGCCAAGGAATGTTACAATAGTCTAAGATATCATAAGCATTTAGAATGATCATCGGTCAATAGCTATGCATTTTCCCAAGAAGCGATATTCGTGAAGTTATCTTATTAGAGTTCCGACTATATACATTGCCAATGTGTACTTAAGATTGTTGCTCCCAATATGTTAATACAATGCGAAGGAATGTTTTTTGGATGGGGAAATCAACATCCTTTCGCAATATTATTGTTGCAAAGCCTTAACGATAAGTTACATTGTTTCACGAATACAGTAGGGTATTGCTTGAAGGACGTCCTACTTAATTATTTGGCTTTTGAAGCAAAACAAATAAAAAGTTTTGTAGGCTATGGTAGTTGTCTTCTTTAGCCTGAAATTTTTTCTATTGCTCTTATTTTAGAGCTACTTGCCATTTGTTGCTTTCTTTTTAAATTAGTCATGTGGTGCCTTTTAAAAGCATCCTTTGGTTGTAGTTATCTACTAGTGTTGATAAAATGCAAGTGGCCAACTACATGAATAACCACAATGTATAAGTAAATGGACTTGGTCTAAGTCGATGGCAGGTCAACGTCCATAACTAACATGTTTGGATCAAAAAGCTAAAATGTTAGAGCTCCATTGATAAAAATTGTTGTGGCCGACAAAATCTAGTCTATGAAGTGTTGAATTTATTGGCCACGTCTTGGATCCATCCAACCATTGCATCAAATAAAAATGCAACCAGATTCTGTTCAAGTTAATGCTCTTTGATGCGGCAAGAGTAAAGACAAATTATCCAAAGCAATAGTAGCATAAAAAGAATTCAAAACATCCATTGTTGCCCTTGGGGCTGCAAATTAAAAGGTCGTTTTTCATGCTCAAGCTCTTGCCTATAATGTAAACAACTTGGCCAAGCACATTTGTGCAATGAAATTGCTACATTCAATGCCATAGAAAAGAGGGAATTTCAACCATATCAGCTAAGTTTCCATACCTTGGCGTATTCTAAATTTGCCACCCTTGTTTGTACACACGAGCTAATGGCCACCCTTTTTCTGGATGCTTCCTTGGAATCATATTTTGCCATGCATCATATATTCCAATGAAGTTATCTTCTTGAACAACTTGTAAGCAAGCATTCTCTCAAAATGTTTCACACATCTAACATTTCTATTTTTTGAGCGTGAAAAACACGTTGATGCAAATAAGGCGGCATATAAGAATACATCGAGTTTCATATTACTTGTATTGCAAATAACACGTACATCGAGTTTTTATTACTTGAGCGCATAACCACGGCATATAAGAATACATCGAGAGGTTCATAGTCTTCAACTCACTCAAGATCTTGACACTCTTATCATCATATTGGTTCGAATGAAACAGACTTCCCAACATAAGCGGGACATTGACCTCGGGAATGATATTATGCAACCATGGCTGCAAAGTCTTGAAAGATAATCACCATCATTTGTATCGGCAAGAATGACCTTGGTGCAATGCATGAATCACTCTTGTTCAGAAAAATTTGAGAACCTTCTTGGGTCAATTAAGGCGTGGTCCTTAAAGCTGAATTACGAATATCTGTTCCAAACTTTCGACAAGTCCTTCAAAAGACCAACTCACACGAGGACTTCAATCTCACTTTAGTTGCCTCCTTGCGTGTCCATATAAATAAAAACTTCTCTAGCATATTTGATGGAATGAAGGAGGTAAGACTAGTGTCTTGGATATCGGATGTTGACCAAAACCCCACACTTTGAAATGCTTGAGACAAAAAGTCAAAATGCAAAGAGCTCCGGTCTTCTGACAACTAATTCCTTCTTCAAAGGAACAATCTCAACACCCATAACCATTTCAGTCTGAGGTTCATCCTTTTGAAAGACCTTCCGAGCATGTCGCTGATTTCAAAAATCACAAGCTTCTTCCCAACAACTTTGTTACAACCACGGTCATACAAAATTTAGCATAAATTAGAATCTGAAAACCTTAGAAGAAAAGCGTACCTATTAGACTTCAAACTCCCAACAAATCTATTGCTTCTCTGACTTCTCTTGTCACCACTTCTAGCACTTTTCTCGGGGAGATTCCCCAGCAGCTAGACAAACTTTGGTCTTCATTACGCACCTTCCTTTTCCGTTGATCTTTGATAATTTGAGAAGGTAGATTCTCCTTCATCACAATATCTCTTTGTTTGCAAAGGAAACTTACGTACCATAACGGATGGTTTAAGCAATCATAATACAACACATGAAAGAAAGATTATCTTTACGTGGCGCGAATCTTTTTGTTGTTAAGCGGCGTATCTTCATCTTTGCTTTCTTCAACTATAATAAGTTCATTTCTGGCAGCAACAATGCCTTTGCCAAAATCGCACACATCATTATTAGCAACCAACCAACAGATCTAACGGATGCAATTAACCAATAACATTATATGAAATGGTTAGGAAAATGCAATTAACCAAAATAGAGTATTTACCTCACATTTTTTGTCGTGACTCGTTAGGTGTCTTTGCTTTGTCTCCTTGTATCAACCTTAGGAATTTCAAAATGGTTCTTTGCGAGAAAAGCGGTGATGTTGCTTCAATGGGAATATTGTTGCCATCTATGCTTGCAAGCGGTTCAACATCTATATCGCACCATAATCGTCCGTGTCAACTTCTCAAAATCGTGTGCACATAACATCATGAATGAAACAAATCTGACCATTACTTACCCAATTGGATGTTTGGATGTCCGTGTGTCTACGATCTTTGATGGATAGCGGTAGAAAGCTTGAGTTTGGATCACCTCATAATGGTCAACAGCTTTTGGTGAGAACATCTTCACAAGAGGATTCTCATCATCAATATTTGAGGTCTGTTCAGCTGCAACAGTTAGTAATGGTTTTCTTATTCCAAGGGACTTAAGCCATGTATTGGGCATGTCTACAAAGCATTCAGGACACTTTGAGTCTTTGGCGAAGCAAATATAAGTGCATAAAGGATGGAAGGCATGCAAGCAATGTGAAATAATCGCGCACACACTATTTGGATCAAAACCAAATGTGCAATAAGAACATTTTTTAAAAAAAACAAATGCATCTGATGATGAACATGGTTGTTTGACATATGGAAAACCAATTTGCAGCTTAGCCATTGTCTTCAAGGAGGCCAAAATTGACTGCAATTTTTCCACTTTTGGAAGTAATTGCTGCTTGGTGCCCTCTTCCTATAAACATAAAAATAAAGTCATTCATAAGATCCCTAAAACAATCAACTAGTCGATGTACAATATGCTTACCTTTTGTAATGATTCCTCTTGTGCTTTATAAGCTTTGCTAGCTTTTAAAAGCTCCTCTTCCTTGAGGTTTATGTTGGTCAATAGAAAAAAGCATCATCTCCATCGATTTCTTCTCTATGGTGGAATTTAAGCTCTCCATTCTATCTTTGGCATCTTGCATCGCCCTTTTGCATAAGCCATCTCATGGGAACACTTCTTCCAATGCTTTTTACTCTCTTTGCACAGCGCAGCAGCAGCCTGCACTCTTGTATTAACTTCATTCAACTCTGACTCCAAATCGAATATTGCTTTAGTTACTACCTTTTCACTCAAAACATAATCTATCTGATCTAAAGGACCGATAGTAGGTGCTAATGCATCATCAACTCTTTTGGCTTCTCCCCCTTTTCATTCTTTCACGACAAATGATCTCCAATTTATTTTCTCACCATATACTTGTAAGCGCCAAATGCCTTGGCGTAAATCTTACCTACCTCTCCAAGCGCATACATCAAGCCTCTGGTAGCATCTGCGATATACATCTAAAAGCTGGTCTACATATTGTGCATTCATCCTTGCGAACTTATATATTTGCTTTTTACCATCACACTTTGGTACACCAAATATTTTTGAATCTCTTCATCATCTATCTCCGACTTTTACGACATCTGCTGCGTCATGCCTTCACCGCGGCGGTATAGATGTGTCTAGAATCCTTTCTCGCTCTGCTGGCTTTTGAGAAAGTTTCTTCTTCCTTCTTCACCTTACACAAGCTCCTTCCTTTAGACATCTTTGCAACAATAGTACAAAATCTGGATTTAGTACTAATTTGAAATTAGTGCCAAAGAAGTCAAGCTATGACCAATTAGTAATCCTAAGTCCACATAGTACTAGTCACTCCAAGTTAGTAAATAAGAAAAATATCATACTGCTACCTAGCCATTGATGAAAGTAAATAGTACAAGACAAGAAATTAGTACAAGCCACTAAATTGGGGGATTGTTAGCACAAAAAAGCATAATATAAATCAAACATAGTACTACTTAGTAAATTAAATATCAACATCGTCATAATTAGCAATGCGTGGTGCTAACTTGCGGCATGAGCATCTACTTTGCACCACACCTTTATTAATTAGCATTTAAATACTCACTTGGCATGGCAATTGGTTATTTAGGACCAATTACTACTAATTTAAAGCTACTAGTGGAAAAGTTCCATATAACACTAGGTGCGGTCTAGAATCGACATTTAGCATATAAAATTATGCATATTAAATTGGTGTCATCCCGTCTAGGTATTGAAAAGTAACAAAACTCTAATTAAAAGGTAAATCAAAAGAATAGTAACTCTTGCATCCGCGTGAATACGGCGTTGAAAGAAAACTTACTTGTCTCGTGATACGCGTGCTAATCCGTTGTCACAAGCAACTATACACCTTCAAGATTTGCATCCAAGAAAAACACCTTCAAGATTTTACTTGCGGTCTGTAAAACATTTTTTTTATTGTCATTCTACCTTCAAATTGACATTTCCTCTACAAACTTCTATGCAGCAAATTCATAAAGCTTTGCTATGCACAGTCTAGTACAAAAATGCAATCTAACTCTCACAAACAAATTTGATAATGGATATACAAATGCATTTAGCAAAGCCCGCCTTGCCATGGAATAAATTAAAAATCTATATACATTGGAATCATAATTTCTTGGTACTATCGGTGGAATCCCCACCAAAATGCATTATACAAAGGAAAACTTTGTTATTTACTATCTAACCCGAAATATAATCCAAATCCCCAAATTATTTAAGTAATGAACACCTGAGCAGAGACATATTTAAAGCATAAATGCAAAGAGAAGACAATCACGAGAATCATTTCGATAAAAAATTCACCTTTCAAACTACAATCTAGGAATGCGACAAAACAATTCTCCGTTTACAAGGTTTGAATGCAAAAGAAGAAAAAACAAAGAAGTGACAAAGAAATCAAGGATCCCATCTTGCTTTAACTTAAACAAACCACAAGATTCTTACCGGTCTCACTTAGGATAAGATTTTTGCCTGGTCTCTCTTAGGATAACCCTATAAGCGGCGTGGCATTATGCAATTTTGGAAAATCGTCTCCTATTTTTTATGCACCATCCGCACTTGCATGATGCGCCATTTTACCATGCTTGCAATGCCAATTGAAGAGATGCAAATCGAAATGTTGAAGGTGAATGTAGCGGGAAGGGAGAACGAGTCTCTCAAGATTTTTTGGGAAACTTTGCGTGGGAATTTGGGTGGGAGTGCTAATCTAATTTTAAATTTGTGCTAAAAAGAATTTTTTAAATTTAGCCCTAATTTGGTTTAATTTGAGCCACCCTAATGTGCTTGGACCCGAGGCAAACCGTGGTACATGGGGTTTGGGGCAATGGGTGCTAGGTTGGCTAATTTGGTTTAATTGGTGAGAGTCTACTAAGGGTGCCGGCCATACCATGTCATACCATGTCACACGGCATCATCGGCCCTTGGCCAAACCATCTCTGCGGGGTCCATTTGCAACACATCCTCAGCTAGAGGTCTTGAATTTTGGGATCTCTTTCTACGTCTTGGCGCATTGAAATCTCCAAGCAACATGACCTTACCCAATTATGCATGCTGGCGTATGTCATCATATAGATCGACATAGGGCTCTGCTGTCCACATCAAGTGCGTGTGGTAAAGTTGCTCTCGGCATGTGGGAAGTGTGGCGTCCCCTACTCATATCACGGTGCACTCACTCGTATACAAGCGAGGAGTTCATCCCCATACCAGCTCCATGCTAATATAGGGCCCTCCACGTATCACTGCAACCTTGAAGAGTTCGATTGGGAAGAATGAAGGGGTCCTTTACCTGTCTCCCGGGGGCCTACCTAGGCTAGCGGAGCGTGAACATACATGTCGGTGGTACATACATCAACATCATATGACCATCACGAAGGATGGTCCTCCACCTATCTGCATAGACAAAAGATCAACACACATCACATAGGGAATCCTACCCAAAGGACTCAACTTCCGGACTCAAAGGGATGGCCCGGCCCGGCTTGGAGGTCTCGAGTTCATTGCGAGGCGCAGAATTCATGGCAATGGGTTGGGTACGGCATAAGAACATGGCATAGGGTTGTCCACTCCATCCAGCCCCTCACATTGCACACTTTGCGAGTAGGCTGAAAAGTGTCCGGACTGTTGCCGTAGCCGCGGATGCATAGCCAAAAGGGCTATTCACGGGTTTCATCTCCCCATTTCCTATGGGGCGGTGGGGGATCCTCCTCAGGAGGTCTACATCTTGACTCAAGGTGACTAGAGGGCCCTTTGCCGTGTTCGACTTGAACCCATTGGAAGGTGAACCCCACCCGCAGTGTCGAGCCCATGCCTTGCCCGCTTTTCGGTGGCAAGGCATTAGACCTAATCACAATGATCCTGGTAGCACTAACACACCATAGGGATGGTTCAAGAGTCGAAACACGAACCTCTTTCTAAGCCCGGTCGGCCCCTTCACCCCTGGCCGAGGTGTGGCTCTTGTGCCTGGGCGAATCTATGGTGTGCTAGAGAGGCTAATCTAGGAGCATCTACTACCAAGCTTGAAGTCTCTACCCCCTTCCCAATACAAGGGAGTTCCGCGGAGATACATCATCCATATACATCCGCGAAAGAACTAAAGAACATAGATCTAATCTATATCATAGAGTTAGGTTCTTTAGTTGGAAGTCTGATATCTACTCATCTAGAGATCTAGATAGCTGCTAAAGGCGATTTAATAGGCTAAACCCTCTTGATACAATGGTGGAAAACGGTTTAGACCATTAAATGCGACTACATCCCCGATCCATGAGTTGCTCCTCGACTGAGTTAAACCATCCCTGCTGAGCTGCTTTCGAATCAAAGGGAAACTAATGGTGCCATTCTCTCGAGGCGAGTGGGGAGGCGGTTTGACTCCTAGAGCAGCCAAAGCAGAGCTCTAAAACCCTAGGAGCGAAAATGGGCAAGTTAGGGTTCTTCTACTTAAATAGGCAAGGGTTGGGGCTTAGGGTTTCCAATTATCCCTTTAGGCATGTGGGATAATTGGAAATGGGCCCACTGCCTTTAATGGCTAGGTGGCCAAATGTGCCTACATGGAAATGTGTGCACCTAAATGTGCCCACATGGAAATGTGTGCACCTTAATAAATGTGCATGTGCACATTAATAAGAAATGCACATACCTAACAAGTTGCCCCTAGGGCTACTCACCTAGCTACGTCGTTACCGCCGTCGGTTGGGTTGGCGTGGCGTGCGGCGTGGCGAACGATGCGATTATCGTCACGGGACCGTATCTCGTCTTTGGGAACGTCACATTCTCCCCACCTTGAAATGATGCTCCATGAGCATCGTGGGTCTCCCACCTTGGAATCTTCTAACCTGCAATCAACGATGCATACGATATACTACTATTATACTTACACATTTATTAAGATTACCTTAAGGTAATATTTTTTAAATTATTATTACGCCATTACATTATCAAATAACTTGTCAATTAAGTAACTTCTATTAAACAGGGTACTTATTAGTCCTCGTTATTATAACATTTAGTTTATCACAATTTAACACTTTCATATACAATTATTATTTAAGGTACTCTTCATTCCTTGCAACACATTCCAACAAAATTTGTGTTGCAAGTCCTCACCTTGTAAAATCCTGCATTAATTTTACAATATCTATAATTACATACTTACTATCTTAATTATTAGAATTACTCTAAGGTAATGTTTAAGACATTCTTGTACTATTTCATTACCCAATTAGCTTATCCTTCATAACTTAATCACACGAAGGTAATTATTAACCTTACTTAATACAACATTTAAGTTTATCAAAGTTTATCAATTTCATACAAAATTTACACTTCTAAGGTACTCTTCATCCCTTGCAACACATTATGACTAAATTGTGTTGCAAGTCTTCGTAGCTCGACCTCCTTGCCCTCCCGAGAGCTCTATTGGCTGCTGCAGTGGAGCCTACGTTATTACCATTTTAATTATTAATAAAATTTTGGTTATATGGTGACCACCCACCTATCTACATGAATGCATGGCTAATCTCACTGGCGTAGGAAGAGGATGATTCTTCCATCGTGGCCGTGGAGCCGCAGTCCTATTATGCCTATATGCGCTCATGCCTACACCTCTAGTTGCCAGCGTGGAGGATATCCTTCCAGCGTGGGGGTGAAGGATAGATTCCTCCTATCAAAGCATATATGGGGCTAAAGGTGCCTTTCCTATCAATGCATTCCTTAATGACCTCCTTTCTCTTGAGGTTAGTCTGCTTCAGATGGGGCCAGTAGACTTTCACTTTCGTCAAAGCGAAAGCTTGGTCATGCCTACATTGACATTACACCAGCCCTAGAGATCAGCACGTAGTGGTCTCATCATCGATAAACAAGCGTGCAACCCCTACCTAGCATAGGTTGCATCGTGTGGATTATCTTAACTATACAAGCATTTAATCTACACAAAAGCGACATGCTTTGAGCCGATTTTTCTTTGGCTCCTTTAATGCATGTGATTAACATAATTACCCTAAGGTAATATTTATGAATTAACATTATCATAGTATCGGATACATTACTTAGATGGTACAATTTACTCTAATCTTTGCAATATTTAACGACTTTTAGATCGCTTATTTGAACAATAACCGATTTAGACCTATTGTTACATAGACAAGGTTTTTATTTATCATACACAAGAATTAGATGTGCTTCTTATTCTCTTCCTTGGGTCCTGCATTACCCTTGGAAGTATATCCCTAAGATGCACTTAAGTATATTTGAATTCTATTTTCTATCTATATCTATAAGGACCCCAAGGTCATATGGCTATCCTTGGAAGGAATTGCATCCTTGCGAAGGATTAATTAACATGCTACCTCACATTATCGTTGTTATTTAACTTATTTCCGTTATGATACATATCGTCTGCAGTAATTCCATGCAATTATTAGGATCTATATTTAACTTATTTATAAGACACATTAAAGCTTATAATGCATGCGTACGCCTTACCTAGGCTAGAATGCATCCACCCATTGAGCCGGCGTCGAGTAATTTGGAGATGACTTGGTCGTTGCATTGCTCCCATAGTTTTGCTCCACTTCATTGGTGTAGATAGCTACTGCGTCAGTCTCGCATGTTGAAGACCTCCTGAGCTATCTATCTATCTATCTTGCGCTCTATTAAACCCGGCCATTGCGGAGTGAACTCTATTCTGGGTCAATCAATTCGATGCAAATGCGTTCAATCATAAGATTGAGCCCTCCCACTTTCTTCAAAAGAAAATGGTCCTCACCCCTTCAATGGCGTTGTACACAACATCATATCTATTCTCTCCCCTTAAGAGGTTATATGCTTCTTACTTAGCACATTAATTTACTAGCCTTAGCTAACATATATAACCATCTAAGATGGATACACATATTATGTTATTATTTATTTCAATATAGCTATGGGTTACCTACTTAGTTAGAACGATTCTAAACCACAAGGTTTTGTCATCATGACAATTCCTTTTGTCTCAAAAGACTATTTGATTACTATAATTCTTATTTTAGATGTACCTTACATGTATTATTCTTTTATATTCTAGAGATTCCCCCTTTCTTAGTTATTTAGCTCTTGGAATATTCCTACCAATCGAATTGATGTCATCGTAACAAGTTGGCCGGACTTGTTAGATTACTTCTTTTCTTTCGGTTGGATTATTCTTTGGAGGTACTAGATTTATACATGGTTAACAATTATCCTAGTAATGATTCCTTCTTAGCGAGGAGATCAATCTCACCAAGTGGTTTCAATACGTTGGATGTCTGTTAACAATCGTGTATAATTATAGTTACTCCTATGCATTTCCTTCCCAATCCTTGACGCTTAGCTCAATATTGGGGCAATCCTTTTAGCCAGAATATCTGGAAATGCCTTCTAATCCTAATATGGATGTTACCATCCATACATTTAACCTACTAGGCCCCATGGCCTTAGATCCTTGAGCTTGCTAAAAGCTCATCCACTCGTTGCCTGCTTGAAGTAGCAAGGTAACGTTCTTCCGTCGCCGCGATACTTCCGGTCTCCTTGGCGGTGGCTCCTCCTTCTTTGTAGAGGTTGACTTTGTTCGTTAGAAGCCTCTCATTGCTGGTGGCTTTGATGGCGTAGTTGATCACTTGAATCTTCCATGCCGCTCTTCAAAAGCACCTCAAGATGGCGGATTGAAAAAAAGATCTTTCATCTTGAACTTTTTGTCTTGGCGACTAAGGGCGACTCAGATCCGATATTGTTTCTTCGACTCCATCGATGTCTCATACGTCGAGTCCTGTTGTCGTTATCGTGTTGCCCGAAGAGTGTTGAGGATGTTGATTGCTTCACCCCTGCAATTTGCACGACATCTCCTCCTTTGATGCGTGGCTATGGAAGGAAGGAATAACAAAGGGAGCTATACATGCAAAACATATAGCTTATATAATTACAATTACTACTAGAGCTATTAGGTCCCCTTGTGCCTCCCTTCGAAGTTGCACACCTACTCCTTGGCAATGTCATCGGTGTTCCTCCCTACAATGGTGTTGATGATCTATATCCTTCTATTTATGCGTCGGCTCATACTCGGGTAACTTGTTTGATATGCTTGGGCCCTCCGATGTTTGCGGCTATGGCACAACACGCTTTGCATCACATTCTAACTAAAGGTGTGGTGGTCGTTGATGCTTGACATTTCGGTGCGCTTCTCGATCCTCGTTTCTCGGTGATAACTGTTCCCCCTTCATGATACTTGAAGCTATTTGAAGGCGTCTCTTGAGGTGTCTTGGATTCCTTTTGGCTATACTCCTCTGGAGTTGTGCTCTTCTGCAGTTGTTCTTTGAATCGTCCATCCTTGGGTTCACCAAGTTGCATGCAAGTCCGCGTGCAAGTCATCGGCTCGCCTCGCCTCACCTAGTTGCTTCTCCATCGAGCTTCTAATCTTCCTTGTTTGATCCCCTCGATCACATGGCTTGGATGTTGTCACGTTGCGCAGTGCTATGCCGTCTTCTTGTCTTGAGGTACCCTCCGGTGACTTTGATTGTGCTCGTCAGTTTTGATCCTCTTGTTGCCTTTAGGGAGCTCGTGGAAGAAGTCGGTTGCTAGCACTTCTCCGGCTTTCAGTTCCTGACCTTTGTCCCTCTATGCATGTCGGTCTCTCTGGTAAGTAAAGCATCATGGCTCTCCTCCCTGCTGGCTATGTTGTCGGGGTGATGGATCCTTATATCTGCGCAGCTTGACCCTTGAGTTGAAGAAGTACCTGCCTTAGATATGCTCTTGTCGTTGAATAGCCTGGCTATTATCTTGAACTCTCTTTTTGCCGAAGGTGCTTTAGTTGCTATCCTTGTCGTTAAGGTGTCGAATGCTTCTACCTTGGGCGTTTGACGTGCCACATGTCGGAGATATGATCGGCTTCTTCTCTTCTAATTACTGGTAGGAGTACCTGACGAAGCCATCACCTAGTTGTTGAAGGCATATCTCCTCGTCGTGGTGCCTTTTGTAAGTGCATCTCCATCTAATCCACGTGTCATAGCGCATTCCCCTATATTACCACAAGGTGGAATTATGGTCGTCGAGATGTTGTCTTCTTAGTTGGCTCGTTGATGTCGGGGCGTTCCTCCTTCTATTGTTGAGGCCACTCGTGTCATAAGTTCGTCAAGTGTTGCTGGTGCCACAAGATGTAGTGTTGCGTCCTGACGATGTCCTGGTGCAGCGCTGATGATCTTGACATGACCGGTATTATCTCTTATTCGACATTGGGTGGGCGAGTTGTCTTCTACTTGACCACTTCGGAAGTGTTTGGAGTCGAAGGTTTGCTTGGCCTCGGTCGTTTCTCCCTCGTACTTGCTCTTCCATTTTGATCTTGGGCTATAGTTGTGCTTCTATGCTTCCTCTTTTGGTAGTCGAAGTGAAGGAGCTTCTGATCTAAAAGCTAAATCCGTGAAAACATGACTCTAAACTCATGTTTCTCCACTTTATCTGTGAGCACCGAGATATACAATAGACATATACGCATTTACATTGGGATTTTAATTCATCGACTTTTTCAAAACAACTACGAAGATCTACTTAATTGTTTATACTCCTTTAGGGTTTCCCCTCCTCCTATCGCATTTGACCCTTTGGTTTTGCTGCATCTTCTTTGTTCTGGTTGACTCCAGGATTCCTTTGAGATGCTGCTACTATTGTTGAGCTTCATGTCGATCCGAGCTCGTCACGCCAGTTGCGAAGAGTGTTCGTTGATGTGATCCCTTGAGAAAGATGCTCCTCCTTAATGTGTATATTCGTCGTGAGGAATGCGGTGACCGCTCAACGTCCCTACATGCAGTGTGTCATTGCAGGGTTGCCGATGTGCGGTGCCATTGGTCGCTTGAGTAGGATCACCTAGCTGTTGCAGTTGGGCATTCTTGGATGTCTTCGAAGCTCTGAGATCATGGTCGGTAGGCAGGCATTGGCATTCCTCCGCAGGTTGAATTTCTGAGTGCGACTCCTGTTGCTTGGGCTTTGCTTCATTCCGAGGTGCCTCTCCTGTGCCTGGAAGTGTGGTCATCTCTATTGTCCCTACCATGGCTCCTTCTGGTCGCCTTTGCATGATTTGTATCTGGCGGCTAGGTCGTCTCCTCCGGTCCTTTGGGTCCTATCCATTCAATCTCGCACTCCTTGGCTGGCGTAGTAAGGTCGTCCTTTCCTTTGGTTTCTAGGTGTTTTACGGGTCCCGAATTCTTTGTTCGCCGCAGAATATTCTCCTCCTTGATCTTGCCCCTAATGCCGATATAGGCCTTCAAGTTGGAGATGTTCCCGATATCGTCTCCTCCCCTCGTGGTCTCCTGGCGGTGCAAGGGGCTAGAAGCTCATCTTGGTCAGCCTTACTAGGTGCTTTGTGGTTGCCTAGCTTGGTTACTCCTTTTAAAGTTGGCGTTGCATGACATTAAAAACTTGAGCTGCTTGGCTACAATGTCGGTGGTTGTCTTCCCTCCGGTTTTTATACGGCCTGTGTTGCCATGACTTCTCCCCTCGTAAGATTATGCCTTGACCCTAGCTCGTGATGCTTGCTTAGCGGCATCGATGTCTAACGTGTTCCCCGCACTGTATTTTGCTGCCTTGCATTCTTCCATTTGAAACTTCGTGGCGTCGAGTTGGTGAAGGCGTCGAGATCCTCTTCCCGATGTGACCTCGTCGTGTGTAGCCTGGAGGTTGACACCTAGAAAATTCTTGATGCCGTTGGTTACCAATTATTCTTCCCATTTGATGAAGATTGATGATAGGCGGTGGTGTCATGTTCTACTCGCTTGTCCGGTTGAGGTGTTTGTCGTTGTGCTTCCCTCTCTTGGGTCCGCCTTTTCGGTCTCCTCTCCTTATCTCAATACGTACATGGCTGGGACCTTGATGTCTTCAAGGAGTTGCGCCTCAAGCTCTTCTCGTGGCTCGGCCCGTGCCAAAGCAACGCTCGTATTTCCTAGAGTCTAAGGTCTACTTGAAGGGCTCTCCTACAACATTCTGGGCTCTATAAGCAAGCAAGGTGGCTCGGCGGCATTACCGAGACATATCTATAATCTACAAGTCTATGGATATTAGGGCGTGTGGTATGGCATGAAATGAGGGTTGTTTTGCAAAACCTCCATGATGTTTGAGGCATACCCTAAGGTCCTAACAAAGTTGGTTTTGGGGAGTCCAATCTCTACACATGGAGCCGGCTTGGGCGGTTCTAGACTCTAGCTTCTTTCTAGGTATCCCGGCAATAGGGAGTGTCAATGTGGCGGCTATATAAGTCAAACTCTATTAGAAGGACACGTAATTAGGTCAAGGTTTATGCCTTTGGCATGAGCGTAGGTGATGTACTGCAAGCCAGTTGGACTTGGGTTGCTATCTTTGAGGTCTAGATGACTATAACAAAGGGGTGTTCTTGGGCACTTCTATCTAGGAGTAAGGTATCAGCTTTCGAGCTGAGAGCAATACTTCAGCTACTAATGAGGTAGGCTTCTATCTACAAACAAACTACAGATTTGGAAAAACAATTCAAGGGTTTGGGCAATTTTGGTCAATTTGGGCTAGGGTTTGACATTTCTAGCCTAATTTGAGGTCATAAATGGATTCTAGGCTATCTAATGGTCCTATTGCAACAATTTTTTCAGACGATTTGGAGCTCGTAGAGCTCAAGTTATGGAGGTTCAAAGTTTGGAGGTCTCATAGGTTGCGCCCGCTCAAAAACTAAAGTTTAGTTCTTTGACCAGTAGCGGTAATGGAGACATTGGCTGTAAATTGGGTTAAACGTGTCCAATTTGGGTGATCTAAGGGTCAAATCATGCTAGTCTCATCGAAGTTAGGCAGAATGGACCCCTTTACTTGGTCAATTTGGAGGTGTTTTGGTCTAGTTTGGACATGGTCTAGGTATGAAGGTCTCACGTGTTGCGCCTCGTTCAAAACTAAACTTTAGTTTCTTGACAAGGCGCGGTGTGGAGACATCACACTTTTTGGTGCGAGTATCCTATTTTACTAAAATAAAAACTACTACTTGCTAACTCGTCCTAATTAAGCAAGATTTGACACATAAACTACTCAAAATTATCATGTATTAACAAAATTATTGATTATTTACAACATATCTACCGGGGATCTCCCTTAATTAAACTAGCTAATTACATGCCTTCCCTCATGAGGGTTACTCGCCGCATGAACAGTAAGCAGTCGCTGAGTCTTCAAAATGTTGGACCAGCCTTTCGCTCTGCCGCTTTTTGAGCCTTGGCCTCCCGCCTCTCGTTCGTCCTCTCCTCTTCTTGTTTCCTTCGGCCTCCTTGGCCTCGCTGTTTCGCCTTGTCGAAAAGTCGAGCTGGTGCATTTGGTGCGCATCATGTCGACGGAGTCCCGTGTCTATCGAGATCTTTCTCTATCTAGCTTAAGGGCCTTGGTTCTAAATCTAAGGCTTAGCCATTAATATTATCTAACATTATTAAAGCTTAAATCTAATTAAGAATTATAATTCAAACGCAAACGATGCCCGCCCTCAGTGATTGGCACGGGGGGGTTTGGAGGGGTTCAACCCTGTGGGTGGGAGGTTCAATTCTCGCTACCGCGGGAATCTTTTTAAGATGAGGTTCGAAGAGATTGAAAAACTAGACTAGTCTAACCAAGCTACTTTTTTAAATTTTATAACTTTTCAAGTTGTTTTAGATCAATGTCTCACAGCTTGCGCCTCGTCGCAAAACTAAAGTTTAGTTATTGAACCAGGCGCGAGCTGTGAGACCACCTTACCTGGCTCATTCTGTTTAGTTTTATTAAGTTCCAATTCACCTAACTGTGCTAATATTAAATTCCAATCCACTTAACTGTTACTAGCTCATTCTGTTCAGTTTTATTAAGTTCCAATTCACCTAACTGTGCTAATATTAAATTCCAATCCACTTAACTGTTACTAGCTTAGCATAAACTACAAAAATGTTACGACTTAACTGTTACTAGCTTAGCATAAACTACAAAAATGTTACGAGCTTAGCATAAACTACAAAAATGTTAAAAAAATTTCCCACTCTTCGATACTTTTCGAGGATCCTATCAAGTTAGTACTACTGGGAGCATGGCCAGTGCTTTGCTCTTGGTCTCCAAGAACATTGCTCTGATACCACTGTGACGTCCCCTACTCATATACGGTGCACTCACCGTTTACAAACAGGAGTTCATCCCCCATACCAGCTCCATGCTAATATAGGGCCCTCCACGTATCAATCGCAACCTTGAAGAGTTCCAAAGTGGGAAGAATGAAGGGGTCCTTTACCTGTCTCCCTCGGGCCTACCTAGCTGCGAAGCGTGAACATACATGTCGAGAGTACATACATCAACATCATATGACCATCAATGGCGGATGGTCCTCCACATATCTGCATAGACAAAGATCAACACATCACATAGGGAATCCTACCCAAGGCTCGGACTCAAAGGGATGACCGACGGCGCTTGGTCTCCGTGAGTTCATTGCGAGCAGAATTCATGGCAATGGAGTTGGGCATAAGAACATGGCATAGGGTTGTCCACTCCATCCGCCCCTCTGTGCACACTTTGCAGAGTAGGCTGAAAAGTGTCGGGACTGACCGTAGCCACCCGGATGCATAGCCAAAAGGGCTATTCCCGGTTTCATCTCCCCGCCCGATGGGGCGGTAGGGATCACTCCCTCCGCAGGTCTACATGCTTTGACTCAAGGTGACTAGAGGGCCACCGCCTCGTGTTCTGACTTGAACCCATTGGAAGGTGAACCCCACCCCACGGGTGTCGAGCCCATGCCTTGCCCTTTTTCGTGGCAAGGCATTAGACCTAGTCACAATGATCCCCGGTAGCACTAACACACCATAGGGATCGCTCAAGAGTCAGAACACGAACCTCTTTCTAAGCCCGGTCGGCCCCTTCACCCACAACCCGTGTGGCTCTTGTGCACTGTGTCAATCTATGGTGTGCTAGAGAGGCTAATCTAGGAGCATCTACTACCAAGCTTGAAGTCTCTACCCCCCTTCCCAATACAAGGAGTTCACAGAGATACATCATCCATATACATCACAGAAGAACTAAAGAACATAGATCTAATCTATATCATAGAGTTAGGTTCTTTAGTTAGAGTCCGGGTATCTACTCATCTAGAGATCTAGATAGTTGCTAAAGGCGATTTAATAGGCTAAACCCCACCGATACAATGACCGGAAAAACGGTTTAGACCATTAAATCGACTACATACCTGATCCATGAGTTGCTCCTCCTGACCTGAGTTCGACCATCCTACTGAACTGCTCGAATCAAGGGAAACTAATGGTGCCATTCTCTCAGACAGAGTCTGGGAGGCGGTTTTGACTCCTAGAGCAGCCAAAACAGAGCTCTAAAACCCTAGGAACGAAAATGGGCAAGTTAGGGTTCTTCTACTTAAATAGGCAAGGGTTGGGGCTTAGGGTTTCCAATTATCCCTTTAGGCATGTGGGATAATTGGAAATGGGCCCACTTGCCTTTAATGGCTAGGTGGCCAAATGTGCCTACATGGAAATGTGTGCACCTAAATGTGCCCACATGGAAATGTGTGCACCTTAATAAATGTGCATGTGCACATTAATAAGAAATGCACATACCTAGCAAGTTGCCCCCCAGGGCTACTCACCTAGCTACACGTCGGCGCATACACGCCGGTTTGAGTGGGCGGTGGCCGCTGTGACGAGACAAGCATCTGATACCGCCCCGGGACCGTATAATCGCGGGCCGAACGCCACGAAGTAGCAAGCCGCCACAAAGAGAGGGATGCCATCGCTGTTCTGCACTCGTACCCACAGGTATCTGTTGTGCCTGTCTGCCTTACACAGGGAGACCGATTGGGCCAAGGTTGTCTGGTAATAACACGCAATTTCTCCGCGTCCTCATTTCCCTGCACTCATTGAAGACTCGAGTAGCGCCGGTATCCTCGGCAAATCGTAGCTCGCGGACCAAAGATGTTCCCATGTTTCCATGAGGAAGATAAGGTCCATGTCCATGGCGACGGAATTGAGATCGTCCCCTTCGCCATGGAAAGCCACGGCAATTCCGGATACCACTTGCCAGGCACGATCCCTATTTAGTGGCATGCATCGCCACTTCGTGTCCGGTGGTAGTGGTGGTCCCGGGGGGAGCGAAAGATGTGGATGCCTCAGCGTCGCCAGGGCCCCTCGTAGGGGACTCGAGGGGCCGGAGTGCTCGTGATCCCCTGTTTGGCTCTGAATCGGCGCATCCTTCCCGGACCAGCCCGGCCGCCCCTCCATGTCTCAAGGGCAGTCCCCGACTTTGGCCAGCTCACGCCGGGTCTCTTGATGTGCTGGGGGTCAAGTCCCGCCAACGCATGCAGCCGCCCCTTCAACTTCCGCCCCTCGACGCAGATGGCCACCCGCCTGCACGCTCTCAATCGCGGAAGATGACCACCGGGGCGTCGTGGCGCTGAATTCCATGACGACCGCCTTTCCAATGGTCACAGTGCTGGGAACATCATCCGGTCCAAGATCTGTGTCTGGAGTCGGGAAGTGAGATGTTCTCCCGACTCCTCCGTCAGGCCTCGCACTACCACATTGCAACTCCTGCGTCTATGTTCCTGAAGTTCGGCGGGGGCCGCACCAGGTGTTGGTTGAGGTGGGTGAGGCATAGGCTGTGGCCGGCGCCGGGGTGGTGGCGGCCCGGCGTGATCTGATGTGTCCGGCAGATGTGTTCCGTGTTGACGCCCCGTAGGTTGGTGGGTTCGCTGGGTTGGTGTGTTCTTTGTGGCGGGCCAGGGGGGGTGGTGGCGGCCCTGCCGGTGATCCGGATGTGTCCGCAAAGATGTGTTCCGTGTTGACGTCTTGTAGGTTGGTGGGTTCGCGGGGAAGGTGGAATTACTTCTAACCTGCCAAAGCTATCTTTTCAAAATTATAAGATTACATTGCATTCGTTTAACTTCTACAACTTTTGAGCATAATGCAAGTCAAATATAGCTTGTAACGTGTATATCACAACCCGATAATATTTTGGTCCACTACACTTTTTGTCCTAAAAACAACATTCAAAGATGAGTGCTAACCAAGTCTAGGTGGAAGGAAAACATGAAAAAATAATACTTGGATACCACACTATAGGCAAGGATATAGTGTTAATATATCAGAGCTACCATTATTCAGCTAACATTATTGAGAAGACGTATTCGCTAATTTAAGTTCATACTTAGAGATGCCTAGCTTGCTAACAAATGCCAAAATGCAAAATCATGCAAAGCTAAGAGGCTGCCAATTCAAAGTGCCCTTGCAAATAAAACATTTGCACCTCCATTACCTCCTGTAGCAACATGACATTCTTGAGCGGATCCAAGACAGTTTTTGGTTTCATGACATTCTCACTTTTATCGGCGTTTCCTATGAGCTGAATCTTGTTGTTGTACGGAGTTTTTCTATGTCAGTCATTCTCATTAGCTAGATTTCTCCTTCTTCTCTATGCAGTTTCTTTAGTTTTCTACTTAGTATGAGATCATCTCCCTCTTAATTCTGTATCAATTCACAAGCTTTTCTGACATTCAAGCAGTCTGCAATCCTCACTTCTATCGGATTCATAACCTTTGTTGATAGTTTTTTCTACGCTTCTAAATTCCCTCCTCATTTGGTAATTGCTTGGGTTCGGCTGGGTCGGAGTTGGGGGTTCAACATCAGCATATCTAGCTGGGTCCTGGCATGATCTCATCTTTTTGCCATATGAGTTGGAACCTGGTTTATGTTTGAGCTCCTCTTAGAGTGGATGCTTTTCTCTGATCATGCAGGGTCAGGAATCCCTTTGTAGCTGGTGTTGGGAGCGGATTTGCTTGTCATGTTGTTTTAAAAATGGATGGATATGGACAACTTCCCTGGTTTTTCAAACTGCTTTGGGCAAGTGGGCCGCCGTCCTTGAGCAGTCGATCTATGGGCGTGGGTCGTGATCTGCGTCTGTGTTTATGCTTTTACTTAGGTTTGTGTAGGAATAAACACGATAAAATAAATATCTAGCTTTCAAAACTAATATGTTATTGTGTGGATACACTGGTTGTGTCTTTGGTCTCTTATTGTGGAGATGTAGATTGGAGTCTTGTCGGCATCAACTCATGGGTGAGAAAGTTGTGAATCGTTGGCAATGTTTTTTGGACCTTGGAATCGAGAGGAAGTTTGTTAACCTTTTTGGATCTTGGACGCCTTAGAAACTTTTTGTTGCAGATGCAACTTCACCTAGATGCCTTCAAGATTTTTGTTGTACTTATAGTCTGGCAAATTGTTGCATAGGTTGTTCTGTTTGGGCCTTGTTTATTTTGTCAAGTTGTTTTTGTGGAGTGCATTTTTCTGCTTGTACATCTTGCTTTGAGCCAGACTTGGTTGTTAGAGATGTCTTTAGATGCTTTGTTGGTCTAGGTTTGTTTTTGTACCTTCTTAGTTTCGTCCATCTAGGTATAGTTGTGTTTACGCATGCGTGTACAACTCTAGTACCTACTTTTTATGCCTGAAATCGAACACCTCAACTTTTCTGTCTTGGAGTGGTCGATCGGGGTTTATGCCCATCAATCCTTTGGTTTTTAGAGATCGTGTATTGTTCAGGTTGGAATGTGTGCCCCCTTTTATTAAATTCACTTCGATGACAATTTTCTTGTTTGATGGTTTTCCTTTGTTCACTTGTCGTTGGTTTGGTTGGACATGGTTTCATGAATCTTGTCGAGTTGTTAGGTCATAAAGGTTAGGCTTTTTTGGTGTGGGAAGCATTTTGGTTTGCCTGTGTTTCACTTTGAGGCAGGCTTGGTTTGAGGTATTCTCATGAGGGTTGTTGGTTCTAACGGTTTTCTTGGATCTTGGGTATCCCACCAATTTTTACATGTTGCATGGTTTTCTTAATGGTTTGCATGGTTATTTTCCACTGGATATGGTTGTTCCGGCTCTGGCTTGTCCCTTCAACACGAGGTTGCTTAAGGCCCAGGCATTAACAAGCTCGATGTTTATTGAAGAACGAGATATGGTTTCTCATTCATCTTGGATTAGGAAAGTATGTTTTACATAGTGTTTGCTGCTTATATTGTCGACTCAACCACATCAGGCTTCATTTCTCGTAAGCTTTTATATTTTTAAGATTAAGTTGTTGTTTGACATCTTAGTCTCGGTCCCCATTGATTAGCACATAGGGTGCCTCGACCACTTGTACAAAGTTCAAGCTTTTTTTTGCTATCGAATGCCCTAAATTGAGCTCATATTGATTTATATATTTCTTTTCCTTAATTGTATTCCATGGATGCATGCTCTAGGTCCTTGCAGATTTCTTTGTTTCTTGAGTATTCTTTATTCTCCAGTAGTGCATCTATACATGTGCTATAACCATGTATCCAGTTCTAAGATAAGTTGGATTTTTTATGTCTTAGTCTTTTAGCTTTGTTTTTCTGGTCTTATCAATTGCGATGGTTTTTTTGATACTATGATGTTTTTTTGCGATGATGTTTTTTGATACTTAAGTTGACTTGGTATCGGAAATTTCCCTCGAAATTGTAGTCCGTGCGTGCACTATAAACTCATCTTTGCCATGTTTTATGTCATTATCTAGACAGTTTATTTTAGATTACATATTCTATTGTTAGCTTAGCTCTATAGTTCATGTGTACATGCATCTTCTACTATGCCCTGGCATTTATCTCGGTAATTACATGGTTATATTCTATTTTATATTTTATCGGCTAAAATAATTCATTTGTAAAGTACATATGTACATGCACTTGTCAAATCCCGTATAAGTGTTGCCAAATCCTGGGCATGTTTAGTAAATGGCAAGGGTTTATATCTCCTTGATGACAGGATGGAAATTGGATGTGTTGGAAGACACTATTTTCATGGTTAAGTATCTATTTCAATTTGCTCTTTGGTTTTTGCATTTTCTACAGGTGAGTTCGCTTTGCACAAGAGCATTTTCACTAACATTTTTTATTCTTTAGGGTGGGAGCATCCATTTGGGCATAAAGTAACTTTGGTCGAATGTCTAATTCTTTGCTTGGCTATTCCGTGTATTTCTACTTTTCCAGGTTTCTTAGTTGAGGGATGCTTATTTGTTTGTCCATTTCGCATTGTTTTCTTCTTGGAATTTGTTGATTTCGTTCTGTAGGTTATGGGGTTCCCAGTCATCGCTAATTTATTTCTGCAGTTACACGGTTCATTGGTTTAGTTAGAAGTGGCTCATTTCTCTCCATTCTCTCCTGCCTGTAGTTTCATTTGGTACTCCCTATGCTTGCTCTATTTCTTTTACCTCATGACTTTCCTTTCTGTTTCCTTCCCTTTTGCATAAATGTCTCGTCCCCTTGAAGCTTTGTTGCATCAGTGGTACCAATTGCTCTATTTGTTCTTACTCCATGTATCTCACGATGTCCCCTTCATTTGGTTTTTAGTTCCTCGGTATCTTTTGATTTGTTGTGCTCTGGTCCTCTTATTTTAATCCCATTTCTCCATCCATTTCATTTGCTTCTGTTTCCTTTTTTACTTTTAAGTTTCTTGAGCTTTGTTTCCAGATGTATGCGTGGGTAGGTAAGTGCATGCTTCTTTCTCATATGTTCTCAGTTGTTCTCATGGATGCCCTTATGGGGGCCTATATTCTCCCTTTTATCATAGATTCTTAGTATCCCGTGAATGCCCTTGAGGGCTTTTTAGACATTTGCATTTGTGACTTTAGCCCCTTTATCCCAATTTGCTCAGTCCTCTATTCCAGATCCCTTATTTCATCCATTTCATTGTAATCTCCTATTCCTCTCTTTTTCATCTCGCATTTTGTTTTTTCCCTTTTTATTCTTTCATTTTATCCCTTGAACTGTCCTTGCTCTTCTATTGTCTTGACTCCCCCCTTGGTCCGCCTCTTGACTCATCGTAGTTCTTTTTTGCCCTAATGGTGTCTCATCATCATGCCATTTTACTATGTTGACCCCAGTTGTTTCCTACCTGCTCACTTCATTTTCACTCATTCTGACCTCCTTCTTACGCGTGCCCTAAACCATTGTGCCCTCTTGCTCGTTCTTTTGTTCCCCTTTGGGGGTGGTCCCAAAAGGTCATCAAGTTGTTCTCAATCGAGTTGTTCTCTGAACTCTGCTTCTTTCGAAAATGTCATATAGTACCCTTTAAGCCCCTAGATTCATTATTCCAATCTCCATCTTTCTCTCACCATAATGGGTTCTTTGGTCCAGTTCCCTAGATTATTCTTGAGCCTCGGGGTCCCTATTGTTTTGTTCTAGATTATATTGTTTTTACAATTGAAAGTTTGCTTGGATCTGTTATGCATGTGGGTATACGTTCGTGATATTTGTTGTTATTGCTCAATTTCTTATTTTACTCCGTATATGGTCATATGTTCTCAATGGTTCTCATGAATGCCCTTAAGAGGGCCTAAGCTCGCTTTTTGTCATAGATTATTAGTGTCTCATTGGTGCTTTTGGGGGCCTTTGGCTATTTGCATTTTGTGTCCTTGGCTACTTTGTCTCGTTTTGCTCTGTTCCTCTATTCTCAATCCCTTTTTCCATCCGATTCATTTTGATCTCATGTTTGCCTTTTTTCACCCTATGTTTGTTCCTTTCCTCTTTTGTCCATTTTATCCCTTGAGAGATATCTTTGCTCTGCTATTGTCTTGACTTCCTCTTTTGTCTACCTCTTGGCTCGGCATAGTTCTTCTTGCCTTGTTGGTCCAGTCATCATGCCTTTTCTATGTTGACCCCTTATGAACAGGAAGAGTTGTTTAGTATACGTCCATTTTGCATGATGTTCACACAACATTCCCCTTTTCAGCCTGCATTTTAAATTTCAAAACGTGGCTGCATCATCGCACATTCGGGCATGTTGTCGTGGAGCCTGTGGTAAGTTATCTTGCTTTCTTATATGGTCATTGTTCTTGCTGACTCTATCACATCGTCTACCAGTGTTCTCAATTGCATAATTGTTTTGTCACCTTATGCAACTTTTTTGTTCTTATATGTCGGGGTCCCTATCGTCTTATTCCTATGAGTTATGTTGTTTCTACTTTTGAAAGTTTGCTTGGACTGGTTATGCATGTAGGGTATATGTTTAGGTTTTTGTCCTTGTTTGTCATAGTATTTTTTCATTATAGTATTCACAGTAGTTTGCTGCTGGTACGTTGATTCTTCAATTTTGGTTCCAAATGCTCTTTTTAGCTTGTTAACTATGTCCGGTCTTCATGTCTTCTCTTTTTACGCATTCCATGGTGCATGGTTTTGATCTTTCTTATTCATTATTATGGGGTTTGCATTGTCTTCATGAAAGTCCGCTTGAGTCTGTTATGCACGAATGATATAGGTTAGATATTTTTGTTCTTACTTCCATAGCGTCTTGTCATTAGGTATTCTCTGTAGTTTGTTGGTACATTGGTTCTAGAGTTTTGATTTCATGTGCTTTGGGGGTGGCCATAGTTGTTGTTTGTGTTAGATTTTCGTGCCTTCTTTGCCTTTTGCAGTCCAGTTGTCCCAAGGTTTCTTGGAGCCCTTCCCCTCTATTTGCATTGTGCACACTCATCCCAATTTTTGGTCCACAGTTGTTTGTCTGTTGTTTTATGCTAAAAACAACACCAAAATGGCCCCAAAAGTTCACGTGGCCCATTTATCCAAATTTGCACAAAGAGACGGTAGTTTTTTGACAAAAAAATCCTATAGTGATTTTTCTGGCACCTTTTTATTTTTTGGTCAACGTGTCCTTTTTTCACTATTGTTTCTATCGAACTTTTATCAACATGTGGTTTTTTCTTGACTGTTGTTTTTTAGAGAAGCTACACGTTGTTTCTCTTCTATATAACACATGTAGATTTGAATACTAGTACACTTTTTTCCTTTTCTTTGTGTATTGTGTTTTCCCTCTGCTTGTAGTTTTTCTAAGTTGACGATGTTTTCCTAAAAAATTATACATAGTTTTCATGAATCCACATATATTGTTTAAAAGATATTTGTTGTTTTCAAATGTTGTTTTCCTCAATACGATATGTAGTCAGGGTAAATTTTAAGGGTCCTAAATGTTTTTCTATTCAAATTAAAGTTGGCTAAACCTATTGAAAATAAAAGTTCATAGATTTTTATTAGGCGAAATTTGATAAAATAGAACCCTTTAGTTATCTTCCCACTTGGCTAAAATGTAAAATTTATATGATATGAAATTATTATATTGGCAAAATTTTCTTGGTTAGTGGCTAAAGTGCAACTATTTAACTTCAAATTTTGAGCACTCATTACCACATGAATGACAAATGATTCAATATGCTTTCATTCCAGAACAATAACAAAGATTCAAAGTACAATTCATAAGGAGCAAACAATACCATTTGAGGGAACACACATATTTTATGTCGGGGTCAAATGCATCCAAATGGTTAACTTGGTGCATATAGCCCTTTAAGATCAACAATTGCAAGAATAAACACTATGACTTGGAGCTTAAAATGCTCACTACATAACATTCTTCATAATCTTTAACCTAAACAACTTAAAGATTCATGTTCATTAGCCACCAAAGCATGATTGATATAGCTAATGGCGATTCCTAAATTAAAGAGGTCCTTGAATAGATTCAACATGGCTATTTGAATTGATCAGGGTGCACCCAATCAGCTTCAAAGAAGGCGATTTAGCATGCCATAATGCAGCCAATCTTGGCTAAACTCTAGGCGTCCAAAATTTTTTCCTTCTTGGAATGGCTAAATTATTTTTTTCCTTAGAAAATGATCTTTGTTAACTTTAGCCACAAAATTTGATTAAAGGTCTAAAAAATAGCCATTTGGCGAATTTTAGCCACTCTTTAATACCCTGATATGTAGTTATTAGAAAATAGACACATCATTCCTTTAAAATAGCTATTATTTCCAAGTGTTGTTTTTGCCAAAAGAAATTAAAAACACACATGGCCTTTCAGTTCTTATGTTGTTTTTGGAATAAAATTTGAAACACCACACACATTAATTTTTTTTTTAAACATGGAAACAAAGCAATACTACACGTGGAGAAACAATGCTACAAATAAAAACATTGTGGTTTCTAATGTTTTTATTTAAAAGCACGTGATGTTATTAAATGTTGTTTGGAAAAAGTGTGTTGTTTTTTTGCTTTGTACATGTGTTTCTTAGTATTGTATTCTTCTCACTTATAGATTTTTTTACATATTTTTGTTATATATTTCTTGGTGCGGCATTTTCATTTTGTGTCTCTGCCTTATGAACATACATTCTTAATTATACACAAAGAGATAATATGATCAAATCTTTAATATTATTTACAGAAAAGTGAACACAAGATCACATGTTCTCCTTTAATACACTTTATTTTTTATTTTGCATCACAAAGTGCAGTGTGACAATGTTTAATAACTTGAACCGGATCTTCTATTTATGCACATGACCTTGTAAGACCCGAGAAACAAAAAAAAAAAAAAAAAGTTAAGAACATAAATTACTCATAATTGAAGATGATGTTCATATAACGCACCATGGGAGTAACAATGTAATCGAAAACATGGGCTAGGTAGGCCAATTCCAATCGCCTTGCTTATCCTCTACCTTTACCGAAAGCAATGATCTTTGGACTAAATGCAAGACAGGTAGAACAAGAAGCTTTATGGCTTTTGAACTACCCTGACACATAAATGACATAGTATCGAGAGTCAAATTAAAGCTAAATAATTGGGTATAGGAACTAGGCATATGGGAAGAGGGAGAAGGAAAGATCAACAGAAGATCTAAAACAGAAGCAAGAAATCCAGACGAAAAGGAATAGGAGTAGAAATCCCTTACCGAAGCCTGAACCATAGCAAAAACCTCCGCAATAAAAGGCTGCAAGAATAGAGATATATAATATAATCCAAAAAACTAAAGTTTATAATTTCTTACTTTGCTTGAAAACAGAAACATTTGATATGTGCCCGGCCTTGCAAAAGGCTAAAGTTCATACTTCCTAAACATAAAAGAAACCAAGGTGGAGATGAGCAAATAATTTCAAGCTTGCAAATACTTATTTGAGGGTAAAAGCACGATGTGGTGTATCAAAAATGCGCATTTTGACGCCACATTTTTGCACCTTCTTTGTGGTAGGATCGGGTGGAGCATACCGAAGCCGAGATTGCGGGAGTGTGAATTAATGAGCGTCAGTTATTTTGAATTTTATGCCACGTCATTGTCCTTCATTTTGAATTGGGAAATAATCACGTCTTCTTCTGTTTTTTTGCTGCTTCTTGCTGATTAAACCCTAATGGAGTCAGAATTGAATGCCACTGGTTACACAATGAAATCTTTCCTCAAACAAGAGATTGTGCCCCATGAAGATCTAAAGAAGCTTTGGGGTGACAAAGTTCCAAATAAATCTGGCTACAGGTATTTTCCCCCAAATGTTTGTTCAAACTGAAAAATTAAGGCGTATATTTTCTTGTACAGGTTGAAGAATCTGAGCAATGATTAATATAAAGAGTTCATGCAAATTTACAAAAGAATTACAGGGAAGCCACATACATGGGGTGGAATGGCTCCTGGAACCTGGACAGTGGCTTATTATCTGCATATAAAGGGGGAGGCTGTTAATTGGAAGAGCTTCTTGGATTATTATAGAACTCTCGATGAGAAAGCAGAGACCAGTTCTTCTAGACCCAAGAGAAAGCATAAGCAAATCCAACCTGAGCAGGAAGAAAATAGTAAAAGTGACAGAGACGATGAAAATGATAGGGAAAAAACTAAATCAAGTTCCTCTAGACCACACATTCAATCTGAACTCACAATCAAAACATGAAAAGCAGAGCATTGTTTTGAGACCAAAATATGCCATTGCATGTATGTTCAATTATTAGTTGTATTACAACAGAAAAAAATCTCAAACTTGACCTAGATTATTTCTATCAACACAAAAAAGGTAACCTCAAATCCATTTCAAGAATCAGGTATGTCACTACCATTTTGTATCATGTTTGCTGTATTGTCATATTGTGCTCTATGATGCCATCTGTGGGGCATTTCATGCAATGGCTGTCACAATGATAGATGAGGTATATGTGATCTGGTGCGTGGTGAGTTATTGGCATGTTGTTTGTGGTGTAATGATGAGAATAACGCTAGCATTTGTGGTTTGTGTCTCCATCGTGGTGGAATGGGGTGTTGTGCTGCCAATGGTGCTAATAGTGCTGCTACATTGTGGCATGTGGCATATGTGGGGTGATAGTAGTAGCAAGTGAGGTGTGGTGTACCAGTGTGGTGTAGGTTATTGTGCCGCCAATAGTGGTGATAGTGCAGCCTATATTGTGTGGTGTATGCACCGTGTTGTATGGTATGTATTGTGTGGTGTGGTGTAGGTTATTGTGCCGCCAATAGTGGTGAATGTTATATGGTGTATGCACTGTGTTGTGTGGTATGTATGGTGTGGTGTGGTGTGGTGGTGTGGTGTGGTGTGGTGTGGTGTGGTGTAGGTTTTGTGCAATAATGGTGAATGTTGTGTGGTGTGTGCAGTGTGTTGTGTGGTGTGGTGTAGGTTTTGTGCATGCCAATAGTGGTGAATGTTGTGTGGTGTGTGCAGTGTGTTGTGTGGTGTGTACTATGTTGTATGGTGTGTGGTGTGGTGTAGGTCGTTGTGTGCCCGGTGGTGGTGATAGTGCGACCTATGTTGTGTAGTGCATGCAATTGTGTGTTGTGTGGTGTGGTGTAGGTTATTGTGCCACTATAGTGGTGATAGTGCAACCTATGTTGCGTGGTATGTGTGGAGAACGCCATGGTCGCACATGAACGCCATGGAATGTGTGAAACCTGGAAAAAAAAGAGAAATGCCTAGAAAGTACCCGTTAAACGTTAATAAAATAGGTACAACCATGGCCGGTGAGCACCCTAAGAAAATAGTCCGGATTGAGGGATGGCGGCTAGGGTTTTTGTTTAGGGCGGCGGCGACGGCCACCTGACCAAACGATGAAGACTTCGTGGGTTGAACAAAGCCGGAAGAACAACTAAAATAGCCGTTGCGGTGTTGATTCCTGCTATGGATAGGCGTAAAGGCACCCCTGCCTCGTTACTTCAAGGTCTTTTGGCGAAGGGGATGATTCAGGGGAAATAACCGCTTTCCCTTGCATCTTTCCCTCTCACGATGGATCGTTACATGGTAGGGAACATGCTTTTTGTCTTTGAAATGTGCTTGAAGGATCTTTGCTCAAACTAGCATTTAGCCATGGATTTTAGTTCATTTGTGTCCTTGAATCCTTTGTGCTATTGCTAGGGTTCTGTGATTTGTATCCAAGCAAGATTTTCAGTTCTGAACAGGTTTATACTCACTGCAACTTGGACTGCACTCATTGCAGTTGTGTTTCATCGAGTTAATGCTTTGTAAATCGTGGCTTCGTGTTGTTTGCGGGGATTTAAGTCACAAGCCATATGCAACAGCCGGGTTATTTGCCCTCCCTATCCCAGCAAGGGAAGGATTAGGAGAAAGGGATGGCTGCTCTGGTCACTCTAGGGTGTGTTACAGGGGGTTTGCCATGGGATTTTCTCGGCGGGAGACTAGGGAGACCCGGGCACGGTGGGAGTAAAGCCCATACTCCTTGCAGGAAGGGATTGAGGCTCAGTAGGCTTGGTGTCTTCTTATTGTTTGGAAGAAGGTTTGCCTGTAGTATTGCAATAATGGAATAAAGCCGAGTTAACGCGTATGAGCCTCTCCTCAAAAGCTGGAGTATTTTTCAGAGGGCGCTTCAAGTGGTTCTTTCTCACTAAGACCCCTAGGTAGCTAGTCTAGAATGGGAAGTTGCAGCTTGATCCTTGTTTCTGATCCTGGTTTATATGATATAACTTGTTCTATCTGGTGACCATGTGCGCTGTAAATCTTATCAGGCCTATTGTGGAGCCTTTGTTATAAGGTCTTAGACCTCTTATGATAAAATTATAAGTCTAGGAAATGAGTCCTTCTCTCCTATAGTATCCTATGGAGAAGAAGTTGAGAGAGGCTCTAAATACTAGGCCTAGAGTCGGGAATGCTATTCATGGATTCGAGAAGTGGTAGCAGCTCCGAACTCGACTGTATGTGTGTAGACGATATATCTTTTGAACACAATACAGATACTTCTTGCCTTTAAAAAAAAAAGAAAAGAAAATAGTCCCCAGAAAGCAAAAACACCCATTAGACATTAGGGACCGTAAACATAGATAGAAATAGAAAACATCACCAAGAGGTGGAAAAAGAAAAATAGCATCACCAACAGGTGGGAATTATCGAGCATCATTCAACGGTTGGAAAAATATAGATAGCATCACCCAATGGGTGGAAAATAATTTGTATCAGCCATCGGGTGGAAAAAAGCATCACCCAACGGGTGGTCAGTACTGAACAGAAACATATAAAAAATAGACGACAATAATCACCATAGCAAAACCCAATGAATGGAGGATAATGGAGGTTGGATCGAAAAGGAAATAGACATGAACATGAAACAAACTCAAAATATATAAAAGGGCGGGTAGGGAGGGAAGCAATGGGTACGGAAGAGAAGCTGCTGTGCGAAGATGCAACCAACCACAAGAATGAATAGGGCATATATAGTTGCTCGTCCCTTTCCAGAATGCCGATCCGATGGCTCGGATCGATGTCTATTCTTATAGTTTCCCCTGATTTTGACTCCCTGTAACCTCAGATTTTCAAGCTTTGGATGATTGGATCAAACTAAAAGAGCGAAAGAATTTGAAACGATGCCAATGCCATCAGCAATCCCATTTGGGCACTATCCAGATAAAAATTCATCAATTTAGCTATAAGCAAGCATATTATTAATAGAGGTAAGAGTCTATGCATCCAAAATCTAGATCCAGGCATTTCAAATTTCGGCTGCATTCAATATGTTTATCAAATCAGAGCATTTCATGTTCAAAGTTTGCACTCCAAGCACTTTCCAAATCTAATTTCAACATACCATCTTCCAAAATCTCTTGGTGTAGGATGGAAGAAGGAGGCCTGACATTCCAAAGAGGGTCGCTTTTTTATCCGATACACCATGGCGATGGAATGGTCTGATATGGTCCGATCTGACTAGACGAGCAATCAAAAAAGAAAAAAAAAAAAAAAAAAAAAAAAAAAAAAAGATTGGTCTTGCCTTCACTGATGTTATTGTTTCTTCTGTTTTATCGCTGATCTATCTGATACTATAGTAGAGCAAGCAATTCTTTAAGAAAACAAGGTAAGTAAATTTTATCCTGAAATTTAATGTGAAATATAGTTTCCAAATCTATCTATTTGTCTGTTGTAAACAGCCATTGAGTCGTGGCTCCCCATTTGGGATGTCCAATGAAGGACATGAGACAAACAACACTCAATGCCATGTTCTCTATCTCCAATACTAGAGCCAATACTAGCGCAAGAAGGTTCTTTTGATTTGAATGAGCCTGTAATTGAGAATGACCAAAGAGCAGAGGATATGATGGAAGTTGTGATAGGGGACGATATAGAAGAGATCGATGGTAGGTTGGATGGAGAGATAGGTGCAGGCAGCAAAAAGAAACAAAAGAAAAAAGAAAAGAAAATTTTTGAAGAATGGAAGGTAAAACATCCATGGGCTTACGGTATTATTGATCCATTTGATATTGAAAGAGTGAAATGTGCTTGGCATATTGCAAATAAGATGAGCAAAGCATTTTCTTTGCAATGGAATAGCACCATCCAAAAGCAAGCTCCTGAGATCCATGAGAGATCTAAAAGTCATAAAAACGTTACGAAAATTATAGTAGATCAAAGGAAAAGGGCGCATGTGCCATTACCTTTGAAGTTTAATGAAATGACTCAAATTGAGCACAAAAGAGTGGTAAAAGTTATGCAATTGATGTATTATGTTGAAACAAGGGACCAACCCTTAGAAGAATATGCTTCTTTATGCCATCTCCTCAAGTTTTCAGATACACCTGATATGCCACTTAGCAATGAATACTCTTCTTACACCAACACAAAAATGGGTAAGGAATTCTTGCATACTATAAAAACTGTCTATTTCCAGAAACTCATTAGCAAAGTATGTGATAGCCCATACTTTTCTTTGCTAATTGATGAGTCCACAGATTGCACTTTGACTAGTTACATGATTGTATATGTCACATACATTTTGGATAGAGGCAATGGGCCAGTTGCTACAAGGTTTCTTGGATTGATTGAGCTTTCCGATTGCGATGCATCACATTTATGTGACGTTCCAGGGGAATATACGCTATAAATACGTATATTCCTGGACCCATCACTATACAAGTCTATCTTCATAGCCTTGTATACCATAGATTGTGCCACTAGGGGGCATGACTAAGTTATTCATATAACTTAGCCAACCTTAGGTTAAGACCATTTTCCACGCCACGTGGCATAACATGTGAACCCTAACCTATAAAGGCCTAAACCCTAACCCTAGGCCTCTTTTCTGCTCCAACAAACCCTGAACCTTCTTGGCTCGAAACTCCGTTTTGAGAACCGTCTCTTGGCACAAGATATAGCATGGCAGCCCCGGGAGTGAGTGCATCAGCCAGGAGTGGGAGCTACCTCGAACACTTCAAGACCATGGAGACGCCAAGATTGGGAGGGAGTGCTTTTTTGGAGCGGTATGTAGAGTAGTAGTCATAGTAGTTCATCCGAATTAGCATTCCGGATGAGTTAGTATCTTGTATCTAGGGTAGAGCCATCCTAGAACCCTCATTCATCATCTTGAACCCTAATCAAGGAACTCTAACCGTAAGTTAGATATAGATGATTAGGTTAAGATGTTCTTATGATTATTCTCATGATATGATGATTATGTGATGATGGTTGATCATGTTTGCTCCTCTTGTATTGGGAAGGGGGTAGAGACCTAGAGCCATATGTAGTATGCTCCTAGATTAGATCCCTTAGTTCCTATTAGTTGCGGCTTTGTGCATAGGAACCCACCCGCTATGGAGGCTATGATGTGACTCGGCTACTACACAACGGGCTAGAGGCACGCGGGAGGGAGGATCCCTGCCGAGTGGGGGCTACGGGGATCCCATAGTGAGCTAGGCTTATGGTCGGGTCACTTCGTGTGGGCCGAGCATGGGTCCGACACCTCCCTGGGCGATGGTGTCGCCTCCTCTCAAGAGTTGCAAGTGTCGGCTTGGCTCTTGTTTTGGGGGTTCACCGGGTATGAATCGTGTGTCGCCACGATTCTCTAGCCGCCCGGGAACCTCTAGACCCGGGAAGGGAGATGCAACCCTTCCCCCTCCTCGACGGACCAGGGAGATGCAACCCTGGAGTAGTCCCGATGGGTGATGCCATGGGATTGCGTGTCCTAAGGCTCGAGTCATGCCGAGCCCCGATTGAGCCCATCCAAAGTATGCACAGAGGGGCGGATGGAGTGGTCAACCCTAGCCATTGTCTTATGCCAGCCCTCGCCATTGTTATGACTCGATCTGCTTCTATCTTGAGGCCTAGCCAGTCAGTCGTCCTCCTTATGAGTCAGAGCCATGGGTAGGAGCTCTTATGTTTTATGGTTTATGATTATCTTCTTTGCTATTATGGATATGTGATGGACTACCCTTCGAGGTAGTACGTTGTATTGTTATTGCTAGTTCTGACGTTGTTTATGCTTCCCGTGATAGGAGCCCATAGGGGAAGGCGCGCATGAGACACCCGTGTCCCCCCCCGCACTAGGATTCTCTCAGAGTGCGGGTTAGACGGAGGGCCCATGCGGTTGATGGACCGGATGGGGGATTTCCTGCCGAGTGTACGGCCGGGCGCCGTATATTTAGCAGGGAGCGTCACAATTTACATGTTGCATTATGTGATTTTTTACTTGATTTGGGACTTGAGAAAGAAAAATGATAGGTTTGGCAACGGATGGTGCTGCTGTAATGACATGAATACATAACGGTGTTGATACAAGATTTAAGGAAGAATTTCCCTCACTAATTTCAGTGCATTGCATTGCACACAAAGAAGTTTTGGCCATTAAAGATGCTTTAAAGGGTTTTTGCATATGTGATTTGGTCGAAAAAGTTGCGTGCAAGATAAAGAAATGGGTTGGTAAATCATATATTCGGCATTCTTCTATTAAGTCTCTTGCTTTAGCATATAACTTGAAGCCATTGGAGTTGTTACGAATTCATGATGTGTGTTGGCTTTCTCGAGGGTAGGTTATGTCACGCATGGTTACTTTGATGCTCGTATTTAACATTTGGTCTCGGGAAGATGGTGAGCTTTTTTTTAGCTTTCACTAGTCTTAAAGTGCAATTTTTTATTCACTTGCTTGTGGATGTGCTCTTTTATTGTAACATCTTGAATGAGTTATTTCATTGTTGATATTTCCCATATTGGGACGAATATTGCTATCACCAAGAATCAACTTACAAGCCATTTCTTAATTGGTGAATTTGGCTCAAAGGCAAAGCATTTTTCTGTTTTTCAAGAAATGGCTAGGCATGGCTATCTTGCTTACAAAGATGTGGATGGAATGATTCATCATCAAGGCCTTCATCTTGGTCCAATTTCTTCTAAGGAAGGAAGGAAGAAAGGAAGTATATTTTAACGTCCGCGGAGGCCAAACTGACCTATGAGACGGTACATGCAGTACACAAAGCAGATAAAACCACACCAAAAAGACAAATGCTACTATACAATGTGTCCCTACTACTGGGATGAAAAAACCCCCACATGGGAGGAAAAACCCTGGTAGTAGGCTCTCAGATCCCTTGTCGTGTAAGGGATTCTCTGACGGTAGAGACATGCAAAATGTAGGATGCGAGACGTGCAACCATTGGCGATGCCCCGGAATTGATGCAAATGGTGCCGAGAGCATCTAAGATCAGCATGTGTTGCTTTCGGATATGCGTGTATGCGGACACTCTTGCGAGCATGGTGCTCATCCTCTTTCGTCCGCATGTGGCAACACTGGCATATTCTCTCATGCCGGGGGATTCTTTGCCCTCCATCTGTAGTCCAACGACATGTTTCAATTCTGAGATGATGGGACCCCGTCCTCACGGAGGCAATAGCTCTCCGTTTCTTCATAGATATATGCGCTTTCAAAATGCTTTGGTGTGGGCCATGTTCGGTGTTGGATTAACTTGTGTGGTAGTGCTCTATTTTAGGCTTTGCACGAAAGTGGTCGGTGATTCCACGCAGTGGTGGCAAAGGGCTCATTCAGGTGTGCAGCCTGTCCTGGGCATCAGGCATAGCCACAATCTGCTGGTAGTCTATAGACCACGTTGCGAACCACCCCTGACAGTGCTCCTGACATACCCTCTTCAGTCGTTGTGGCTCTTGTGCCAATAACAAAGCCCTCGGGGGAAGACGTTGTGCATCCATGCTGGTGACTTGTGGAAATATGCAAGATGTCCGCGCATAGCGCGAATGTTGCGGGGGCGAAACCCGTGTCATATAGCAAAATCGATAAGGCACCGTGTCCTTGATACCTAGGCTGTATGTTAAGAAGGCCTTTTGCACCCTCTCTAGCTTATCCCGTGTGTTCTTGCTAATTCTTTGGACCCATTGCCGGGACCCCGGACCTCTACCCCATACAACAATCTTGGTTCAATGAGTGCTCAAGCAGGTGTGCTCTACGTGCCCAATCCACATAGATCTATTCTCAGAGCGGCTATTCTACATAGCATACGGGGCTTTCCATCCCGCGCTGACCCGTCTTTCCACACAGTCATCCCATAACATGCTAGCACAAAAGTAGATTCCCAGATACTTGAAGGTCCTTACAACATCCACCTTCACGTCCTCTGTAATAGAGATCCGGGATATCATCTTTGCGAGGAGAGGACTGCCGGAGCTTAGTTTTCTGCGGTTCACCGTCATTCCCTGTCCGCACGAACCCATTAAGAGCGTCCAAATGCCGCCGCATACTCCCGGCAGTATGGGATAGCAAGTCTACATCGTCCTGATAGAGCAATTGCCTTATCTTGTATGCCTCGGTAGTCAAAGGGGTCCCGCCCCCATGTTCTTGCATCCGTGTCTCCAACTTGTCAATGTAGAGACCAAAGAGCGTTGGAGATAATGGACATCCCCGTTTTAACCTCTATGGTGCTAGCAACTTCACCGATCCGATGGTGCAATGCAAAGATATATCCCATCATAGAGTCTATAGATGACATTTTGTAAGTCCCGTGGGGCATGCGGCGCTTTGCAAAAAATGCCCGCCACAACAGTCTCGAGGGACCGTATCATATGCCGCCTTGAAATCAACGAAACAAAGAAGATGCAGTCACGCGTCGCATTGTAGCTTCCATAAGGATTCCGAGAGTGAATATATGGTCGACAGGGAGTGGGGTGGGGCAAAACCCCGCCGGCCAACTGCCGCATCTCAAACTTCCTCAACCCAATCGAAGTTAACTTCTTCTCCACCACACCTACTAAAAGCTTTGCGGTAATGGGCTCACCATGATCATGCGGTAGTTCGTTAGCGAATCATCCCTATTAAGGATGACACAATGCATTTATCTACATGGGCATCTTTCGTTGCGGAAGGTAAGTCTTTTGTAAAAAAAATCATTGATTCCCTTGACAAAAGATTTAGTGATCTTGATTTATTTGATGCATCAAAGATGTCCTCACCTCGTGACTATGCAGTGGATGATGATGAAGAGCATGCAGCCACATGTGAGAAATGGATTGAGGTATTCATTGCTAAGTTCTTTGAATGGCTTTGAATATATAGATTTTACTACAAGGTTGGGTGGTCGTTGTCCAAGAAAATCTTTACATGAGGCATGGATGCTAAGTGGTTTTGAAATAGATTTTAATCAAACGTATCCTGAAATGAAGAAGTTGTGGCAAATGACTTTGGTAATTCCTGCATCTAAATGTGAGAGAGGTTAAGATGAACAACATCAAGGATGAGGATAGAAGCAAGTTGAACTTCAAAAGCTTAAGCATGTAGAAGCAAGTTGAACTTCAAAAGCTTAAGCATGTTGAATTCATGTTCATGTCATTAAATGCTCCTAAAGAGATGAAGGGTGTAGATTGGTTATCCATCTACAAAGAGTGGGAGAATGAAAAAGAGAGGCGCATCAAAGAACTTTAATTACTTGCATAGGGCTTTGTAATGCATTAACTATGGTATTATAAGCTATATTTTTTTGTATGTATAAGCTATGTAAGATTTTATTTAAAGTAGTTGCCGTTTATTGAATTATAGATAAAAAGAGTAATCTGAATTTTGAGCTTAAAAAAAAGGGTGTTTCAAAATTTACCATGCACAAATAAGGGCATTTTGAAATGTGCCCTTATAGCAGGCCTACCCGTATAAGTTGATCACTGTGACTCACTAATATATAATGGGAACTATGGTTCATGTTAATGATTGATTCGACCAATATAATGGGTATTGATGTTTAAGTGGCAAGTGTCTATTCGTTATTATGTTCAATCATGTCATTCTACCTATTTAAGAAAAAAGAGACATGTAAACACGTAGAGGGGTTATTAAATTGCCTTTGCATCATTCATTTCATAATGAATAGATAGTTCAAATTGTTGTCATATTTTGTCAATTTTATACGTTTTAGTGTATTGTACTTCGACCTGCTCTGCTCCGCCTAGTGCTCTGTATTTGAGCTTGTTCTGTTTCAAGCCATTTTTGCGACATTCAAGTTGCATGATCTCCAATGATTCAGGTTTGCACGATTCAGGGTTGGCGGGATTCATTTTGAGATCTCCAATGGTCCATTTCGAGCAAAGCATTGCTTTTGTTAGTTATAGATCTCTCAAAAGGAAACGTATCCATCTATATAGCCTGGAGTTGTATAAGCTTTTCTTGATGTTTCAATTTGAAAGGGTTTGTGCAGAGACCCGCATGCTCATAACCTTCCCAATGCAGGCCACATTAACCCCATGCTTCAGCCATCTCTGTCTTTTTCCATAAAAGATCGATTTCCTTCCTCCACTGATCTTGCAGGCAACATTTTTGAAATTTCGAATCTTGCCATATCCATAGCCAAAACCTTCAAGAATAGATTCCAGAGCCGGCATTTAAAAGACGGATTTTTGCCTTGTAAAGCCTAGAGCCAGCATCTAGAAGTATTTCTTGCATTATTGAAGTGGGACTCAACATTTTTGAAGCTTGCATTTTCAAGATTTAGAGTCTGTTGCTGCCATAGCCACCGACTTCCCTGCCATTGCTGCCAAAAACTGTTACGTGGCAACATATGGTTCGTAAGTAATTTGAACCATCTATTCATTATGTTGAACGTTTATTAATCAACGACTCTCGAATATTGCACTAGTAAAGTGGCTCGTGCAGCCGCTCATGCGACGCCTTGGCTAGCAAAGCCCCACCTCGCCACTTTACAAGGCGCAATATCCTCCAGCCATTGATTATGTGTTACTTTTAAGTAATCAATTGCCTTTGCGTGATCCATGTCGATATAAATAGGGAATTTGCAAAAGGATACTTTAGTTGAATTTTTCTTCAACTGATATTATGACATACATAAGGAATTTAAAAAAGAGAATATTTATGGTTGACCAACCAAGAGAAGCATCCTATACTAGGAAGAAATTCAGCCCCTTTTAGGGCCTTGGCCACTGCTGTCTTTAGACGAGTCCTTTCTTGCTACTCGTATAGTTCTTCATATACTTATCAGCTAAAATGAGCTATGCCTGCTGATTAAATGGTTAGCAGGTTTATCTTTACAGAAAAAGAACAAAGCACAGAGTAATCAAGCTGACACCAGGCGACTGACCATAATCCGGTCAAATTGATCTACTGCTCCAATTGCCCAAGATTTCAGGAAAGCACAAAAACTGAGAGAAACTTTTCTATTCACTGACAATGAATTTTTCATGATAATTTTGTAAACAACAACGTACACGTCAGATCAGAGCCATGGCCATGACCGAAACACTAAGAAATAAAACTTCAAACCTAAGATCTGACAGAGCCAAAGTTAAGATCTGGTCAAAACAACAAAAGAAGAGCGAAATCGAAGAAGGATAAGCCAATTACCAGTTTATATAAAAGACTGCGGGAAAAGAAACACAGGGAGAGCTCGAGTGCAAGAAGGAAGTGTTCAAACGGAGAAAAAACAGGGCAAGAGCGAGGAACTTGTTCCGGAAAGATCCTAACAGAGAAATTATTAGAAAAAAAAAAAGGGGGTTACTCAGTGATCGAAATGGCCATGGCCATGGCCGTGGTGGTGGTGGTGGTGGTGCTCAGGAGGGCTATGAGGGTATGGGTTCGGATTTGGATATGGATATGGAGGAGGGAGATTGGAGTAAGGATTTGGCGGAGGAAATGGAGGCGGCGGAGGCAGATACGGTGGCGGAGGCGGCAATGGATGGCAGTGGTGGTGATGATGGTCGTTGTTCCATATCAGATCCCACAGAGGAACACAACAGTGGAAGCACATACCGCCGGATCTGGCTATGGCGCCTCCAGTTCTTGCCTTCTGCCTTTTCCTCTCGCTTTTATTCCGCCTTCTAGACCTGTATTATCATCCAATCTAATTTTACCACGTTTACATCCGCCCTAAATAGTCCCTCCTTTTTATAATTTTCTTATCATTTTCTTACTTTTTCTTTGTGGTTATAATTTTCTTACTTTTCCTCTGTGGTTAAGTTTTAACATGACACCGTTACCGCGGGAGTAAAGGCAAAAAAAGCAAGGATGCTTATATAAGGCTTAAGATAAACTTTTATGAGGCTTTCAAGTTAGCACCACTTCGTTAAAAAGCTTGAGCGCCATAGCCCACCCTTTCATATGTGTCTCTCTTGTTGCATTTCGTTCATAGATTTCTTTGGTTTTGGGCAGCATGGCCATCATTCGGTCGCTTCAGATGCAGAGCCCCTATACCATGAGTTGGACGAATTTTGTGATGGACCCCTCGGATGTCTTTTTAAATTGGTGTATCGTTATCCCCACGATCACGACACGGGCGTCAGCTTCCTCACCATGGTGACCGCAAATATGGAGTGAGTCCTCAAGAAAGTGTTTTTCTTTTCCATGTAACTTTTTCTCATTTTTAGTTTTTTTTCTGGTTTGCAGAGGTTTTACAACCCCATGGTGCTATTAAATATTTTATATGTTATTTAAATCGTTTTAGAACCCCATGGTACCATTAAATATTTTCACAACATATATAATGCAACTTCTTCTTCTTCTTTTTTGTTTGAGACGAATATTTGTTTAAGCCTATTTATTTTTCCTGTGGTGATAATGAATTTGAGCTCGACATGTGTGTTACAAACTTTTAATCTTTTAATGGCAATGGTAACATCTGTATTTAGGAGACAACAAATTTTCAATCTTTTAATGGCAATGGTAACATCTGTATTCCAGAGTTTTCTTGTGTTTACTGGCCTAGAGGAGACAAAGTTTTGCATCTGGCAAGATATTTTGCACATTGTAAATGCGAATGGGGAGTTTGTACAGTGATTACTAGAGGTGATTGGAAGTTTACGCTCTAGTTTTTTATTATGCAGTGCTGAGTTGTCTTTGTCCCTTCGGGGCATTCTTTTTCCTCACTCCTCGTCTTGTATCATTGCTATTCTTTTAATATAAGTGTCTCAGTTCTTCAAAAAAAAAAAACATCTGTATTTAGGTCAGACTCCTTGTTTCGCATTAAATGAGTTTGATGGCGGCCTTAGCCAAGCTTCGTCGAGCTCCTACCCCCTTTTGCTAAGCTCTAGCGTATCGGTATGCCTTGAGCTTCAATCTAAGCACGACCCTGCTTGGATGTTGAGGATTGAAATGCAAGAGTTTGCAATTGCTTCTTTAAATGGGTTGCAAATACCAGGTTTTTCAGGAAAATTCTTGTTTTGCGTCCGTTTTACATGAATGAGGGATGTGATTCTTGCAGATGGCGATGAAAGCATTGCATCTTTGGCGGTTAAAGGGAAACCTAAACCACAGGTTAGCCCTTGTCCTGCTTTCAAAATGTTTGAGTTTAGCATGAAGGACGGCCTCAGGCCTCCAATTGATTTTCTGTATGATCCATTTCGACTGTTGCAAAGGTAATTCTGGCCGCTGCTCAATAAGTTCGGCTACTCCTGAGATGATTCAAATGCAGAGGAATAAAAAGATTTAGCTCGATTTTGTTTTGTTTTTTCTTTTCTTTTCTTTTTTGGCATTGTTGTGCCTTAATTTTGTGCCCTAATTTTGATTGCAGGAGGTTGAAGAAGCTAAAAATGGATATGTATATGCAGTATGTTAAAGCAAATGTTTCTTTTTGGTAGCTTTTAAGTAAACCATTCTGGGGGAACTTGCAATGAACACAGAAGAACCTGCCGACCACTGGAGAACTTCCATTTTCCAGGTGACAAGAAACTAGAAGGTATTGTGTATCATCGCAGATCACGTGGATGCCCCAGCGAAATGAGCAAAATGCGCACCAGAGGGAAGGAACGTGATGGATAACCGAAGATAACGGGGATCTAACAAAGAGAAAGGTGAAGTCATTAAGAAGGTAATCTGGCCGGGCCCCGAATGAGGGGAAGGTCAAAAAATGTGTGATCTAACGCCAAGGTGTGATCTAACGCCGAAGGTGATGTTATTGCCAAGGGTATCGAAGATATGGAAGTCGAGAGAACCAAGGTCGGGATGGAATCCACCAATGATGTTAGCCAAATCACAAAGTGATCACTTATCATTCATATGCACAATGTTTGTGTACAATGTACAATGTTTGGGGAAAATGAGTGGGGGAGTCAACTATAGGAACAACATCGAAGCTACCCCCATAAAACTGAAATAATATACTATGCATAGGCAAGAGTGAGGATAGTGGCGACAACTTCTCATCGGGATAAAAAAACCCGCTTTCGTGTTTTGAGGAAAACCCTAATGAGAAAATGTCGTCAACGACCTCGAGGATGCCCCGAAGACAAAAAATAAACATATGAGAAAATGTCGTCAATGAGCTCGAAGATGGCCGAAGACAGAAGATAAATCTATGGCAGTTGAATGTACGTAGAACAAATCCACGATATTTCTTGACCCTGACAAAACAGAACACATGAAAAATACCCATTAAGTCTTAAGAAAATAAAAGAAAAACGCGCACTGCAAGCAAGCGACCATCTAAAAGAGAAAATAAAAACCCCACAAATTGTAAGCATCCATGCGACATTAGAACCAGAAAATAGCATCACCAACTGGTGGAAGATAGAAAAAATAGCATCATCAACTGGTGGAAGAAAGAAAAAACAGCATCACCCAACGAGTGAAAAATATGCATAGCATCACCCAGTGGTGAAAATATAATAGCATCATCTACCAGGTGAATATAAAATAGCATCACCCAGAAAATACCCGTTAAGTATCTATATATAATACTCAAGCCGAAATAAGATGATAGTTTGTGCGCATTTTGGGTCATTGATTTTGTTACTCTTATTTTGGGCGATCTCTTAGATGCAGCAGTTATTTTATCCGCTTTCCTTTCTTTCTCATTACGTGCAAACAAGATGGAGTCTCTGATTTTGGATGGACATCCCACGCATATGGTAAAAGAACAACACCTGAAACTTGTGGTGAAAGACTATCGACAATTTGGGCTGATGCCCTTGCCTGTTCCGTCCCATAACCCGTTGGGTTCCCGTGGACGTAAAAATTCATCTTATCTTATCTTATATTATAATTGCCAATGGAAAAGGGAGCATCCAGTTATATTAATTCTTGCAGGCAAATTCCTTTTCATTTTTTATGTTCGCCCTAATGTACTTACGTAGATTTTGGAACAGAAAATGCACTTCCATTTTCATGGGCAGATCTCATAATGCATCTCTTCTTTGCATCAGTTTTACAAAATATATTTGAATGTTTAGTTACAGTATTATTTGCTGGAATGCACAAGAACCGATATGAATGAATAATCAAATTGAGAAAACACACAATCCCCAGCATTGCTTTTTGCCCATCAGTCGGCTAGTGATTTGTATGGCAAGCTAAGAGATCCTGCAACATCATGAAGGAAATGCTAGTGACAGATGTTGCTATATATCTCTAGTCAAGACTAGATTATCATCAAATTGCATATTCTGAAGGTGTATTAGTCATGGCATCTCCTTTGTTGCTTACACATGCTGCATTGTTGTACTTAGGCAAAAGACCAAGTTAAAATTTTTCTAGCAAATTTGTTGGTGCAGATGTATGGCAAATGTGGAGCTCTAATAGAAGCAAGGCAAGTTTTTGACTGCATGCATAGTAGAAATCATTTTAAACAAGGTTGCATAATGAACAGGAGTGTTCAGCACTCCCGTTTAAAATTTTCGTTGTGAAAAAAAATATTAATTATTTGAAATGGCCATTTTGTAGGTTACGTCCACAATGCATGATAATTACAATTTAATATGTGCTATTTTAGCCTCCAATTTTTTTCTTTTTACTGCTCACTCAACATATCTTGAAATGGCAATTTTAGGGGTTAAGTTCAAAACATTAAAGTGAATATGATTTATTAGATGCTATTTCAACTAAATTTATATTTTTTCCCACCGGGTTATCATGAACTCACAACAAAAAGAGGTTTTATTTGTAATAGATCATAGATTAAATTACGAACATTAAACAGAAAATGCAAGATGTGATCACAGGTTAACTTATGAACATTAAACAGAAAGTGCAAGGTGTGAAAAAGAAGTAAACATGAAGTAAATCACTAGAACATGCCAAATCTGTCTAGGGAGGTTGCCCCTGCACTTTTATGTTTGTTATTCCAAAATAGAACCTTGCGCACTCTTATGCTATTCCAAGATAGAACCTTGCACACTTACTGTATTCCAAAATACAAACGTGCACTCTTATTGTATTTCGGAATATAAATGTGCAGTCTTATTGTTCCAGAATATAAATGCACACTCTTATTGTATTCCGGAATACAAACATGCACTCTTATTGTATTTCGGAATAGAAATTTTGGAATGTGCAGTCTTATTGTTTTCCAGAATATAAACGCACACTCTTATTGTATTCCGGAATACAAATCCTCTGCACTCATTTGTTAATGGTTACTCATTGTTTATCTTGTTAAATGTCTGGCAATCAATTTTGTATTTTGTGAAACATATCGTGAAGGCTTGTATGTTTCCAATTGGGATGCCTCTTAAGTTTAGGCTCATTTGCTCCGGTTTCATCATCGAAGGCCGGGCACCGAAGCTTGACTCGTTGACGAAGTGTTCCTCTCGGTCCCCTTCCCGCATTACGTATGCTATGATTCGGGGTGGCCGCCCCATGTAACGGTTGGGCAGCGACGGGGCTGCGTCCGACGGGAGTTAGATTGGTCAATTTCACTCTCCAAAATGTAGACCGACGGGTCGCACTAATTTTGCACCTTCTAGCGTAATTGACTTTCTTCGTTTTGGGAGAAAACTATGGAGAATCTGAATCTCGTGCCTGGGGACGAGGCATGTGTGTGCACTGTCTGTCCCCAAGAACTGGGTCCAAATCATTGCGCCTACCTATCATAGGAACGGCGTAAATCCCGCTTCTAGGACCTTCGCGACCCATTCTGGGGACGTGAGAACTGCCTCTGGACCCCCAAGAAGCGGGTCAGCCAGGCCACATATCTAAGTAGAGCAGGATTCCTCAGACCTAGTTATTACCGGTCGGATTCGGAGACCCAAGTCGAAAGTGGTGGCTATGTCAAGTCAATGTCGCCAGCCGTCTTGAGAAGAGCCGCATGAAGTGTGCTCAACCAAAGGAAACATGTCTAGTTATTTGAACATGATCTTTGTAGCTGGCAGTGTTGCTAAACATGGGTAAGTATTATTCAAAAGCAAGTGCTATTCAAATGATCTATTGCATTTGCCACAAAGTTCTGGAGCTTCGCGCATCATCTTTCTACCACGAAGTTCTGGAGCTTTGTGCATCATCTTTCTCCAGATCAAACTTGTTTTCCTTGCATTTCCTCAAATCAATCTACAGTCTTTAAAAAGCATGTCTCTTGAACGGCAAAGATCAAGAACTGCTAGAAAGCTCTTTATTATTTCTCACTGATAACAGGTAGCAACATGCACAGAAGTGTATTTTGTATCTGGTTTGGAAGATCTCAAATTCTCAAGCCACGACTAATGTTATCTTGGTTTTTCTTGCAAAAAGGTAGATATTTGAAAATATATAACATGGAAAGTTGGATCTCGCTACCACATATATACTCCAACCAGATGCAAGTTAATTTTTCGCTGTCAAGCTTATAGGCAGTGATTTTTAAGCTCCAGAAGCATCATGATCCTGTACATCAAACATAAAGAAGATGAGAATGATTGAAGACTTTATTTTGGCATAAGGAATATAAAACCAAATACAAACCTGAGTAAAACACCTAAATCTGTCGCAAATTACACCTAACTGTGGCAAATTGCACCTAAAGTGCCAAATCTATGGCAAATTGCACCTATAGTGCCTTATTCTACTCCATCCTTAAGCTTCTAGAATGCTCTCATATTTTAGTCACGTCAGCAAGTCTGCAGTTCTGCACACAATAAAATACTCTCTACACAACAAAATACTCTTTTGGAATGACTGAAACAATATATGCTCTTTACCTAGCATGGCGGCACAGTCCTACAACTGTACATAATAGGAGAATAGAAAACGTGAATAGATTTACACTTCTTTAGACCAAACGAAATATCAAAAAAAAAAAAAGTGAAGCATACTAGGCATTGGAACATGCAACAGATGATGGGAAGGAAAAGATCCCAAGGATACTTGCCAGCCTACTTCAATGCTATTTAGATCCCCTCCGTTGTAAGATCCTGCAAGAAGCTATAGTTAAAAAAGGTTAAATTTGTTAGGAACTTGAACACTAGGCCCAAACCATCACATACATTAGTGGTTGCTTCTGCTACTATTCAGCTGTTAGGTAAAATCTAGCATGCATCGCTATGGCAGGCAGAGATTCCACGGCTGTGGCAGGCAAATATTCCATGGTTGTGGCAGGTTTCGGCAGCATCTAACATGGCTATAGGCAGTTTCGGCAGCATGAAGCTGCGATAGCCATTTTAAACCCATAGCATCAGGTTTCAGCAGCATGAGGTTTCGCCTATAGACTCTACCTAATTTTTGAGCATCAGATTTTCGGCAGCATGAGGTTTCGACAGCAAAACCGACTGTAAAGCGATAGCAAGCGACATGGTCTTGCGAGATAAAAGAGAAGAAGCAAAAAATAAATAAGCAAAACAAAATTTAACAAAATAAAATTGCAAACAATGTACAGAACCAAGAACCAGGGTTTGAGATCACCATGCCAGAGCCAAAGTAGATCACTATGCAAGTAGATCGCTGGATCAACCAGAATACATTTTCCTCTTTGTTTTAGAACCATGACCCAATATCCCCAATTATCATGTATCCCCACAAAAGAAACAGATATCTTATTTTGGAATACACTTACAAAGTGTATTCCAGAATACATTTCCCTCTTTGTTTTAGAACCATGACCCAGTATCCCTAATCATTTTTGGGTTGCCCCTAGGAGGGCAAACCTTGCTCATATGGGTTTTTGGCATGTTCTAAGTATATGCCGGCATATGCCTAGAATATGCCAAAAACTGCTCCAAACTGGCTGTGGCCAGTAAACTGGCGGTCAGCCCTATTTCCCGTCGCTGATGTTGGAACCGCACAACCGGCATGAATTTTAATGTCATGCAATGACCAAGCCCCCTTGACATCTTCAAGCCCCTGCAGAAATGGCAGAAAAAAGTTAATTCTCTTGTAAGAGGAAGAACAGGGGCATGAAGAACAGCTAAAAAACAGATGAGGAGTATTTAACATCGAGGCAGATTATGGTGCAGGAGAAAATGTGCCCCTCTTATGATGATTCGGATGATGATGGGCCCGCTTAGTTTGGGGCAAGAGGTTATTGGCAGAACAATCTCTGCTTCCGGAAAAGAGATGGATCGAAGCGGTAACAGTTTCGAATGGAAAGGCAAAGCGGTACTAATACAATGTCTTTCATGCTTTTATGTCATCTTTATGATTTGGTAGATGATGTTATGTAATCTATAGGATTTTGGAGATGATTTCGTGTAATGCATATGATTATAGATATTTACCATGGCTTAGATAAAATTCAATTCCTTGTTGGCGATGCACCATCTACAGAATACGTTCAAAATACCACGATATAACGGCATATAAGAATATAAAAAAGCTGGTGGAATGGTTTTGATTCAAGGAAAATGAACCAAATTGACACTGAGATTTGCTTGTGAGCCACTAACCTTGTTAGTCCCATAAGAAAGACTTGAGCTTGTTCTTGTTGGCTTGTCTTCAACAATCCCTGTGATTATGGCTAGCACCAGTTCTCCAAGTAGAGAATCTGAATTATGGAGTTCATTTTCATGGACTTGTTTTCATAGATTGTACGTCTCATTAAGCACATCATTATGGTATGAGAAACTTTCAACTTTTGTATTCTCTCTCTCAAAACCTGAGAAACCCCTCGCTTTTTACAATCTGTCTTAGTACTCAATGCAGAAATTACAATATGTGATCTTGGCAGATAATACTAGTCAGTTTGAAGATTTGGTGGGCAATCAAAGACAGGCTTCGTGAGCTGGAATTCTGGATGCTTTTTACAAAATTTGTGATAGCTCTCTACTATGTGTGTGGTCTCTTTCCTCCTGCACTAGAAGGTCATACCATTTAATTTAGCTTCCAAAACTCTGTATTATGCCCACTGTTATCCAATAGATGTGTGAATAGAGCACATGGTTTTAAAGAAAGACATAAGTACAGGATTGGCAAGTCGTGGGAGGTCAACTTGTGCTTATGTTTGCTTCCAGTGCTGCCGATTGAAGATTTGCCGACAACATAAAGCTGGAACGATGCTCAAACATAGATATGCATGAGGTCAAATTTAATATCTCATAGAAGAAGAATACAACAGAATATTAAAAGCTACAGATTATATTGCTCATCTTCTATAAGTGGTGAGCAAACATAGCTCAATAGCTTACAAAGTAGAAGGTGCACTAAGTCCAAAAGTTATGGACGACATCTTCCACCATATTCGAATATCTTTCTGTGTTTTACATGCCAGAAAGGAAAGTCCCAGACGTGAGTCACCAATATAGTCTACTTTTGTGCGAGATATAGTAATATGGCTTTACTTCTGAAAGTATAAAACCCATGATCCGATTGCCGTATATGACTTGAGTGGCAGAGCAAAAGAAAATTGATCTAGATTGTATGCACCAACTAAGCATCCAACCACATCATAATGTGAAGCAGGAAAATATCATAATGTGGACAAAGGCAGATTGTTGGATGCAGTTCTATGATCGTTGGTCATCTGTTGACGATATTGGGTCTTTGAATGTGGTTCACAAAATGCTAGAGTCAGATATGGGAAAAGGACTTTACTTCCAACGGGTCACTTCTCCTTCTGAGGTGAGTTGTTTATCCTTAGACTTTGCAAAGTTGTTTTCCTTATATATGTGGATGAGAAGTTTTTAGTTGTAATTGTACGCTCCAAGTGGTTGACATGAGAGAACGGCTTTCTTTAGGCTGGCCTGTCCAAAGGTTGTGCGTAGTCTGCGTCTAGCATGTGAACATGCAAGCAGTGAGCATGAATTAGTATATGAAGGTGGGATACTTTATGATACTGGCCATCGACAAGAAGCTTTAAAAAAAGCAGAGGAATCGATTGCTATTCGGAGATTTTTTGAGGCATTCTTTCAGAAGGCCTATGCCTTGACTGATAGAATGAGTGGGGAAATGAGTAGTACAACACCTAATATAAATAAAAATAACAAGAACATCACAATGACAAAGATGGTGATGCAATAGATGTCTTTAGTAGAAACACATATAATATCATGTTTGTAGATAATGACACAAACATAAATGAATCAGATGATACTATAGACAATACTATAATTGATGTAAGTTGCAACACTTGTATGGTCATGTTATAAATGGAAGAATTATTGGCAGTACGAGTGATGCAAGTGGTGGTAATATCCGTGATGCTATTAGCAACATACATAATATCATATGTGAGTACTGATACAACTAGTGCCATCATGTATGATACAATAGATGATGCTAAAACTGATAGTATAACTGCTAGAAGTAATAGCACTTGTATGGTCATTTATTGATAGTAAGGGTGATGTAAGATGTGGTATGACCAATGATGCGATTGAGCCCATCTATAGTGTCATTATTGAGTACTGCTATAATTATTGACATTAATTGTGATATTGTGCATGATGCTATGAGTGCTACAATTTTTATCATTAAAAGAGTCACATGCCCTAAATAGCATTATTAACATCATACAATGTTTTTCCATATTTTAAGTGATATAAAATTGACACAAAATGGCTATCCTCTTGTAGTGAACTGCTCTGTAAAACAGAGACATTATGCACCTTGTCCTGCTAATAAGAAATGTTAAATCTAGAATAAATTCTATATTTATTAACTGGATCGTTCATGGCCAGAGTAGAAGCCCTTACTATTTGTATGAATAGAATAGAATAGAATAGTTTTGTATTTGTATGCATTAACATGTTTACTTGTTGCAATTAAGCTGGTGCTAAATATCAAATGCAGCCTCAACCCCAAATGAAATTCTGCAACAAAGAAATAGACGTGTTAGTCCCGTTCTTATGGCATATGTTTATGCAAATAAGAGCAAGTGCGACATTACCAATGTCCAGTCACGTAGAGGATCGCCTATGCGCTTGTAATAAATTAGAAATGGAATGAATGTAATGGGAAGAACAGGAAAGTATTTACAGTTGTACTGCAAGATTACTAATCAATGGAGATGCATCGACATATCTTGCACGAGACTCAGTGTAGTTGCTGAAAATCTTGAAATGCTAAATGTGCAAAACATTCTTCATGATGTAGATTTTCTTTAGGAGGTGAAAGGCCATAAAAAAGTATCATGCCATAAAAAAGCATCGCACAGGGAAGCAACTAGACTTTGCTTTTAATGTTATAATGGCAGGCCATATGATTCTACACAAACTAAAGTTGCTAGTTGTTGTCTATAGAGTTCAAACCAATTTGACAACTGGGAGAATATTGTTTATGAGGAATAGAATCTCCAGACCCAAGATGGCTTCCTTTTATGCATGTCAAAGTCTGTATTTTCTGTAATGAGATATCCGCAAGTTTCCCATAATTAAAATTCCTCTATCTATGCCATAAGGTTTGCTGTAGATGTTCATATGATTTCGGGTAAAGGTTGGGTTTGGTGATTGTGTTTTTTTTTTTTACTGGCTTTTATTTCTATGGTTCGTCTTCTTCATATTTTTCTTATTTTGTTAGTTTCCTCTTTCCATTTTCGTCGCCGGCATGCATGCGACCTCCTGGAACTGCAACTGGCTGCAGCAGGGTTGCCGGAATTGGCTGGGTTCGTTCTATAGTTTTGTGCAGGGCAAAATTACAGAGAGGTTCCAAGGTTTGCCATCTGTTGCATGTGGGTCTTCCATAAACTGTTTACCTTCTGCGGGATTTGGCATTATCTGTTTAGCTTGTGCGGGATTTCTGTATCTACTGCGGCATTTGGCATGGCTCCTGGCTGCAGAGAGCCCATGCCTAGGTACTGCTGGTAAAGCGTTCACCGGGGTTGGATTCCCCGGCCAGTGGATCCTTCCACCAACAGACAATTCAAATTCCTATTCCACCTATTCTGTGCTTTCTCTATTCCTGTTCCTATTCTGTGCTTCCTCTATTCCTATTCCTATTCCTATTCTGTGCTTTCTCTATTTTCCTGCCTTCACCGGAGCTTATAAGGCTGCACATTTTGCACCAGGCTCAGGCTTCATCGAACCAGTGATATGTGCATGTATTTGCACATTTTGGTGTATCAATTGTTTATACGTGATAATTCAATGGTTTAACAATGGTTAAAACTTAAAAAAAAAAAAAAAAAAAAAAAAAAAAAGGTTACACTTAGCAATAAGGTTACACTTAGCAATAAGGTGTCCCATTTCTTTTCCTACGCTATTATTCAAAGAAACCCGCTGCTACTAGCAGAACTCTTCAAATCAGTAAGCTCTTCTTCCAAGTAAGACACCTTAAGTATCTTGGCTCTGTCATTTTAATGTCTCCTGCAGCCATCAATGTTTTATTAGCTTTCTAACATCAGCTATTGAAACACCACATACTCTTAAACATATATTTTTCCATTCAGGTCTGCTATGGCCATAGCAGCTGCATCTTGGTATCCAATGTGCCTAGCCTTTACAACACATATTAACCTCTCTGTTCCTTTCCACGAGGTTGCACATCATCTCATAGGCACAAGTATCACTCTGTTACCTCATCTAGAAGCTCAGACAAATTTTGAGCGCTTGACTTTACTGCAGATTTGCAGATTTCATCTTGGCCAAAGCTATCTAATCAAAAATCCATAACAAACATTGCTTGTCTGTACTACTGGACCACCAGATTGGACATAATACTTACCTCCTTGTGGGCGGTTCTTTAATTTTTTAGCTTTTGTGCATTTCGCTTCGTCTTTGATTGATCTGCTAAGCAGTAGTTGTCATGCAAAAAGAATCCTCATCTTTTCCATAGCTAGGTGCCGCTTGGGGACAAGAGAACTTACACTCAATATTTCCAGGAAACTTGAAGTATGTTCTGATATTATTGTTCAATTCAATACAAATTTCAATGTAGATGCATAATTCAATGGAGGACTGAGATTTAATCTCAGTTCTTAGAACAATACATATCTAGAAAGAATGCATTGATTTACAATTCTAGGGACAATCCATAATGCGTTAGCACCTTTTTTTTTTTTTTTTTTTTTTTTTTTTTTTTTTTTCTAACGGTGACCTTATTCAAGGCGCGATCATCTATACACATGCGGCGCCAGGAAGTATCTTTTTTTAGGAACATCAAAAGGTGAAGAACTATGGCGGATCAATCCATCTTAAAGTAACCTATCACGGTGGCGCTGAATCAAAGCTTGTTAGCAAAATGGCAGTTTGACGCTCATTCAATGATGATGCACTAGACATAAGACAGCTATAAAAAAAAAAAAAAGGGAATAAAAGGGAACCCGTCAGACTGCCTGCTGACCTTCAGCAGTGGAGGAATGTACCACTGTGACGGTCATCTATGGCCTACACTTCACAAGGAAGAGCAGATCCGGCAATCGCGCTCAAGCCAGCAGGCTTCACTTCATCGTCCATCGCTTGCCGACCTTCAAAGGTGGAGGAGGAATGTACCACTGTGACGGTCATCTATGGCCTACACTTCACAAGGAAGAGCAGATCCGGCAATCGCGCTCAAGCCAGCAGGCTTCACTTCATCGTCCGGGTTATGGGATTTGTCTATGCATTTTCAGCATAGTTCCTAGTACGAACTATAGAACAGATCCTGTTCAAGTATAGTCGTGCTTATTTTGGCTTATTTTTCCTTATATAAGCTTTGCAATTTTTGTAGCAAGGCCTGTGGGATATATATTTTATGCCTGTAGCCTTTTATCTGTTGCTGGATTCGTTGATCACGTCTTCATCTTTTCCGATGAATGATGATAGCGCCCAGCCTATTCTGTACCAGTCGGGGCTAACTCCGTTTCTTTTGAAGCTTCCTTTGTTTTCCCATGATCTGTTTCTTCTCTGTGCGGAATACCGTCTGTGCAAAAATTCATGCACAATGATGAGCAGTGCAAAATATACCTGGATGAGTAAGAGCCTAACTACCAGTGCGAGAGGATATTTTGGGAGAGGTTCTTTTGGTTGGTGTTATTAAGTGCATCAAGCATTGAAGTAAAGGAAATGCTTGACCCTGAGTCTTCTGCAAAGGTTATTGGATTGCTTGAAGAGGCATTAAAATGTCCTTCTGATGGACTTTGCAAAGGCCAGGTAATTTTTTTGAGCATCCATGTAGTTCCTAGATAAGCTTACACTGGTGTCATTTACTAGTTGCATTGGTTGTAAGTTTCTTGTATTTGCATGTTTCTGCTTTATTCTACAGGCTCTCAGTAATCTAGGAAGCGTTTATGTTTGTGAGAGGTATGATCTTGCTGCTGATTGTTATACGAATGCCCTAAAGATACGGCATACAAGAGCTCATCAAGGTCTGGCACGTGTATTTTTTGCAAGGTGAAAAAAGAAATGCATATGAAAAAATGACAAAATTGGTTGAGAAGGCTAAGGTCAGAGTATTGCGAGCGTGATCTTGTCATGGCCGATCTAAGTATGGTCACCCAGGCTGATCCTTTATGGACTTATCCTTACCGATATAGAGCTACTGGTAAGTATTGAAAGTATTGTCCAGATTCTAAAATCCCTATAGCTAATTGTGGCTTTGTGTCTGTCAAATCTCTTAAGGTCATATCCTGCCATCCTCACCTCAGAAAACTAAATTAATACATCTAAAAAAAATGCGTTTGAGAATTATAGGCATCCATAAGGCTTTAAAAAACTGCATGTGACTGAGGTTCACTATGATGTGCATCTCATCCAATACTTTCATATCTACAAATGAGATATCATGGCTATTTTCTGCTACTATTTTATTTTCATTCTTGACGAACTGGAAGATTTTACCAGAATCTTGTAGGCTAGTTGCTAAAAGTAATCCCTTTGAATGTTGTACCATTTGAAGTAACTGCAAAAAGATTATGTCCACCCAAAGCAAGGTTCTTTATTGATCATCAAATGTTAGTAAGATAGGACTTTCTTTGGTGGATGTGAGCTATGTCTAACCATGGCACAGTCCAAGCTGAAGCAAAGCTTTACAGTGCACCAAAGATAATAGAGGTGAAGAAAAAAAATATGATATTATAGCAACTTGGAAGGTTTCCGACTTATAGCAGAAGAAATTCGGTCCTTGATGTTTGTGGACTCATGAGCAGTGTTCAGATATTGAAAGATTCTAGAAGAAGGCAGACAGAGAATCATCATTTAAGGAAGTTGTTTTCTCTTCTCCTTAAACTTCTGCATGTTAGACAAAGTGGGATAGACTGGCTTAATAATAAACTCGTTCCTGATGCAGACACAATCTCTGCACTCGGTTTGCGAAACTGCCAGCTATTACTAGACAGGTTTATGTCCAGCGAATGTTCAATGACCTAGGCTTTTAGAAAGAGTAAAACACCTTGTTTGCATGCTATTTTTGCGTCTGCTCTATATTTTCAGCAACTGGGTGCTTCTAGCCATATGTCACTGCATTTCCAAACATCTCCATGTTCATTCCACGTGCAATAAAACATCTGATGGATCCCAACTGATCAGCTGTTGTTCTTGTTGAGATGCAAAAACAATGCAAGAACCATGTCGAAGTAATAACCATATAATATACTATTGAAGTGAATTAAATATATGGTTTAATAACATATCGAGATGCTCAGTTGCCTTTTGATGAAACAAACTCCGCAGCTGCCAACAAACAGAGGGTGTGCATGTTACTGTTTATTTTGCACATTGTTTTGTTGCTTGTTCTGAATTCGTAATCTCATGTCTGTCCTCTTAAAGATTGCTGTAGTTGCTGCACATGAGTTGGTTCATCAATGGTTTGGCAATCTCGTCACAATGGAATGGTGGACTCATCTCTGGCTCAATGAGGTGTTTGCAACGCGGGTAGGTTACTATTCGCCAATGTTTAGCATTTCTGGGGAAGTTTCTTATATTGCATGTTACAATACAGTTTAATTTATGGCAAAGTGATTTTTTAATATTCTCATTGAGCTTGTAAAACTGTGACATTCTATGTTATTGATGAAATGAAATGCATGGCATCTAGTTTAATATCTTACAGCAATAGTGAGTTTGGTTGCTTCAGGTAAGCTACTTAGCGGTCGACCACTTTTTTCCAGACTGGAAGGCGTGGACCCAATTTAATGCATTAACTGCAGAAGCATTTGGACTTGATGGATTGGTCAAATCACACCCCATAGAGGTGACAGTCTGCAGCCTTCTTTGTTAATAGCTTAAGAATCATGGATTTATTCTGAAGTGTCCATGCCTTAATCATTGATTTCAGTGTGCACAAGGCTCTGGTGGTTCCTTATTTATGTGCAGCTGCACTTGCAGCATCCAAGGATCCTGCAATTGTTTAGGAAGCTTTGGACTTTTCTTTCTCATCCGAGGTAGATATTACAAACTAGAATGTTAGTTAACAATTTTGTTTGCTGATAAGTGGCATGCAGGTACGGAAACAAGATGCCATATATATACTTTCAGGAGTCAGGAAAGAAAAATGAGAAACAGCTTGGGTGTGGTTCAAGGTACCTCCTTTTGATCTTATGGACTTGTACCTCTTATTCACTATATAACATTGAGGTTGGCTTCCAGATAAATTGGGATCTAATTTGGAGCCGGTGGCCTGAGGGACCTATAATCCCAAGGTTTATCACTGGATGTGCATCTAATGTATGTACTTGAAACTGTTTCTAACGACATTCTGCTCTTTGTTTGGTAGTTCTGATTCTCTCTAGTGATTCTTCCACAGTTTTGTGCAGATGAAATGGCAGATGAGATTGTCTCCTTTTTCTCTGCAAGGAGTAACAAAGCTATAGAGCGCACAGTCAATTCTACTATTGAGGGAGTGCGCATAAACAGTCAATGGGTGAAGTCTATCCAAGCTGAGAAGGGAGTACGAGAAATATTCTCAGCCTTTTAGGCATGCAAAACTATATTTGTCCAGTATAATATAGTAATACAGCATGGTTTAAGGATTGGATACAACCACATTATGGTTCAGAACGAATGAACCAGTATGAACCCAAGGGTAAAAATATATATTAGTCAACCTGCAAAGTTTCTTGTGTTACCAAAAACTAGAACAAAATAAACGGGTAGTCAAAGTCTGGGTATTGTCTAGTGGGATTTGAATCTTTGTTATGAGCTTGCTTTGATCTATATGAGCACTCCTAGACATCCTAGCAAGAGTGTGCCCACCACCAAAGAGAAATGTATCTACCATGCATTTGACAAATGCATTGTTAGATGCATGTTCAATAACTACAATACGTTTTTCTTTACTCAAACTCATGTACCACATCAACTTGGAGTAAACTTGGAACAAAGTAGTTTTCATAAATGACCTAGAAATTTAGAACCTAGTGTAAATGATGTAATTTCTACGGCCATTATATTTCTCTTCCTTGCATATATATACACTTGTATTTGTACTCTCATCTCAATGCGTGTTCTGAACCATTTAAGAAGGCATTGCTACTTGCCTCCATTTTGTTTCATCGAATTTGTTATTTAATAGACATTTTAAGAGTTCGGGATCCTTATTCTTCTGAGTACTTTGTAATTTATTCATTTAGTTGGCATAACTTCCACAATAAATTGTTAGAGAGAGGGTGAACCAAGATAAGGAGGATAACTAGAGAGTACATACATTCATATATTGCCAATATCGGGGGTGCTTGTAGACACAATTAAGTTTACTGGGATGATGGAAGTTAAATGAATCTTTCAAACAACATACTATGGAACATCAAGCTATGCGTGGGTGAAAAATATGCATGAATGCCCTTATGTATTATGTTACATCTATATATTTCTTATAGAAAATTAGGAATGTTAATGCATTGTGTTTAAAAGGGATATATAATGGCATGGCATATGTTAGTTTCTTCAAGTTCTATGCTCCGCTTTTAAAGCTAGTGATTAAAAATGACCTCTGCAATATAAAGTCTGGAATTGAAACCTGTGTTGTGCTAACCGAACTTAGGATGGGTTCAAACTAGGAGGTTAATTTCAGCTTTAAGTTTAAAAAAAAAAAAAAAGGTTCGCACCTCCCCCATAAAATTTTGTTAGAGGGGTTAATTTTTAATGAACTTACTTCCATTAAATTGATGATTCACACATGATTTTGTTATGTTGAGAGTTAAAAATTAATGGTGATTGCGCAAATATTAACTCCTCTTTGTGAGCATACCTTCACCCACTAATATCGCCCTTCACGGTTCAGCCTATCTGCAAGGCACGCATAGGAGAGGCAGATGGAATGGAGAACCCTAGCTATTGTTCTATGACAACCAAGCCAATTCCACGGTCATAACTCCGTTTGTTGTTATCTGGAGGTTTGAACCTAAAAGTGATTCCCCTTTTGGGTCAGAATCGAAGTAAGAGCCTCCATGTATGATGCATGTGCGTTTCGTAGATGTATTTAAATGGTTGAACCCATCTTCGAGGTGGGGTATTATGTTGATATGTTGTTTGCTATGTGCTTACACACGTCACACTTTCAGATGGTCCGAAAGAGGGATGCGACAATGACACCTCCGCATCCTCTACCTTACTGCTTCGCCATGCAAAGTGCTTAGAGTTAGACGGAGGAATGGAGGGCCCTATCAAATAGGCAGTCGCCGACGAGGGGGATTTTTGGTGGGGAGCCGTATTGGGGAGGTAGGATCACACCTACTGGGATGTTGGAGATTGACTTCATGAGGAGTCCAAGATCTATGTGCTTAATATGCAACATTGAAGAGTCACATCCAATTAAATAGCATAAGGATCCAAGTACCTAATGGCTTGTATCTAATACCTAATGGCTTGTATCTAATACCACAACACACAAACACCTAAGTTTTGATACCTTTGTTCCATCACTCAACTGAAGGAATAGCCCACCACGGATTTGTATCAGCAAGCAAGTCACAGCCACAGTGGGTGCAGCGAGCAACATTCAGGTTCCAATGAGTGCAACACAGAAGGATTTGTATTTGGGTTTATAACTCACACGTGTGTTTTAATGCCATGTGCTTGAATACTATTCACAAACCCTATAATTTAGCAAAACAATTACATGCTTTGCTAACTACTAGCTTAAGCTGCAACCAAACATCAAGGGAACCCTATCTAGATCGAAGTTCATAGGTTGTAGTAACAAAGGCAGCAGTGACACATTGAACCAACCCTGTTTGCAAAAGATCTAAAGTAAACAACATAGAAATAGCCTATTCAGTATTTAGCAATGGATTCCAAGCAGCATCAGCCATGGTTCTAAGCAACAACGACAGCTTACATTAACTACCCTTCTAGCTCCAATGTATCTCTCTGTAAATTGCACTGGTCAGGCGACTGCCACCAGAAAGGAATACCCTAGCCATCTCATACCCATTAAGGCTTCTTTTCGATGATTTAATGGTGTAGTAAATTGTTTCGATGGTATAGGTTCCACATGTAAAAATTAATTTGCCAATTATAAGAGATGCAGATTACCATACAAAAACACCTACAAGCTGCATATAACATTAATAGAAAATCCTTGACAATTAATGATAATGCAAAAATCATCGTGTTATCTCATTTAATAAAAAGAGATAAAGGAAGAGATGTGCTTTTGATTTAAGTACATACCAAGGGTTCAGGTGGCAGCATAAAGGGAATTGAAGTCCATAAGGAACTACTTGTAGTGCTATAAATAACGTTTCTGAATAAGATATATAAAAAACAAATATGTGATCTATTTAATAAGCTGAAATGTAATGTCATGTTCCATGTTAGGCAGGTGATATGCCTGCAGAATATCTCAATCGAGTCTTAGCAACATATGCAAATTATGAGCACATTTTGTTATGCCCTATGTTCTCAACATTTCTAATGGCGGCAAGGGTGCACAATTCTACACCTATAATTATTGGTAAATCTTAATTAAAATAGCCTTCAAAAAGAACATGTATATCATCTTCATCCTCTAAGGATATAAAACATGAGATAAGTACTTCCACTATGCCCTTCTTTTGAAATATTTTCTCAAGTCTCCCATAGCATTACAAGTGGTTCCCTACATATTTCACATTCTATTTATCACAATGATATAGCCGCGATAATTAATGTATCAAGGTGGCTTTTTATACTCTTGCTACCCATTTTTTCTCCAAGTCCTCTGATTCGCTTGAAGCCCATCTTTAAAGGAATAGTCTAAGTCACTTTGGTATTATTACCGTTATTTTGCGATGATAAAACTAATCCACTATTTTGTTTCTCGGTATCCTTTGGACAACACGAAGAGGCAATGGCAGGGTATCCCAGCGGTCGCGTTCAATGATTACCTTCTTTCTTAGGGGTGGCATTTCATGGTTGTATTGAGGTTATACTTACTCTTTGAGATTATCGGCAACGCGTATCTTGATCCCAATTATCGAGGACCTGTCGAACTCTGGAGTCGTGTACATAGTCGATTATGAAGTTATTTGTGCAATTAACAAATCATGCATGTGTTTCCTTTGCTTGGTGTTACGTGATATACTACACAGGATAATTCATCCCGGGATCGGTCTTTTTGACTTCAATACACATACTTCGGCTTTGTTTCCTCATAGACAACACATTTGTGAGCTTATGAAGCCAAAATTTAAAGATTAGGTCGGTTTCAAGATCAACACCAACATTGACTTTGATATTTCCAAAGCATGTAAATGTATTCATTGTTAGACAAAATGAACATAGTAGGAAAGTTTTTTTTATTGAAGGACGTCATTCTATTCATCATCATCATGGTTGTTTCTGTCTTTATTCTACATATCACATGACAATCCACTACCTCGGCGCGATATCACAAGGCCACTTTGCATCATGATTATCCATTACATGGTTTGAGTCTACATGACGGTTAAGTCATGACCATGACCTCGGGGCAATGGATTTTAGGTCCTGGTATTACTAGGCGGAAGTATTGGTCAGGTTTGAACCCGTGACCTCGGGTGTGGCAGTTTAAAGTCCTTCCACTAGACCATGCCCCGAAGGGCAACATAGTAGGAAAGTTGGCACTTTGTAATTTTGGTTTTATGGCATTTCTACACAAGGGTCATTTGCTCTCGAAATATAATGGCACTTTTTCATTATTGTTTGATGAACACATGATGTAACCCTAAAGTTGGTGGACTGTCTTGCACATATGGTTAGTTTTTCTTTTCTAATGAAATTGACACCTTGCATTATGATGCCATATAAGCTTGTGTTTTATTAAAAAACAGTGGCATTTAGAATATCGTAAAAAATACTTAGGAGGCATTCTGATGCATCCTCCAGTAGCGTCGTGCCACCTAGCAGTGTTTCAAACAAAGAATGTTAGTAAAAAAAAATTGATCGAGGACTGGAAGCCTGGCGGCGTATTTTCATTTCTACTGTATTCACTACATTTTTGAAATATTTACCATGCATTCCAGTGCCATCGTTCTTGGCTTTTTACTTGCATCGGAATGCCTCTAAGTCTTTTCCACGTTACAAGAATGTCACAGGGGACATTCACAGGGGATATCCAACGGAGACGGAAACATATAAATCTTTCGATAGTAACAAGTTAAAATACAAAGAGTAAGCAACATTAATCTCAAGAACTTGGAAAAACAAAAACCATAAAATCACACTTTACCGTGCCGGGTAACACCTTATTTTAAAAGAGTTACGAGAATACCTTAATTTTACGATATTTCCCGAGAATACTCTTTATGTTTTCAAAAATTCCCAAAATGCCCTTCTTTTTCTTGGGACCCAAGGGCATTTTGAGATGCGAAAAAAAAATATATCGAAGAAATATTAGGAAAATATCGAGAAAAAATTAAAGGTATATTCAAAAACAATGCAAGGTCATTTAAATAAATTTAAAATACTAATTCATGAAAACTCACTTGGCATCAAGTTCATGAAGGTTTTAGAAGTTCGTCCAGGAGAAATGAGAACAACTCAACCACATAACCATGGGCCAAAAAACCCTGGTTGGGTGTTGCTTTGTCTTTCCATTTCTTTGTTCCGGAATACAAAGTGTATTCCGGAATACAAAAAGGGGTTTGATATTTTCCGTTTAGCTATTCTATGTCGGAAATACAAAATGGGTTTCACGTTTTTGAAGCAGTAACCCTTCTTTTATTTATTATCTCACTATTTAAACAAAGAAATTTGCTACTTTCTAAGACATGGAAATCAGGATATCTATTAGCCCTTTTGGATCAAGAACTAATCGTTTGTGTTTTGTGCTCGGTCCTTCTCTCTCACACTTTTGCACGCGGTAGTATTTTATCACCTTAAATTTTGCATGTGAATATCAGATATTATCTTCAATTTTTGAATATACTACAATTCGGTTACTATTTTACTTATATTTTTCGATTTAAAGTTGCGTTCTCTTAAAATACGATTCTCTAAAACATACATGGAAAAAATTCTAATTGGTTAAAAAGTATCATTTTAGGCCTTGATCGATTCTCTTTTGCACAAAAAGAGGCTATTACAGAAGTGTCAAAATACAGTTCTATGTCTCTTTTTTTTAACTCAATTGTCCAGCAACACTCTCTTTCTTAGGAAAGGTCACATCAAGAAGGTCCTTTGAGGAAACCTTGCCTCTAGGACCATCGCCCGGCATAGACATGTGAGGCGGCCGAGACTCAAGCGGCAGTTAGCCCAAGCCGAGCCGATTCGAATAGCCGAGTCGAATATGACCCGGATCTTGGCCGCAGCGGCGTGGCCTGTGATCTTAGAGTTAAAGCACTGCCGGGTGACCCACGAAGAAAGCAGACCATTTTGTGGTCCATAGAGACTTATCTTGCGAGTGCATCTTGACATCGACAAAACCCCTTTCCTTAGCAACATCCATCTTTCTTGTGACACACGCCACAGAATTGCAGGTGGGCGGAGACACATGGTCGCTATCAAATTCACGGCGAAGTAGCTCCCATATGGCGGGATTGTCCAAGCATGCAGACCAGTGAGGTATTGGTTCGATAGCTTTTAGTCGGGGCAGTGGGAATAAGTATATGAAGAAAGTGCGGCCGTCGGCTCATTAAAGCGGTCAAATCCTCTTCCCTTGAGTTCCTTGCAGCATCAACGGGTTTTGCACATAGATTTAGCCTAACTGCTGCAAGATTTGGCCCTAACCGCTTTGCCAAGTTCCCAGTTTACGCTGGGATTCGGCCACATCATCGTGAGACGGCCGCAGTTTTGTCATATCGGGTTTTGGATTGCTTTGATTCTTTTAGACAATTTGTGTCCCACAAAGAAGAAGCAGGCTTGATTTTTTACGTGTGACATAGCGACTTTTAGTTTTCACAACGTGCGGGGCTTCACCCCTTTATATAGAGCATATGGCGTATGCGTTGAAAGTGTTGAAACCCCCCACCGTATCTGACTTTTCAGGCGAAACCCGTCATACGTATATATATATGAATTACAATTTTGGCCCCTTATCCCGTAGATGTACTCCATTCCCAACTAGCAATCCATATACCCTTTTCCATACATATCTTTGGACACCATAAGAAAGTCCTAGCCCTTGTGGCACATATGGTAACACATCATTTTTTGAATATTTTTTAGTCATTACAAAGAGCTAAGCTAAGCTAGTTATTTGTAGGGGTTTGGGGTTTGATTATTCGTCTGAAGCCCGTAATTAAAATACAAGGTTAAAATATTAGGAAGCTTGAAATATCAACTACATTCTTACAACTTTGCATCAACTAAGTTCTTATAACTTTATGTGTATTTGTATGGATATGTTTGTGATTAGGAAATAGTTAGATACAGCCAACTTTATGGGTTGTATGGATATGCTTGCGTTAGTTAATAGTTCCATACAGCCAAATATTCCATAGGTGTGCTTTATTATATGAAGTCATTTATATGTACCTGACATTCTTCCCATAATAAGTTGTAATTTATTCTGAATGTTTTATGTTTAGAGATAAGATGACTATACAAACAATGATGTCCCTTCTATAAGAATTATGCTAAACTCTATAAAAAACATGCTAAGCGTTCGATGCTTCTTAGGCTACACATGGAGGTCACGTGATCCGATTGATTTTAAAGTAAAAAGTTTTTGTTGGCAACTCAAAATATTGTACAAAGGCACAATTGATTACAGGATGTCTAGAGATAACATGGCAACTGTGATGTCATTCAATGACCGATGACCATTAGTGGAACCATATCCATCATTGAAATGTTAATTGACACACCTTAAATTAGGCGGTGCTCTGCGAGAGCAGTTTTAGGACATAATCTTAGTTGATTTTGCAAGCGACAAATTTAACCTTGTGTATGACCATGACTCATGTCACGAATACAGTTAGATATAAAAGTTAAGTACACAAGTTTCATCATGGCCTTTTAAAGTTTATATACACACGTTATGGCGAGTCTAACGACGAAAAACTTATGATATATGTTGTCTTATGATAAATGAGATACTTCAAAATGCCATTCCCACATCATTTTACGCAAAGAATGCTAAGAGCTATGATATCAACTTTCAACCTTCCATTTTCACATCCGATGGTACCAGAAATCTTGTAAAAAATGGTGAAAGCCTCAGTACTTAAACCGACCCAATAACTTCGTCAGTCTTGAAGTAAACATTGTTGGGTTGTATATCATTTGTAACAAAACATCACTCAGAACCTCTGGTCTTCTTTGAAGGTGAGTGCACATAACTGCAATTACACCATACACCTCGATTAAAGAAACCAATCCCAATCTGAAGAGGCATTATTAAGGAAATACTGTGCAAATGTTACACTCAATGGCATACGCAGCAGCAACAAAAGTGGCCTCGACCAGCGGCTTGCCAATAAGTTGAATGCCTATAGGTAGACCTTTATAAATCGCTCCAACGCAATTCACAATTTTAGCGGATACCTGCCAATTCATTTAAGGCAACATACAAGAAGCAATAAAGTCATCCTCCACGAGGCCCGATATGGTAGTCCAAAAAGTTCCCGGCCGATACGATGGCGCATGAGCTTGTCTACCAAACATTAATGTCAAGTCGACAGATTAACGCAGTCATATGCATGAAATTGCCATGGCATCCCAACCACAAAACCCGCTTCACGCCTTCACCATAGTTCAATTCTCCATATGCTGTGCTTTGGAGAAATAATGATTATTCCCTGCAATATACTTAAAAATTACTTTAATTTATTAGAACCCGGATGTTTCCTTGCAAAGAAGAAAAGGAACAAAAAGCACTCCAAATATCGTTGTAGTAGGAGTGATGATAATGTCGCCTTCTTGAATATTTCCTTTGTGGTAGTGCATTTACAGCGGTGTCTACTTAGTCGGATCATCACTTTAACAATTAACGGCATGGATGGCTTGAAATCCACGATACGGTAAAACGGCCAATAGTCATAAAATGAGCGGAAGGTCGAATATTAGCTTCTTAGATCAGGGGATTAGTTCTGGTTCTTGATAAAAATCAATATACACATTGAAAGTAAAGGTCCTAGAAAGTGATAGCGCAATAACCCGAGTGTGTTAATACCATGTCATGTTTGACTTTGTTTTTTTACTACTTGATGACTTTGTTTTTTACTTGATGTCAATTCAACCATGAGCAGGGAGGCAAAGACAAAATCTAAGTGTGCTTACTAACACCTTAAAATGCAATTAAACTTGCCTATACTCTTAAAATGTAATAAGATTTGTGTTGTAAAAAACAATCAAAAACACAATCCATAAAAGCCATAAGCGTTGGAACATGGCGTTAAGAAACAACAAGGGCGTCATTGCTAGATAGCTCTTTTTATCTATATTAGGATTTAAGAATAAAAAGGCTGCGCTATAAACTTGAATGTGATCAATAGCATCCAAACATAGCAAATCGTGTAAGCCGAGACAAATCTGTAAGCAGTTGTTTGGGAACAAAAGCAAAGTCAAAATATAAGGAAGTACAAAGAAGACATTGACATGCAGGCGACCTAACACATGGGTTAAACAAAAGCGATGAAGAAACTTATTTGAAAACCTTTGAAAAACCTTGTTGAAACTTCGCTGAAAATCATTATTAAAAGCGGATTTGATGTTCCCAAAAGCGTCTTCTGGCACAAACGCTAAATATCCTCTGAAAAAAGAGTGGGGCCGCATAGTCGGATCGGAGAATCGAGAGAAGCAAAAAAGTTTAGAATAAAAATTGTAAAAAACAAAGCAAGAAAATGCCTCCAACTTGATTGCTCCTTAGTCGAATGCAAACCACAGCGGATCCAAATAAGAAGCCCTATACCCTACCCGGGATCCATGCGGGGCCTTGTTCTCGAATCACAGCCCTAACGTTTGAGTCTCTTGCTAGAATAAGTTTTTATTTAACCATCGCTTGAATCGGACCCTTGCGAATTAAAACCCCTACGATCCGATGTTGGTCCTCTGGGTTCTTAATGGTGAAGTCCAGGAGCTTTGCTCCTGCAAACCTCTGTAGTAACCGATTTTTCGATATCCCAAAAATACGATTCTACGAGTTTCGCTGAGTTTTCATGGCCGTGCTCTGACACCAACTCGATTAAGCGAGGCTCGCTTGGAAGGTTTACGCCATGACGAGACGGGCTCGGTGTAAAAATTCGCCTGGTGGGATCTTCAGCGGTTCCTTGAAATTAGAGATAAACTTTGCCCACGTCTCGGCGGAACATGATACGCTATCTCCCTGTGGAACGAACAATGTTTGCCCTATTGTTATGATAGAAACTCATCAATTCATTCAAATCTGATTCGCTTTCTTCCAAGACCACCTTTACAATTGCCCCTCTGAGCCACCACCCTCTCCCGTTACAGTGCGGAGATAGCGATTATCTGGGCCAGTCTAGGAGAACTTGGCCAGTCGAGAATGCCTGAGGCGATCTGATAGGACATGAGCATAGATGCGGAGACTCGGGCGGCTCCGACCTCATGCAAGGATACCATAATGAGCCCGATGTACGGGTAACTCGAGTTCGGAGGGCACATACAGTTCTCACAAGCATGGGGATCGGTCCATCACCCATGGCGCTGATCCCGAGCAAGATGAGGCCTTAATCTGCGCATAGTGGGAGCTCTGGGAAAGCAGACTCTTGCTGGATACTCCAACAAGGCGCAAATTTTTTTCAGCACGATATCATGCATTGACTGACCTAGTATTGCCATAGCCGTGATTGGGGCATAGAGAATAGGAACCCGACCTCGTCTTATAGTCGTACGCCATCTCCGGGGCCAGTTATATGTGCTCGGTACGGCGATCATTTGAAGAATACTAGATTTCTGGTTAGGAGATCTCTCCCCAATACAATTAACTGGGCGGCGAGGGTTGTGCCTTAAAGTCAAGGAAGGCTCGGATGCGAGGAATAAATGGGCGATGTCACGGAGGGACACATTGTCATTACGACCAGCGGCTGAGCGCCGCTTGTGCGTGCGATGCGTACGCCGTGCGTACGTACGTACTGTGCGTACGTGCGTACGTACCGTGCGTACGTGCGTGCGTACGTGCGTACGTGCGTACGTGCCGTGCGTGCGTACCGTGCGGTAAATGCCATGCGTGCGTGCGTACGTGCGTGCATGCGTACGTGCGTACGTATGCGTACGTGCGTTTTAATGCGCTTTTGCTGCTTTTGCTGCTGCTTTTGCTGCTGCTTTGTGCCCGATTAAAATTTGACGGTTTTCTATTGACGGGCAAAATAACTGATACCCCTTCGCATATTGAGAGTTCTCAAATTCAATCTTTTCAAATGCTGCAGGACAAAATTTAAAATAGCGGAATCAGGATTTTAGTCAAAAATATAGAAAAAATACCCATTTGCATATTACTTGCATTATAACTAAAAAAATACATAAATGGATCAACTAACGAATGGCATTGCTCTCCTGTCTTTCTTTGTATATCAAACCTTAAAACAAGCGCCAATCTATAGATTCAAATGGTTTTATCACACAATAGGGCCAACATTGTTGCATCAAGTGTCTCTATATTCATCTGAGGTTCTTGTAGCACTCTTGTTAACAGCATTTTGGCGAGAAAAACCTAGGCTCACAACTATTTGTGCTTCGGGAATGACAAAAGCATTGCCATAAATTCATTCACAGTAGGAAAACTATTCCACAGAAGCTATCACAAGTTCCATTTCGTCTCTACAAATAGACTAAGCGACCATATTCTTCACAACCCTATAAATTGTCCCAACAAAGTCTTCTCTCTCACTTAAACATCGTAGCCCGATCGACCTTTGAAGCAAACTTTCCCATGGCAGAGTGTAGCCACAACGAATACAGAAGTGTTCAATTTTGTTGGATATACTCAATGGTTAACCAAATTGCATTGGAGGCGAGTTAAATTTGACGGCATATTAATTATTATAGTAACCATTACCGAAATGGTAGCATTCTAACTAAGTATTTTATTTATGGTGATATATGTAGAAATGGGCATAAACCATATTACATTAAATATATTATGGATGATTCCCTATAAGAAAAAATAGCGAGGCAAATCTACATTTTAGCCTTTCAAATGGCATGCGAGATATTTTTTCTTATCTTTCCCATGACGGAGCATTTAACTATTTGATGCCCATCATATGCGAGGCAAAAAAAATTTCTACCCATTTGGCCAGACAAAATAGCAAAAGCGGGCATAGTAGTCAAATTTCTTCTTTACTTTGTGCACACTTTGCTACTTTGCACATTACACCCTTGCTTTGCACAATACTGCACCGCCTGCACCTTTGTCTGCTGTCATCCCGATACATGCATACATCTAATTGAATTACTTGGATTTCGGTTTACTTCCGGTAGATATTATTCCAAAAGGGTCCCATTTACACTATCTATGTACCCCCCATTTGCTTACATTGGGCTCACGATTATATTATAAGCAAAAGGCGCTTTGAGTGATCAATGCGATTATCATTCGATTCAAGCGGCTTATAAGGTCAACTCCAGTTCAACAAGACAATATATTCCTAATTTGTACCAAGATTGATCTCTAGGACCTTTATGCAAAATTCTTGCTTGGGCATTTACTAGGACATTATACTTGGGATGTGAATACAACAAGCGGGTTCTAGCATTTTGGAACATGTCGAAGTGACTAATGCATACTTATGAACCGTGATTTAAACAAAGGAATCATAGCTCTAATAGTCTTGTGATGGAGAAGGGAAGTTTATTAAGTCAAATAAGTTTAAAAACATGAGATTAAAAGGCGGTAAAGGGAATAGCGGCAAGAGAAAGCAGGGGAAAGCATTTGGAGAAGATCAGCCTTCCAAGCAAAAGGAAAAGGTTGTTGCTAAAAGCAATTATATTGATAATCATTAAGCGGCTGTCATCATGTTGTGGAGCACCTAAAGCAATGGATGTTGAAGAAGGTCAGGGCAATGGATAGGATGCGATATTTTTGTAGATGTCTCTGACTCTAGCAAAAGGAAAGAGGAGGCGGGGATTTGCCATAGCTTAAAAATGAGATGGAGACTTTCCTTTTAAGCTGACTCACATCATTAATTTTTGGTACAAAAGCTTAGCTATATATCCTTTTCTTTTTAAGGTCTTTTGTAGCCTACATATATAGAGATGTAAGCGGTCCAAATCTATGTAGTAAGAGGTTCTTGCTATTCTTCCTATATCTGGACAAGCATTGAAGATTAAGTATTATTTTAAGGAACTTATACATGAGGAGGCTTTATGAGGATTCTCTTATGATAATACCGGCTAAATACATTTACATCTTTGATGTAAAGAAGGCTATACTGCTCTAGAATTCCTCTATATTCCACAATCACTTAGAAATCAAGTGGACAACATGCTTGAAATGTAAGGATCTTTTCTTATGCGTATTTGAGCTCAACTCAATCTCACTTTCTTGAATTTTCAACATACTGATTTGATATTTCATTTATGATTGCATCCAATACATGCAAGGTTTTCCTACTCAAAGCTATCTTTGCAACAAAGGTTAATCGGTTAACTTAAAAGCTTAGATAAAATTACGTTGGTGTTTTTATCAAGCATGAACCACTTCCATTTTAAAGAACTTTCTATAGTTAGAATGCTCTCCTTTGGGATGACTAAAGCGTTATCCATAAATATTTAGCATTTGGTGCTTTCTTTTAGCCAAGATAAATAATAGTTGCAGGCATCTAAATAACATATATTTGAACCTCATCCTTCCAGGAATGTGAACTTGAGAAAGTATATCCAAATTTAAACGGTTTGTGGCTGGTTTTCCTAATCTCTTTCCGTATTCTATGCATAAGAATAAGGTAGCAACTATCTTCCTCATATTATGTACTTAACAAGTCCATTCTTCCCCATATAGCTAGCATATACTTGAGGGGGTTTTGTATTTTTGTCACAGAGTTTTTACTGGTTTTCATATTATGATTTGATGGTATTGCGCTTGAGGGTGTACTAATCGGTATATCTAGAGTGTTCCTAGTATTTTGATTAAAATACATTTCTCCATAGTTTACCTAACTTTCCTTTGTGAAAATTCGGTAGCATACAAAGCTGATTCTTCTATTCTAAGAGGTTTCTTTGTTCTTTTATTCATTCCTTTTGTTTTTAGATTTAAAAGTCCGTCTTTGGAATCAAGGATTCATTTTACCCCATGGCGGTCATGGGAAAAACCGAAGACTAGCTAACCGAAGATCATTATGCTTTGGCACCTATAGCCCGGTCGGCAAATCTGAAGATCCTCTTAGAGATCGTGTCTCTTGGCACCGAATGGAGTGTATTGTTGAAGAGCATGGGCATTTAAATAGTTTACTTGATGATTAGGTTTGAGCTTCTTTTTCTCCTCTAAGTGCATGGCATTTTCGAGGTAATTAATTCATGCGAGATGATTACGAAATCTTGAAATGTTCTCCCGGATGCACCACCGGGGAAAAGCCACGGTTTCAGGAAAGTAGGTGAAGAAAAGTAATGTCTTCGAAATACATACGATAAAGCAAGAAGAGTTTCCTCTATTGGAAACCGAGGCCAATTCACTATATTCCAAATCCACTTAACCAAATTAATGCGGAGCTAAAACATCATTGGCGAAGTGTTCTACCATTCTGGAATTGACTCAAGTTTCCATCACTCCAGCAACAAAACTAGTAGAAAGTGAACCGTGGCATCGATCTTGTCTTGATAATTCCAAGCTCCCGGTTAATTTCCTTCCTTTGATGTTTTGGTCAATCAAAACTTGGGATTCCCGGGACTTAGGTTTTACTATTAGTTAGGCTGGATACACGTATGTACTTCTTGTTTGCCTTTGTCATTTTCCACAAGGCCCATTGTAATAAAATTTGAAATTCCTCTTATCTCACAAGGCCCATTAGCAATAAGCTAAAATTCCTCTTATCTATAGGTCTTGGCGGTTAGGAAATGCGTAGAATGATAAGGAATTTATGACACGGAATTTTTATGTAAGTAGTTGGCATTAGTTACAGAATGATAAAGAATATAAAGAAAATTTGGTGAGCCACAGTCATCGCGATCCCTTTGAGAACATTATCTTGGCATGCGATTTGTAGCTGATAAAACCGATATCACGACTCACAGTTACCTTTGCATTGAGCCTTATATTTAGGCGGTAAACTTTATATACTATACTGCTTTAAGAAATGATGGCAAGACCAAATGATGTAATCATAATCAGGTATGCATTTTTAAAATGCGGGGCTTGATTTTGCAATGTATGATCTCTATTTTATTTACTTACAATGCGGATTTATGCATTTGCCAATTTAGTGATGTATGATCTTTGTCTCATTTTGTTGTCTTTATACATTCGAAACCTTGTTCCACAGGCAAAGCTATTGCATATCGATGCGTCCTAAGGAACCAATACACTATTAGGTGGTTTTACGTAGCGGATTTGGGCCCGGATCACGTATGTGCTTCTTGTTTGCCTTTATCATTTTCCACAAGGCCCATTAGCAATAAAGCTGAAATTTCCTCTTATTTTCACAAGGCCATTAGCAATAAGCTAAAATTCCTCTTATGTGAGATGCAGCGGTTAGGCAATGGTGAGGAATGATAAGGAATTTTTATAATGAGGAACTTTATGTAGAGGTAGTTGGCGGTGGTTAAGAATGATAGGGAAGTATAAAGAGGCGGTGAGCCACTGAGTCATGTGAGAAAAATTGATACTTGATCCCTTTGAAAACATTTCTTTGGCATGTGATGCGTGGCTTCAATAAAAGCGATATCGACTCCGCGGATTACCTTTACCTTTATCTTAAACCCTCTGAACTTGAACATGTACTTCTTCACTCAATGGGAAAACTAAGCATTGATCAATAAAGGGATATGAAATATTGTTACGACAAAAACTGTAACCTATATTGAACTAAGTAAAAACAAGAACTGTCGAGAGATATTCTAGTAAGTTCGAAGTTATTTAGAAGTGAGACCATTATTGCCATCTTCATTTTTGGAGCTTAGGAGATAATGAAGAAGAAATGAAATGTCAGGACAAAAGGTACCTAGAGTGGTTGGATTAAATAAAACAATGTCGATTAATGTCATTTGGATCATAGAGGCTATTAGCGGGATTTTAAGCCATTGTGGATTTGGAATCAGAGCGTTGATTCGAGAGGTTTACAGCTTGTATATTTTTGCGAATGTGTGTAAAGAAGTGCTTCTACAATATTGTAAATGTGTTAAGATGTCCTATCATAAAAACCATGTTATTAATTTAGGGCCAAAAATACACATTACCTCATTTAACTCATTTATCACAGTCTCTCTCATTGTTTCTAATATAATATCGTATAATTTTAAGCGACACATTTATATGCAATACCTTTTCTAAGGCTGTGGGAATGTGCATTGCTCTTTGGATTAGCCCAAGCAGGGGAGTTTGCTTTGTTAGGGTAGAAGGGCCAAAAAATTTCATATAACAAAACCTTACATATCTACCATTAATATTAATTACTTACAAACCATTGCATTACTTACATTCAAATTAAAATCCCCTGAAACTGGTTTGGAGTGCGTATTCTGGGGGTGACATAGAGGCGTGAGAGCCTAAAAGATGGATGTTTACATATGCAGAAATCCAGCGCATGCCAGTATATTACCTCCAAATCTTATAGTATTTTGTAAAATCTTGTTATCTGATATAAGCGAGTTTTGTACATGGATACCCACAAGCGAGGAATTTTATATACCCAGGTGTAGATTAAGGGAATAAAGAGGTAGATATGCCTATCCAACAACTCTGGATGCCGGAGTCACCCCCATGTGAATATACTTGGCCAAGGGAGTTTTGAGGGGGATTTTAATTTGAGCAAATGAAAACCAAAGTATGTATACAATAGTTGATAAAAATAATATAATCTACAAAAGCTCCTACCTACATCTTTAGGATCTTGCATATTTGGTCTTTTGTTGGAAAGAAATGTGTGATTTTTCATTATTGCACAACATTTTATATAGAGGATGCAACCTCATCTTTCAAGGAATGTAGTTTTTTGAAACATGTTGGTGGAATTTTTTTCTTATGAGTTATCTAAATCTACTTTCTTCATTCTATGCACAAAATGGATTTTTTGTGAGGTTTTTTATAAAGTAAAAAGATAACTTAGTTATTTTCCTCATTATATACTTAAGAGCAGTGTTCAGTTTCCTATGAGCAAAATCAAAACACATTATACAATAATTATAATCTACAAAAGTTCCTATCTTTTAGTCACTTGCGTAATTTAGTGCTTCTTCCAAGGAATCGCGTGAAGCCAAAAAATTGAAAAACTAATATGGAAGTGCATAGCCAAAACTTCCAATATTTACAAGTCTCATAGGATGTCAGCCTTATTTGAAACAGTAATAGTAACCTATAATATCATAAGATACTCTTTACATACACAAAATAATTACAAAAATAAAATTACAAAGTGAGCATAACTTAGGCATACTTTTCTCATTTAATGACCCCAAAACATTTTATAGGCTCTCAACATGACAACCTTTGAGCACCATTACCTAAAATACAAATATAATAGTGTATTTTGCCTATATTATACCCTCACCAAGTGCAACTAGTTATTTCTCAACTGCGTGATACAAACATCTATATTTTCGACTACATCTGAAGATAGAAGACACCATTCTGACCAAGAGTGCACGGCCTCCAGCGCAATAGGCTTGTCCCAACCAAACTACAGTCTCATATACTTCCAATTAGGAGGACTCAAGGTCCCAAACCAATATTTGTATGTCCCATGGGGTGGAGATTACAAAAACAAATTTCCTTTTCTTTCCAGATCCTCTATTACACTTTTCAAATCTCCCTCTGTAGACAAGTTTAGAGATTCTTCTAAAAACTTCACAGCGTTTTTAGAATATTAAATGTTTTTGTTCTTGTACCTACAATAGAGATGATATTCCCAAAATAACCTTCCTCAAGAGGGGCATTGATCTTTCTTCTCATGTCTATGGCCATGTAGAAGCCAGTTTTGCTGCTTCTCTCAACCTTCCTGGCTTTGAAAAGAGTTTTCCAAACTATGCACAGATAACCTTGAGTGAAGTAACCTTTAGGGTCTTATCATTGCTTTCCATGAGGAGTAAGGAGCCATTTAACTGACAAAGTGCCAGAATGATTTTCCGTCCATAATAATATGGTTAAATGCTATGCCAAGGGAAATGCCCTCACATCCAAACCTGGTAACCTGCTTAAAACATATAATTCATGCATGTCACATATAAAACCCACAGTGAAAGGGTCTAGGAGATCAAGCGGAAAAAAGCCAATGCCATGTCAAACCAACATAAGAAACATCAATGCCATGCCAAAAGAATGTAAGAAAGATACAATGCCATCTCAAAAATTAAAGATTTAAATGAAGCATTTACACTTGCATAGAAAAAGCTCAAATTACATCTACTATATCAGCCCTTGTTCATAGTTTGCAAGATCAGGACTATAGCTTTGCACATCTTGAAATGAAATCCCTCTGCTAAAGCTACAATAAATTCTACCCCTTCATCATTGCGAGTTTACATGAGGAGCAAGTTTTCCATCACTAAGCTTCCCTCTTGTAGGATAGAGACTATTTGAGGGTGTTGTTAGCCAAACTAGTTTTTAACACATCCAGTGAGGATTCTCTGTAATCCTCCTCGGGATTGCTAAAATCAATGGAATAAAAGGACCCTTTACATGTAAGGAACAATTCTGCGCAAGTGATCAAAGCTGAGAGATGCATGGCATGCTTTTTGGTGGAATTGAAGGAGAAACCATGCAAACACTTAGCGAGAAAACATTCATTTCCCGCAGAGGAGCAAATCTCTGTGTACCTTGGCTGATTCACTCCTTGAGTGTAAGCGGTAAGAGCTTGCACCAAATTAATGAACTTTGAGGCATTGTAAATTTTTAAATTTGAATTATTCTCAAATGAATGAACCTAGCTTTCAATTTACAAATTAGAGGATGAATTTGAATTTATGTTATTTTCTGCACTTGGAACCACATATTAGCACTTATAAGAAAACACGTTGAGCATTTAGCGGGTTTAATATTGAGGGATCTTGTCTTTGATTCTTCTTTAGCTGTTGGATGAGTACAACACAAATGTTAAGCAAAGGGAATGCCTTAAAATTTGTGAGATCTTTGCGGATTGCTCAATTTGCTACCTGGAGTACCGTAAGTGTGAAGTGACCATTCTGAGGGGACATAGCGATCCGGGGTTTGACAAAGGAAGATTGGATGGTGGGTAGATCGAGGTTTACCTCTTTGTAATGTTTTTAATCAAAATTATATCAGTCAAGTGCAAACCTAGCTTTAGTGGAAATGGTTATATGAGTCTTTAGTAAACTAACTATAAGTAAACTTCATTGTAACTAGAATTGTGTAAGAAGGCATACTGATGAGACTAGAAGCGGAGAAATTTATTAAGGGTTCAAAACCCACAAAACTCTGGCGGGGATATAGGTAAGTCTCGTTATGTGCTAGTGTGTGTTGAGAATGGAAGTGGTGAGTCGCGAGTCACCGATTGTAGTGTGCACGAGAATGAGTCATCATATATCTTAACGGGTGTTGGCAATGTGGTATATCACGTTAAAAACTACTAGCGGCGGCATATAGACTCCATGTCATCTCCCGCGTCATGTCTTAAAATCAAAACCTTTCAGCGGCTTTTTATGCGACATGTCATAATATATAAGACACCTCTTATATTTTTTGCTTTTCCACTGCCAGAGTATAGAACCACGAATCTCTGTGAAAACTAAGAACAACACAACAAAGAACCGAATCTGTGAAATGGAGGAATCTGTGAGAAAAGAACACGAATCTACGTAAGGAAGAAATGAGAGGAATCTCTGTGAAGAAATCGAGAAGGACATGGAAGCGGTCCTTCCCGGGATACTCAGAACATGGGCGATCCTTTGCGGACATGGGGAATCGAACATTCTTTTAGGATATTGATTCTTTATGGATGGAGTTCCTTGCTCCATTTTGAAAAGGGCACTTTCTTCTCGTGAAGCTTCTGCGGCGTTTGAACTAGCCCATTTCAATCGGCCTCCTTCGTTGATGCGACTCCAACTCACATACTTTATGCTTTGGCGATTTCTTGAAAGATCTCGACTTACTGTGAATATGCTTTCTTGAAAGATCTTAGGTCATTCTTACGTAGATATTACTGTACCTGTTGGACAAAGAGGCGGTGAAGTAATACTAAAAAATGGCATGCCCTCCCACGGTTACGCCCTCCATGACCCGACCTCAAACCGCCCCTCGGTTTTAGGCCTGCGGCTCTCTTGAGATTCCATTGGAGTTAGGCGATCCTTCCTGCCCATCTTTTTTGCTACATCAGAAGTTCGGTAAAGATATGTCGATTGGTTAGGTCTTAGGTGTCTTATTTTACTACAGCTGAGGTTTCCCGAATAAGTCTTCAAGATATACAGTCCTGCATATGTGACATGTCTTAAAAGTTAAATAAGAAAATTTAGCTTGACTTATATCTTAGGTGGCCCAATAGTATGTTGATAATTATAAGACAGAGGTGTCGTGAAAAAGGGCCTAAGTTACAACAAATCCCCAAAGCCCCAACTTTAGTCCGGTAAACCTTCATTTCAATTGCCAACACAAATAAAAGAGAGAAAATGTAATACCGAATCAACATTTGCTTTTCGTTCTTCAAGTTTCTTTATTCTATAGATGCCAAAACAGAACACATAGGAAACCATATACAAAGGTTGAGAGGCTGGGTAGCCGAACCAAGGATAAAAGAACCACCAGCTGCAGGACAAATTGCATCAACATCTCCATGTACTCAAAAGCTTGAGTGCGTTCTGTGCGGAACAAATAGAAGTGTAGCTTTTAATCTTAATAATATACCTCTGCCGTATTCTTTTTACTATTCCAGGCTCTTAAGTCAAATCTATATTGGCATTGCAAATTCGAGATATTTGAGCTTCAATTCTTTCATAGGAAGGACCAAGGACTGGAATAGCAAGCAAGCAAAAACAACGGAAAGGATAACCACGGGGAGCTGAAAGAAACCGATAAGGATACAAGAGATTCTATACACCGCAACAAGTGCAGTTTACAAAGGATCAAATCCGGGTGATTTATTCCTGGTTAGTTAGACATAGCATAGGATATGCTCAATCAGACAGCACTATATGGAACAGCTATTACTTGACTAAGAATTGGCAATAGAGTCTTCTATTGAAAATTTGATGTACAGCTACGACACCCTTTACAGCAACGTTATATTAGAAAGGCATCTATGTGACCTCGAAAAGAGTTTTATCCAGCTTCAAAAGGAAGTAATTGCATCTCAAATCTACTGGGCATGACCAGCGGACCAACCTTTACATTTTTGAAACATGGAAACTGGCTTCATCAACAGCGCCAGACAGAGTTGATATAAATTTTACTTTTCTATAGAGACAGCACAATGCATTTCCTCGGACCGCAGCTCCTTTTCTAATATGGTGCTGGATTGCAGACCAAATATAACCAGCGAAAATCCTTTCGAAAGAACTTTCCTGAGTTCAATTCTGAATCATGATTCAACCCTACAACGTCTGTTTCCCGCTAGACCTTAAAACTTCAGTTTGCTGAAAAGTGTCAGCACTGTCTGCTTAACTTTAAAAATCACTGGTGTCGAGAATTTATTTTCTACCTAATAAAATTCTCAGCATGTCTCTCGAGTGGTTTTGTATCTCCCGACCATATCGGCTGCCTGAATCATATGTTTGTGCAGCTTTGGTATGACAGAGGAGAATCAGGAGGAGGGCTCCACAGTAACAGAATGAAGCTCAAATGAGAATACCCTAAAGGCAAAGGAAGGATATAGAATGTATTTGCACTGAAATACCCAATTGAGAGAATAATTAAAATCAAATGACAAGGGAATATTTTATATCCAGAATATTACTACTAGAAGAGACATCAGAGCTGTAATAATACTGGACTGCAGCCATATAGGATCTATTGCAAAAAAGGCCCTGCCAGAAGATTGCAATCCTTTCCCAGCTAGCGAATGCTGTGCCTGCGTTGAAGCAATATTTGCTGGCTATGCCTGCTAAATTAAAGGGCCACCCCATTCTTGGGTTGTTCATAACTTCTGACTGTGGTTACCTGCATCAGTAATCTATTATTGAGTACATGAGTCATTTCATAAAGGAATGTAGAAAAGAGTTAAAGGGGAAGGGGAGGGGCTGAGGTGGCACGGATGAATTTACTTGACAATACAGCTGAAACCCAGCGAATTACTCCAGAGGTAGAAAGCCTGATGACAGAGAGATAGATCTATTTTTCAGGGTTTTGGTCTAGGCTATGGCTTGCATGCAAAAAGCAAACAGGGGAACCCACTGAAAAAGCACTGTGTCTAAATATGAAGACACTAAGATATTGATAAATACTAGTTTCTTTGCTGGTTTTATATATAAACCACTGAAAGCTCAAAGGTTGTATGTTTTGTTGTACCGATACTATGATGGTGATCTTTTTAGCAATATAGAGACTTCATTAAGCGTTGAGTTCTACATCATTGATACCCTTTAGCGCCCGCTATAACTCTATGTCTCGTTTTCTTTAAATAGCCCATGGTTTTAGGCTATACATGCAATCTGAATGGATCCTTGCATGCCGTTTAGCCAACAGATCAGCTATGCCTATCGAGATATGGACCAAAACCACAGAGAAATAAATGCTGCAGCAATCCCAGCTGTATTGAAATGTGACAGGCGCGGTGGTGCAGGTGACGAAAGCAACAGAGAAAATGGCCTTAACGCAATGATACAACGCTGCATACCAGCTGACCCCAGAAGAAATCAGCGCTTGGAAATATCATTCACGGTTTGCTCAATCTTTCTGAAAACCATGCACAGTATGCATATAACCAAACTTAAAGAAAAGAAAGAAACAGAAACAGAAGGAAAAAAGAAAAGAAACATTTAATTCAGATCACTTGAATACGGTTTCAACCTTTTCAACTGAAGCCTGGGGAATTTAAAATTTCAACTCGAAACTGCAGAAAAAAAGAACACACACTTACCGCAACCGCTTATTCAACTCTGGATGGTGGATCCCAAACAGGCATGCTTCAGGTGTGGTTCCGCCTTTCCATATGAACCTCCAAAGAAGCTACCACCGCCACTAAGCAGTTCTATGTCTCACTTGATTATATCATGTTTTAAATTAAAAATGCTGGACTGTCATGAAAAAATTCAGAGAGAATGTTCTGCTGGAATGAGCCTTCTGCCAGAATGGTTTTAGAGCTGTTTAGACGGAGGGGCAGTGAAAACCAAGGTGGGACATGTCCAAAGAGACTTGGAAAGAAGGAAACCAAGAGATGGTAGACATGCTTATCCATAAGAATCGTTGTCACCCTTCCTGGGTCGACCTAAAACAGTACTCTTGGGGACGTCGTTTATTGTTACTGTTGTTTCCCAGTAAGAATTATGGAGGTCACAGTGTACAGCCCTAAGATCGAAATGTCATCTTAAAACAACAAATGTAGGAATTACTGAGTTATCTTTGTGGCATACAAAGAGGCATTTGATACTGGATTGGGGATATGGAATTGTAATCTCAGGGACGTAAAAACCAGTTAAGAGCTTCATGTCTGCACCCTCCGTCCAATAATGTCTTGCCAGCGGCACTTTTGTCTTGGTACCATGAAGCGAGTTCGAGGAGAAATCCACTGGCATGGCGTTCGGGGATCCACCTCCAGTTCCGCGATTTAGCTATCTTGAGTTCCGCGATTTCCCTGCGCATTCGTGGTTACCTTCGGCATGCCAAACCTGGCGATGGCTCTAACATTTTCACGTTGAAGTGGTTACATGCCTTTCTGCGCGTATCCTTGCCTCCATGGCTACTGCGTAGCGGTTTTGCAATACCGAGGGAAAGAACCAGCGGCCCTTTCTGTATCTGGTCAGGCGGAAAACTATTTTCAGCCTTAACCCAGTAATCTGACGATCCCGCCAGTTCTTTTGTGAGTCTCCCTGTATTAGCGCCAGCGCTCCTGAGCGACATTGGTGTGTTCTCGCCTGCACCCACGATGCAAATGCGTCAAATCTGCGTGGATCGTTGTCCCTCATGATGGGGTCGAAAATTAGCACTGCCAATTCTTTTGGATTGGGTGAAACTACAGAACGATTACGGAGGGTCAAGCGGACCTCGCCTCCATGGCATTATACAGAATCATAAACCTGGGAGGTATCTGGAATCCCTAATGACTTGAGGAAAAAATTACCTTCTTTTTGTCTCGATAGGTAAAGTTAATGGCTAAGCGGAGTTCAAAGCTTAAGTATAGCGGTGCCAACAACTTCTCGAAACTTCACTTAAACTGAATGACAATAATCTCTAGCTGAAGGTTAGATTGCCTCACTTCATGTGGAGGCCGAGATATTAGTGCTTTGTATTTACCTCTTGATTCCAAATTGTCCCTTGTTCTTTAATTCCAACATTGTTGCAAGGTTAAAATCATACTAAATGAATGCTCCAAGTGGCACCAAAGAACTTGGCCTATTCTCATTTCTTGTTTGAATCTTCCTGGGAATAGAGTAGTCCCAACCAAAGAGTATTATAGGACTGTAATCTATGTATGTGGAAGGGATGCATCCTTTTTATACCAAGAGTTTGATCCTACGGAAAACCTATTATCGCAGAAGAAATTCCAAACTTTTTGATGTTACATTATTGGTGATCAGGTGGATGATAAAAATCAATGCAATTCAATTTTTAATTTAATTCTTCATGAGTTTGCCTTTTCAAAAGAAACAAGTCGCGATGACTTTAACATCAGCAACGACCCAAGAAGCTCATTCATGGTGGCTTACTTTTGAGGGCATGCTAATAAATATACTATTTGCTCTTGTTTTACATATTCAACCTCTGAGTAGCATGTAGATTTGCATTTGTGATCTTGAATTTTGTTTGATGAAAATGGGAAAAATATTGATATAGTGCACATGTTTGATAATGTTTTGAAAGACAAAACAAATTTCATTATCAATTAGAGCAAAAAGTATAAAATTTGAGAAACGAGTTTAAAAGTACAATAACGGTTTAAAACAAAGGGTGAAAATGTTCCTTTGGTACAGAGACATATACATGTATCAGCTGTTTAGTGTGACTATCACTCACCACTTGACTATGAATCCTTCTTTCTAGTTGTCTTCTTGAGCATAACAAAAAATTCTTCAACCATCACCATGCTCCAAAGGATGAAAACGTCTCTGTGTGCAAGACATGTACATGTAATATTTCATTTAGTTTGACTATCTTCTAACTCACCCATGACTATTGAAGATCGCTTCTTTCTAGTTGTTTTTTTTTAGCTTTATAATTCTTCAACCATCACCATGCTCCATTATAGTCTTAGGGATTTGTAGAGACTGTGATGACTTGAACACAAAAAGAGATGTCATATATGAAGTCACACTAGCACATGTTACTTCTAAATGGGGAACTATCACTTCTTGTGGCTTTGCCACAACTAGATTGAAGGAAGATGCTTCTTTCACATCCATATTAATTGATCACTATGACACATACTAAACAGCACAAGATCAAGCGAGGACTCTTGAGATGGGAGAGCAGGTAATGTTGCGGAAGATGAAGTTATAACGTGATGTACAATAATTGAGGAGGTAATTGTGAACAACTCGGTACTAGGAACACTCAACCTTAGATGAGGGAGTCACATGACGTACAACTCTAGATGAGGAAACATTGGTAGGAGGTGCAAGAGGAGAGTCTTGCAGTAGCATTGTAGTATATGGAGTAGGTCCATGCCTAGAAAGATTGAAGCAAGTTATTAACGATTTAGGAGAACATTAGCTTCTTATATCACGTGCCACTTTTGACAATTACACACTCATAAATTGCTTGATCAATAGGGATAGAAACAAAGATGGGGACCATTTATAACTGAGTGAGAAATGTGCATACCCACACTATTGGCAATCATTGCTAAAAACTCATAAGCAACCAGATGAATAGGGGAGAATGGAAAACCAACAAAACATCTTAAGGACTGAAAAGCATATGAGAAGAAAAAACAGGTGGGTATATTGATAGAGGATATAACCAGTGCCAAATGGATCCACACCGAGGAGACCAGAGTTTCTCTCTTTGCCTCGGCTACTATTTACTATCAGAAGAAATACACTAATTTCTTCAAGATTCATATCTTGGTGCTTGATCTGAGAAATGTGCTAAGGGGAACTGTGTAATCAAAATCCACCAATATTCAATTATGGAGCATGTTGTTAAGTTCCCTATGCATTTAAGATGAGGCTCATGGTTAACCTCCACAAAAGGAACTCCTGTGGCACTAATAAAGGAACTGCAACGTGTTACACTGAATATGTCTTCTGAGGGAAGTTGGAAAGCCATTTAATCTTCTTTAGCTTTGAGTGCAACCAAGCTTGAGAAAGTTCCTCATTACTGGCATAGGACAATACTTGAAGTGCAGCCGCATCAACAAAAGCTAGCCTTGTTGGGCCCGAGATGCATTTTTGGATCAATGGGAGAATAAGCGGAATAGAATGGGCCACACAACACCATTAACACATTATTATACAAACAATTGCATTTTAACACATTTAAATTAAAATCCCCTTAAACCCCTTTGGTTTGAGTGCATATTCACGAGGGGGTTACTCAGAACCTTGGTACATGGGATGGGCATATTTGCCTTTTATTCAAGATTTGGACCGTTACATAGCGATCCTCGTTTGTGGTATGCATGTACAAGTTTTGTATGTGTTGTATATTAAGTTTGTAAATACTATAAGGTTTGAGAGAATGCTTACTTAATGGTGTTAATTTTGTACATGTATTGTAAATATATTTTTGGAGCTCTACAGCTGCCCTCACGTAACCCCCGTGTGAATATGCACTCAAACCAAAAGAAATTTAAGGGGATTTTAATTTAAATGTGTTAAATGCAATGGTTTGTGTTAATAATGTTAATGGTAGTTGTGTGGTGATTGTTATAGTTAAAAAATTTTCGCCCTTAGGGCCTAACTAAAACAAACATAGGTAAACTTTATGGGCTAAATATTAATTATTAAAAAGCGGAATAACATCAAGACAAACATTAAGCGTTGGTCCAAAGGATGCATGCATTAAACACATCATCTATGGACATGGAAATGGCGAGTAATATAAAAAGTAGTAATGGTCACAAACCGACAGGCAGAGATAAGATAAGTAAGAAGAAAAATATGCAACCTCTAATATAAAGCCAATTTGTAATGTGTAAAATCAAGCCAAAATGTCTCAATAATGTATTTGAGCTGCTTTACTCATCTCTTAAATGCTCGTGTGTAGCTTCTAAATAGAATAATTTGGACGATATAATTTGGAAGTGAACCAGGGACCATAGATTTTCATGCCTCCCACCCACAGAAGACAGAATTTGGAAACGCTTCCCCAAATCTTCTCACCATGTCACACTTCTTTGAATTATACCTTTAAGCTGGCCTAAGCTGGGTTAGAAAAGCATAATGCAAAATCCTCAAATTAATTGTTACAAAAGAAACAAATAGGTCTTTGCATACTAGGTAGAATCGGATCTTTCCCTTTGCAATTATGTGGCTTTCGAGACACGATTTGATTCTCTGTCTGATCAAAAAATGATTCTATAGTTCTTTTGTCAAATTGTGAAATTTCCCCCTTTGAGCAATTTGTACAAGCGAGGCGTGGTACGCATACCTCTAACTAAATACGCACACCTCTAGCTTTTGCAGATTGGATAGGCTAAAGCAAAAGATGCTTAAAGAAGACATTAATTATAGCGGTAGAATATCAAGGTATGGCGGGGTTTGGATATTGAATTAGAGCCGCGAGGAAGAAATCCCACATCATTGTTTTGAAAGCATACCGGCTCGCTTATGGCAAATCCGGTACATTTTAATAGAACCATATAGACACAAGCAACAACCTTCTTCAAGCATTCCAATACTTGGACAACCTGCTATCACCACAAAACCCGGTCTTGAAAGCATTTCATTATCTGTAGAATGACTAAGCACAACATCTTCCCACAAAGCCATAACATAATTGACCTTACAACAAGGAGTTTGTTTTATATGGGATTTGAACCCATAACCTATCGATTCACAACGACCTGAGCTTAGTAGTAAATATGTAGCAAATGTCTTGGTCTGACCAAGGCATGAGACTTCTTGGATGAACCTAGTTTTGAAGCTCTACAATTCAAAAGCGGCTAGATCTTTATTTGCACATGACGAGAAAAAACAAAACAAATAAGCGATGAGGGCTTGTAAACTTGTAAGATAGGGAAACTGCAAAAATGGCCATCACAGAACCCCTAAATCCTCGGTGAGGTTGTACTCTCTAGCAAAATAATAATATTACATGTAATTAGCTGTGTTGGCTACACACAGCGGAAAATCGAGAGAAACAAACAAATAGAGCGAGGCTTGTATACCTATAAGAGCTTGTAAACACGTAAGATCGGCAAGGCTGCAAAAGATGGAAGAATACCAAGCCACTGGATCTGGCAGCCAATTTCTTGCTTTGGCGTCCGGCGGAAAGGGAATGATGCATTGGATAAATCTTCCTCGGCCAAGATGCACGATTCGCGGTACCAAAGCAATAAGGATGAACCCATCAAACCGATTAATCATATCGGACCATCAGGAGGCAACGGACGTGCCATTAGAAACTGGCGTAGAGGCGAACTGGCGACTGACCACGACGTTAGGCCCTCGCGCCTCAGGCCTTTCAGGCCGGGACCTCTGCGAACCTTACGCCGAGCGGAGATGTGATAAAATAGAAAAATACAATATAACCGCGTATGATGCCGCGGATCCCAGCGTGGAATATGAGCATCAAAAATTGGATTCAAAGTATACGCGCTCTAAGATATACTAATTGTGCCGTATGAGAATATATCCGCGTCTGCGCAAAACATGGGAAAAATTTTAAAGCCTGAAACCCCACATTTATTATGCTACATATTGAAACAAGAGGCTTATGGAAGCCCAAGCAAACAAGTCTAACATGTTGTAAGATTAAAAACTTGAAGGTTACACCAAGGGAAAAACGCGGCCGTAGTAGCAGCGGTGATCAATTTAATGTAGTGATGGTTGGAACTCACATGTCGACCTCTCACGGAGATATTATGCCCGTCGGACTCTATATTTGCGTTAGCTAAGTTTCCACTCACGCGAGCTCCAACTTGAGCGCTCACTGGATAGTGTGTGGGAGGTTCCGTTCTTGTTACCAGTGATAAAAGGGAAACCGTTCTGCACTTTGGCGTGAAGCCAGCTCCAACATCATACAAAGGCTAGTTATATGTAATCAGCCCCAGCAGAGCGTGCCGTAATCTGCCCGAGATGTTGGATAGTTTTGAAGGGTATTACTCATCTTCAGCTCATGTTGCAGCGGCTGAAGATCCTGCATCTTCTCCATTTCTTAGACACGGGCAAGACCGTTTCTTTTTATTATATAGGTGACTTGCAGGGAGGATGATTAGTGTAAAGTAGTCATAGATGGTGATACGTTTTAAAGAAATTCTAATTGTACATTTAAAAACAAGTTACACATGAAAAAAAGCATATTTGTTCCATCTAAAACATTAAGAAAAAGGAAAAATGGAAAAAAAGAAGCCCATACAAAAAGGCATGCTTACTGAGGTTGTGGTAGAAGGCAATTAGAGGATTTTACATTTTATAGTTTAGTTTTGAATTGACTTTGAGTAATAATTGGCACAGGAATAGACGGTATATCATCGCTTTCAACATATGAAATGTAGACAGATGATACATGATATTGGGCCAGCAAAAATTGCATTTGGAATTTAAACAGGCATACGTTCAATCTATAGTAATGACATGAATTACTCAGTTTAGACACACTGAGAACTATGTAAATTTGAAATCTCGCGCTTGAATTCTTCTTTGGTGTTTGATGCCTCCAAACCGACCATTGCGCTAGGAGTGTAAGCACTACTCAAGATCTGTAAGCTTGTAAAGAGATGCTCGCAAGCAGATTTGGTGATGGCTATAAGCCTGTAAATTACTAATGCAAAATAAATGTTGTGCGGAAATATTCTTTGATTTGCACGATAGAGAATACGGGGCACTACATCAGGTGCCAGAAGTACCACGCCTCTCTGACTCTCACAATAAAGAATTTTGAATATTCGCGTTGATAATATGGGGCCGAATCTAACCAGCATGCCGCCGTATTCATGCGGAAAGATCTCATAAATTTATGTTGTCACGGCCATCGCGCCGGAAGAGCAAAGCCAGGCACCGCGGGCCGTAAACCATAGATGTTAAGACATGTAGTCTACATAAACTCATGTCTGAGACAAAACTTGTGGAACAAGTTTGGAATAATATGATTACCTTTTGCATGACATGCTCTGCTGTGTTGTAGTCTTTTTGTTTATATGCTTTGAAGCCATTTAGAAAACCACACTCATAACCATTAGTCAAGTGGCGAAGCCAGTTTGGCGCCAACGGCACCGCAAGCAGAATGAAAATAAATAAAAGTACTATAAATACACTTCAGATAAATACACTTCCCGGTACAATCAACTGCCCGAGGACTTGGTCCAAAGAGTAGAAGGAAAAGCTAAAAGACTCCAGCTGATTAAAGGAAAGCGAGGAAGGAAAATCACTGAAGCCTTGAAGACAATTGCCGTGAAAAGAAGCTGATGCGTGAACAACGAGGAAAATAAGGATTGATTAAAACAAAAAATATAAATTTGAAAAAGGAAAGAGATGACCTACATTTTTTGAAAAACACTCAAAGAGCTAGAAATTTCATCTTCTAAATATCTCACTACTTTGAGGCTTTTGGCTACATGAGTCAGTTGTATCCGAGGGTTAGAAATCCACACAGAATCCCCGCTGAGAGTCTACACATTAAAGGCAACGCGAAGAAGGCCGCGGGGCTGGCAGTCTTACCGCTGCGAAATAAAATAATTTGTCGAACAATAAAAACTCTTAAGCAAAAATCTATTAATAAAGTCTGCTCAAGGGACCTTCATACTTTACCAACTAAATTTGTGAATTCTAAACAAAATAGAGTGGAAAGTTGGAGTTTAAGCATTGTTCAAGAGTTTCAAAGTAGCTGGTAGGAAATCTTGTAAGAGGCCGAGAAATAAGGCAGCTCTCGAAATTGTGACCTTAGATGAATATATTTTGTTTCAATTAAAGAAGATACAAATAAATTATGGCTCAAAACTTCTTATACTATACGGCAATTTATTTGTTAGAAAATATCAGTTGCTTAAGGGTGAACAGTGAGATATGTGGGATCACAACAAACAAACAGATATAGTATTGCGATTAGATATATATATGCGAGAGAGGAAATAAAGGCAGCCTAACATAGAAAGTAATCCGCCTGCGGGTCAGACTGAGAAAAACATTTTACTGGACTACAAAACAAAATGACATGGCTCATTCAAAAAAGAAAGGACCCATAAATCGCTCATGAAGGAGACCACGGGCAGTTGACTCAAGCATTGATGGTATGGAAAGCTACGTATACCACTTTCTTATTTTGCATTTTAGAACAGGGTTGGATGTGGTAGCGGCAGAGGATAGGCAAAGGCGGCCAGCTAAACAAAGCGCGTGGGTAGACCAAGGAAGTGGTAAACAAATAGGCGGAGGAAATGCGATAAAAGTTTTTATTTTGAGAAAACGAAACATAGGATGGCATGTGAAATGATGATGATAGCTGGCGTCAGTGGTAACACATGGGGAAGCGAGGAATGACATAAGCAAGGATGGAAGCGACACATGAAGAATGGCCTTAAGCGTAGCGGCATCAACAACTAATTAAGGGCGGCGGCGTGGCTGTCGGGGTTGGCTAAACAAAGATGCTGCACTCGGTGGTTGCGGCGTAACAGCGTGCTGGTACACCCCGATTCTTAGCACTCAAAAGATTCTGGTACCTCACGCCATCACAATAACTTTGGAGTAGGTGGGCAAACACATCTTGGACCCTGGCCTTATTCACGTCTTATACCGGCGTGTCACTTAATGATGGGATTCTTATTCTTTGGGGATGAGTCATGGATCTACATCGTGGTGCCTTTAACTTCACCTGAGTATATCTCGTCGATAAACTGACCGCGCGTTAAGGAAACACCGGCTATCGGGCGCTGCGTGCCGAGCGAAAGGCTCGTCACAGGAAAGGACCATGGTGGAAGGCCGTCATTGAGTTCTCTTTGCTTCTAGAAGGCCTTAGACTAACGGTATGGACTCACGCGCCACACTCTTGTTACTCCACATTTTGTGACATTAATAGCGGAAACTGAAAGGTTGCCATGGTGCCCCGAGTCACTGATCATGATCCTAGGATGGGATTATCTATCTTTTGCTTGTTAGTAGGAGGTAATGTGGAGCTATGGCCCGATGCGATGGCATTTCACGCTTTATCAGATTTAGGCGATTGTGGTCAAGTGATCATGGGCAAATTGAAAAGTTTGAGGAAGCGATTTAGGGTATATACACTTCCTTTCCATTTTCATGGCTGGCCTTGGTACTCATGAACATCGATGTAAACATCTTCCCCATTGGCAGGCTAATACATTGCGCAAGCTCATATAAAATCCCATGAGTAGCGGAATACCATAACGGGGGCCGTCCTGGTGGCATACAGAGGATCTTGATGACCATTGATGCGTAGATTTTCGTACGTTGTTGGGAATGACCTTTACAAGAAGAGTGGTGGTTGTCTTCTCGACTTACGGCCAGAAGGTGGGATATAAATTATGTTAATGCAGTAACAATATTTTAAGCTTGATCCAGCATTGGTGTAAGGGTGTTTAAATGGGCGCGCTAGATCGAAATAGAGACCCGGTTTATCTGCTTACCTTTGAATTTACCTTATCACGAGGAGCTATCCTCAAAATTTGTGCGTGGTCTCAATGCAATCTGCTTGCCGCTGCGCGTAATTGATGTTTGACCAACGCGGGCGCGGATTGGCACCTCTGTTGCTAGAGCTGTCGCCGCGCTGGCGAATCATGGAATGCGCTGGAAACTACTCGGGGCTCATCTGTTATTGGTGAGCGCGGCTGTTGTGATGCTCGGCCATATGCGGTGACCCATGTTTGTTGACTGAGCTTTGAAGGGGCATGCTTCGCATAGTGGATTGTCCGCTAACACTGCATGTTTTGTACGGTAAAGGGCCGTCGATGTAGTCCCCTCAAAATCGCTCGGCCCCATATTGTCGTCGCGTTAACCGTTGGTTGGCTACCATATTCATGCGGTGGTGACTCAGGTTGGCGGACGGTGCATTGCTGCTGTGTATGCATCTTTGGGGCGGAGGAACCAAGAAGTCGTGCGTAGTATCATGAGTGCTAAGGAGAGAGAGGGGCAGAGCAGAGGACTGGCAGGCTTTTGAATCCTATGCGGTAAAAGCATAAACAATGCACTGCACTGATGGGTTTGGCACATGGGAGGAGGATGGGGAAGAGAAGAAGTTAGGATTAAGGCTTTATTAGGGTGGGAGGATTTAATTCCGTGCCATAGGATTTCTTTAGGACTGGAGAAACTTGATAGAAATTTACCAAAAGGTATATTATGACTTTTGGAACTCTGGTGGTGTATGGCATTTGAACTTATTTGAGACATATTCCTAGAAAGGAAGCTCTTTGGTAGATAGAAAAAACTGAAAGTGTGCTCAAAAAACTCAAAGTCAATGGCTAAAGAAATAAAGTTAATTGTTACAACCTCCAACGTCAATGGTCAATGACTCTAAGTAGAAGGAAAATACAACAGGATACCCTCACTGGATTGGTTGTCGGACGTGAGCCTTTAATATATTTGATTATCGCAATAGCTATCTATCACATGGTGCATTTTTGAGTTTGTAGATTAATTACACAAAAAATAAAAAGCCACTGGTGAATTTGACATGCAATGGCAGAACATTCACTGCAAGCCAGATACACTTAAATCAGCAGGCTAAGGGGAAAAATAATGCTTCATGGGTTCATCAGAAGTTCAAGGTAGGACCTTTAGTGTAATAAGGCCCAATGATAACAGTAAGGACAATGCAAGGCACCGTAATTAAAAGTTTTTCGCCTACATTTCATTAGTTGAAAAATATTGAATATACTAAGCTTACCATATAACGGCGGCACATTTACTCTTGATACAACTTTTAACTGACTAAACTTAGTTATTCGTCTTTCTACTCATCGGATATTTTGTCTAACTTACGTGCGAGGAGAATGATCCACGGCAATTAGGTTATGAAATACCAAAATTATAAACAAACTATGTTTACCATTATTGTAGGCAAGGAATAGTATTGCTCCTAAGTGCGAGGTATGATGATATAAATATTCATGGAAGGGTGAGGCACCCATTGGGATGGTGTAATAATGATGGTTTGGGTCGAGCTTTAAAAAGGCTAGTGGTGGAACATCTATGACAGAAATTAGCTTCAATTGGACATATCTGCGGTGGAAACCAATTGATGCAATTTTCATTACTACCAACTAGTTTTACGTTAGAATTAAGCGTTCCATGATTCATCACTTTGAGGTAATGGCGCAGAAAAATACTGAGAGGATCCACAGATTGTATCCACCCAGTGACATCACATATTTACCAGTAAGGATTGAAACGATTCGAAAGATTGCTTGAAGAGACGAGGCACATTGCAGGGTTTACCAGGTGGTTCCTTTCTTCCCTATTCCTGAACTGTATATTTTTCCGCTGGCGGATAGTGAATTGGCTTTGGAAAAGGTTGCCAGAAAGGCGGAATCGTGAGAGTGGAGCCATTCTGAGGGCAGGAGCCTCTTTGAGCAGAACATTAGAACTACGATCGTTCTTTGAGAGGTTACATTCTGCTTGATAGATGATGGGGATTTGATCAATCGAGATCGAAGGAAATAGCAGTACTTGACCTATAATGTTAGGTACTTCATTACGGTGAGCACTAAGTTTCAGGAAAAAGGCAAGTAGTATCAATACATACCAGGGTAGGAATCTCTCGTAAAATTAAGGTAGATAAATTATTTAAGGTTGCGGATTATGGAACTTCCCGTTGTGGTGGTGGTGGGCGGTCTCTTGAAGACTCCTCAGGTCTGGATTAGAAAGGGAATGCTTAAGTTCTTTTAGAATACAGTTGGATTGTCTCGTGAAACAAGCATAAATTAATTTTCCATGATCAGGATTATGAAAATAAGAGAATTTAATATGTAATTTATTCAGATGGTACTATTATACGGGGTATTGTTAGTGACGCGATTTTACGGCAAATTGTGTGTTTATATGGAGGTTGGGCACTTCTGTTGGGATCGGTCGTGATATTATTGGTGTAGACAGAAAAGATCATACGTATTCATTGATATTCCATTAAAAAGGAAGGTACCATAACCAAAAAGTGATGCTTTAACAAAATAAAGTAGTGAGCATATAAAATAAAGCTAAGCTTGGTTGAATCCTCTCTAAAACAACTTCAGGAAACTCAGATTAGAAGCGATTTAGCAGGCATTGGGTTTTCAATTCAGAGCATAAGGTTCATATAGAAGAATGTGCATTTAATAAAGGGTCATTCTACTGACATCACTGAATTTTACAAGGTATGATGAACGACGTCAAAAGAATTGCGAAAGACCAAGCTTCCATTTTCACTCCGCCATTTCTATTCACAGGCCACATACATTTTTCCAGGCGGCTGCAATTAATTATGATCAATTGACAAGCGAATTCTACAAAATTTGAGGTATTGATTTTACCAACTGCGATAAGATTTAGGTAGTTAATTATACTTCCATATCATTTGTCTCGTCCATAATAATTGACCATAGCTCCATTAATTATTCTCTAGTTCATGGCTATAATAAAATCCCATCGATCAAAGACATCGGATGTATTCAAATGAGACAGGCACTTATGTTTTGCATGCATAAGGCATTTTAATTCTGGTTGGGAGATTCCTTCTTACCGTGGCATTTTACGCCGACTTCTCTGGCTTATATTCTGTTGCCTTATTCTCTTGGATGTTTTCAGGGGAGAACCTCTTCACCACTGGTTTTATTCATTGGCGTTTCTTTCATCGTAGTTCTCCGTGCTATCCATGACCATACGTCCTCGATCTAAGAACATTCAAGTCTTTGGCCATTCAGTTTAATTTGGTTTTCCCGCTAAATTACATTTCGAATCCATGAGTAAGAACATGGATATACAATCAAAATCCGGACAATCCTTCCTTCGCGCGGGCGGTACGTTCTGTTGAGGTTGCTAGCTGAGCGCGTTTCTGCTTCGACTTCTCATCAGCGCTTCTCTTCTCTCTAAAGCAGTACGCATTCTCTTTTCGTTACCCCTCCCTTGTGGCGCATAGCGGCGCTGTAATTAACGA